>JAJGOT010000472.1:182500-522500 GCA_022457155.1 Cladopsammia gracilis
TTATCCAAAATCATAAACCATGATTTTTACTTTGTGCTTGCTCGTGAAAAATTTCACCGCTTTTACCGTTCATTCTTTTCTCTTGCTAATTAAGCGTATATCGTACGTACGGTTATTGGGTTATTTTCGAATCGTGTCAACCTTGTGAGAAAGCTTTAGAACTTCCCTAGTTTTCATCCCTAAAGTGATAGGTTCTGAAATGATGTGTTGACCTTGTGGTGCACTGTGGTTTTTACTTATATCTTCTTGTGGCTTGAGCGTATGTTTTTTTGAGAGACATTTTCTTAAACGCATAGCGCCTTTCTTTTGCGAATCAAGGATTTGTCTGAATGATAACGCATTCTGTTACTACACTCTCGTTTTAAAGTTCACGATGGTGCTTTTAAATTAGTGCCGGTATATTCTCGATGTGAGATAGTTTGTTTGTGCTGGTCTCACTAAACGGGGTCCGCCTAAAACAATCAGTAAAATTAGGGCGAAAGGCCTTCGCAATGTCGTTTGCTCCTTCCATTGTGTTTTGAACAAGAATACGTCTAGCAAGGCTTGGACAATTTTGCTTTTGACTGAATTAACATTTCATATACCACGTACGCGTCCGTCTGTGATGATTTCCTTTCTCAGGCAACTTAACCCTTGGACGTGCAAGAGCAGGTGGATGCCATCCCAATCTGTGATTGACTTTTTCTTTGTGTTCTTGTGTAGTTTTGGAGAATTGTTTTTAAAACGTGCTTAACTTCAGTTGTATCGATTTCTTGAATTTCATTGAAGGCAGCTCGAACTCGATGCGCTATAAATGGTACACGTTTTGCCTTTAAACATAAACTAATGGAGATTTGAATGAACTTTTTCGAAAGAAGATCGTGTTGTCCATTTTTATGTGTTTGTTCATTCATTACATAGATTGAAAAGAGATTTTATGTAAACATAACAAGATTCGGATTTTATAGTTCTATCTTCACTCGCGTCGCCTTTATATGCAAATATCTTTGTGTATTGTTTGCAATTTTGATTTCCAAATCAGTTTCTCGGGCAATGTTTGACAAGCAACAAGTGTATTTTATTCGAAAAGTAGTCGTACTAGTTATTCTAGACGGAGAAGAAGTTGTTTTTTGTGAACTTTTGTACGGTCTAAATGTACTGTGCAGACGGTCACGTAATACTGCTTTTCAGAATTGCTAAAATTTAAAAATAGCCCGGTCGTCAATCTTAATTCTTGTGCTTTCGACCTTTCACCTTAGGTAAGTTTCACCTTAGTTAGCCTTGTTCAGAGAGCGACGCTGTTAGGCTCAGCCTATCTATATATATATTAGTGGCTTCACTTAACCCGTGAAGTAAAAAATAGACAAATAGGATAGTCAGTAATTTTTTTTTTGTTGTTGTTGTTTTTGTTTCTTTATATTTGCCAAATCTCTAGGATATTTTTATCTTTATCTTAGATAATAAAAGGAACTGGTGGAAAGAAACGGAACCAACTCCGGAAGCTATGCCTGAATCAGCTCAGTTAGCGACAACAACGGTGCAGTCCTTACTCGTCATCTTAAATATCGCTGGGAACTCAATGGTTTGTATCATCATAGTGAAGAATCAAGATATGAGGTATGTTGGCGACTGAACCGGGCACACCGTTTGTTATGAAAATCAAAATAAGCTAGTTGTCATCATTGGAAAATAAGCTAGTTGGGCATCCTACTGATGAACAGTTACGAAAATTTAGTAGCCACATTTATTTGCGGTCTGTCCCCTTTGAAATGTAATGCCCGAGTGGTAGGATATCAGCAGAATTCAAATTCAAGAAAACAATTCTTGTTTTATATTGCAAAATACCGAAAAACAAACAAAACAGGAAGAGTTCGTTGTTAATGAAGGGCATTGTCATCATTGGAAAATTCTATGTTTATCGTTTTTTACTTTTACATTTTTTGTTTCATTTCTGTCATAGTTAAAATATTAGCGGCAGATTCAGATCTTAGGAGAATATTCATGTATAAAAAAAAGAATAGTAATGAACCATATTAGTTCTTCAAGCTAACAAGAAGCTGCGCACAACCTGAACTTGTGGCGTTTTTAACCCATTACAGCATCTGATTTCCGTGCGTTTTGAGTGCTTTTGTGGCTGAGAAACATAACCTTAAAATTATGTCTAAAACTAAGACCGCACTACATTCACTGCATTCAATAGCCGACACTTGAAACCACAATCGCTAACTGAATTGGCAAGTTATATAAAACACAAAACCTGCCGGAACAAAAATCCCACAGCAATAAGCGGCGAACAGAATATCAAACGGTCCTACCCATCAATGAACGCATTGCATTGTCCTGAAAACTTGTACGCTGTAATTCTTCCTTCTGCTTTTCAAGTCAATACACGGATATACTTTTCCGCCATCTTGAAATCAAGAGCAAGATCACGAGGTCGCGCGTGTCAACCAATTACAATTAAAATATGCGTGCATAAATTTGCATGAACTAATGCAACACACACAAAAAAAGGGGCGTAAAACGTAACTCGTTGGCTACGCCACGAGTACTAAGTATATATTATATCAACGATAAAGTATAGCTAAGCTGTATCATGACTTTAAGATATTCATTATTGCATTGGACTCGACTGTATTTTCCTTATGATTTTCTTTATTCAACTTTAGAACTTGATTAAATGCAATTGCACTTGGCGAGGTTACCACCAAGAAACTGGGCAGCCTCTAAGTGGAACTTACCTCCAAAGTAGGGTTTAAAAAGTTAACAAATAATATGCGGACTCATATTCCATATTAATTGGTTATTTTTTTCCACAGGACATCAATCAACTACCTTCTGATGAACTTAGCTGTCGCAGACATGACCGTGGGCATATTGTTAGCACCGCGTGACATTTTTGTCCACACTTTCACCCACCCAGATGGAGTTACTGGTAATATACTATGCAAACTGCTGACTAGTGGAACCTGTGCCTGGGTTGGAGCCTCCGCCTCTGTATTCTCTTTGGTTGTCATAGCAATTGAACGGTACTATGCTGTTGTGCATCCCCATGGAAATAAAGGAAGGCTATCTAAGCGCAGCATAAAGGTATATGAAGTTTTCCTGTTTAAAAAGCAGGAAAGTGTTTCTGTTTCCGTGCAAGACCAGAAGAAATGAGTTATATTCCCTGGTTCTTTTGTGTAAAACGGCAAAGCTTCTTTCAGCTTTGTAACCCGTGTTGTGAATAAAGATTCATCTGTAATTTGATTAATTTTTAGTGCTTTTGCTGCATTTTTGATGAAATCAATTGAAATCACGAGATTCTAGAGAATCTCTCGTGTCCTGACTAGCAATTACAGTTTGCCTCCACCAATTTTTGTTATGCTTATTTACTAGGCTTCTTTGATTTAAACATGATGACTGGCTCTTGTCCTTTAGAAGTTGGTGTTATATTTAGTGGGTTGTTTTTTTTTTTTCCTGAGGTTTTTAAGAGCAGATGTTATCCCATAGAATGTAACCGGCCAGACTAAACGAACGAACGCTTTTAAATACACTGACAGCCTCTCGAAAGAAAAAAAATGTTGGTTATTTGCCCCGATTTTAATTTAAGAGAGAGGAAAAAAATCCAAACTTGATTAATTAGTCATTCTTACCATTAACCACTGTAATCCCTGGAAGGCTAGCATTCTTGTGGCGTAAGCTTTATTAATTAAAATTAATTAATTGACTTTGCTGTAATTCTGTAACCTCTTATATCCTTATTCCTTATAAATGCATTGGACAGAGCTGTTTTATGTAAATAATTCGCGGCCACCTCCTACTATGGAGGTAGTTTTAAACAAATGAGAAACCACATGATACATTTCACTTGTTATCATTTTAGGTGATTATACCTTGTTCCTGGATCTTTGGAGTATTTATGAATATTCCATGGGTCCTGGTTGCGAAGTATTCGAAGGAATTGGGACACTGCAGTGCAATGTGGCCAGAAAAATGGATGGGGAAGGCGGAAAGTTTAATTTGGTTTCTGCTGCTGGCACTTTTCCCAGTCTCTTTGATGGCTGCTCCATACATCCGAGTCGTCTACACTTTGTGGTTTAAACATGGAGAGCCTAGTCAACAACAGGTTTGAAAGAAGCCCCTTAAACGGCTTAAAACCTACATATATCTTCATCATTGTAGATTTGTTATGGTATGGACGTTATGTTTTTCCTGATTTAATGCCAAACGCTGTGTTAGCAATCTTCGTAATCATTTTTGCTATAAACTAATTAAGAGTGCCCAACTGTAGACGCTCGAGTTTCGAGCATTGTCGATTCTTATATCTGAAATTATTTGGCGGGATATAATTACGGACTGGTCATTATTTAGCTTATTTCGTTTCGGGAGTGGGGGGGGGGGGGCGATCACAACATTTTACGCAAAATTGGATTTTATGAGGCTCGCGATTTTTTTTTTTTGCCATAACTTTTCATCAAGAGTGACTTGTATGATTTGCCAGAGTAGAGACTTTCGGAAGATTTTCGTAATTTTGGTTAATATTAGAATTGCGCTTTGAATGGCTCGGACAACGAACCAGACAGCTTAACAGTGATGATGGCTGCACTAGACAGCAGCTCATAACGGACAGACAGTTCCACTTTTCAAAGTAAGTTTTAGAATAAAAAGCCAGTCTGTCAGACAGCTTCATCAATCCGGTATGGGCAAATGTTCAAATAAAGCACAAAGTTTAACTGAAGTTTATCTGGCTTTAAAATGCCAGACATACTAATCTTTACTTTGTGGTGGGTTTTAAACGTTATTAACATTTCTGTGCTGGGTGCTAATTCCATAAGCGACATCATGAAGACCATGGTCTATCCTCGAAGAAGGTTCGAAAAAGTTCACAAATCAACATGCAAGAAAATCGATTTGAAGAAAACAAAAATGGAACGCTCAGAAATCGTTAAAGTCACAGGCTACAGAAGCTTAACGTCCCTTGACGACTTCGACGAAGCCGACGAGCAAGAGCAACAGCGACTCTCTCTGGCAACATCCAACATCCAGTTATTGTTAACGCCGTGCATTTACAATCAAGGATGATTCAAATGAACATCGGTGTTTGTGGTGATTATTCCTTACATTTCCGAGTTTACAGTTTAAAATCGTTTGCATTGTATTTCAACTCAGAATCAGTTGAATGGACATTTAAAATGCGCGCTGTGTCGCGCTGAAGTTAGAGTGGCTTTTATTTTCTGTTTTTCGTTCGTGATGTCTCTATTTTTCATGTATATTCTCAACAAGTGATCACATGATTTTTATCATGCAATTTGGAATATATAAGCACTTAAAATTTAGAAGACTGTATTTACTTGTGCTTATTTATTCTAAATTGCACAAGAAAATATTACCTATAGTAATTCTGTTTTTATTGCAGGGTGTGATGAAAGTTCGAAAGCGAGTCACCTTGACTGTTATCATCGTCAGTGTAATCTTTGCTGTGTGCTATCTGACTACCTTATCTAACTACCTCATGCGCAATTATCAACCTTCACGTTTATTTCTATCATGGAAAGCAAGTTCCATAATGGTTTTGTTCAATTCTGCCATCAACCCGATTGTGTATGCTTTGGTGAACGAGCGATTCAGGGAGAAGTTGAAGAGAATGATGAGCTGCACTTGCATGGTGCATCCTGCCAGGGAACATCATGATCATATGATGGACCTTGCTATTGACCCCACCCACCGGACCCAGGAAACAGTTGAAAGCTGAAAGGACTGATGTACATGTATATGTTTTGGCCTTTATCACATATTTGTCTCACTTGACACTTGAAACTTTTTAGAAAGAAGATTAACCCCCGACCGACCATATGCTTCATGTAAAGTGTGTAATTTCAAATAAACGAGAGGCTACACGTAGCATATACTCATGTGCATGAGACTCTAAGACGCGTTGATTGAAGCTACCAATTTTTCTGTATTCGCTTTTAATACTAATCTATTGATTCCCAATCAAACCACACTCGTCTATTACTTTCCAAGCCGTGAATTATTTCTGTTACATTTGAAAAGACTACTTAAAAAAGCAATGAAGTCAGTAGAAATCGACATTAATATGACATGCATTCAGCAGTCCATAATACACCGAAGTCCAGTCCCGAAGTTCATTTTTTTAAATCCGATGGGCTGTAGTAACGACGCCGTTTTGTTGTGTGTTTCTATTGTTCTTTCTTTAAAAAAAATCTTGAAATTACTCACCACAGGCAGCGAGGACTGCTGCGACACAGGCGTTGTAAAGAATCGTCAGTAAAAAGGGGAATAAATTGACAATGCGCTTACCATCGCGAGAGATCGATGTTTGGCATTTTTGCCTCGGAAGAACTCTGATTAAGAATAGCTCTTAGTTTTTCAGAATCGCGATAAATTCGGCCTCAAGTTGTATGCTGTGTATAAAAGCAACGTTCACCTTGATGGGAGAAATACAGGACTGACTTATACACCAATGAGACCAAATGACGGAAAATGTTTGTCATGCACATGCGTAAGAAACATTTGTTTTATATTTCAATGTACCATAAGAAAAGAAGTAATTTTTCTAAAGCAAGATGAGATAAGAGATAAGGACCCGCATGTTCCCAACAATTACCTCTTACGCTTTATACCTATTTGTGTAAAGCGCGTTTCTATTTTTAAATGCCTTTATGAAGAAGGCTACCACAAGGAAGTCAGCGATTCGTCGGAACCTAACATTTTGAATACTAATGTTTATGTAGGGTGGGTTGGAGGTTGGCATTTTTGCCTCGAAAGAACTCTGATTAAAAATAGCTCTTATTTCTACAGAATCGCGACAAATTCGGCCACAAGTTGTAGGCTGTGTGTAAAAGCAACGTTCACCTCGATGGGAGAAATACAGGACTGACTTGTGCACCAATAAGACTAAATTACGGAAAATGTTTGCCATGCGCAGGCGTAAGAAACATTTGTCTTATATTTTAATGCACCTTAAGAAAAGAAGCATTTTTTCTAAAGCAACAAGACGATAAGGACCTGCATGTTCCCAAGAATTATCTCTTACGCTTTATACCTATCTGTGTAAAGCACGTTTCTATTTTTAATTGCTTATATGAAGAAGGCTACCACAGGAAAGTCAGCGATTCGTCGGAACCTAATATATAGGTAATGTGAATACTAATATTTATGTAGGGTGGGTTGGAGGTTGGCGGCATGATGGTGTGACGCTTCCGTGACGTTGTTTTGGTTACGTTACTGTTTACGTCATTCATGAAAACCGGAAGTCATACATGTACTGTGTTGACCTAGAGAAAAGCGGAAACCTGGGAATAATAAATTAAAATATGTGTACATAAATTTGCATGCAAAATCGTGACACAAAAAAAAATAATACAAAGAAAAAAAGAAAAACGGAGGGCATTTATAACTCATGCCGCTACGCGCATGAGTAAAAAGAAAAACGGAGGCCATTTTATAACTCATGCCGGTACGTGCATGAGTAATTATCTCGCTTGAAAGAAAATGGTAAGATGACTTGCTGTGATACAATCGTTAGTTATGACAAATCAAAGAAAATTTAGCCTAACTGAACAATGGCATGAAAACATAAATGACAAACGTACAATGTACTTGTAGCAGCCGGAACCTATTTCCATTTGATATACACCTAATTGCAGAATTGTCATAGAAAATACAAAATACCAAATAGTAGTTGATTACCTTGGGGGGGGAGGGTGACATCCATCCCTCCCCCCTCCCCACCCTCCCCTTGTAAGTCCGAGGATTAAAATACACCTTATTGCAGAAACGTTGTCATAGAAAATACAAAATACTAAATAGGATTTAATTATCTCTCTGTCAATGACATTCACAGAGGTATTATTTCAGATACATGACGTTCCAAGAGACGTGTCTTCAAGTAGTATAGGGGTCCTGCACCACCCTGCGGAAGTATTTATGCACCCTAACGGAGGCTACTTGTCATCCCTATCACCAAGCTCAATCGGCCTCTCGTTCGCTTGGGGATAGGGATGGCAAGTATTCTATAAAGGCTCCGTTGGGGTGCATACATACTTCCTTGGGGTGATGCCGGACGAAGTAACCACCTATTCTTGGCTTGCACGTGACGTCAGTGTATTTTCCATATTTGGGTATCCGCCATTTTGGGGTTCCACCGCGGGTAAAATTTACATGTGTTTATTATGCATTTTGCCATCTCTGTGTACTATACGATGAATTCTTTGGAAAATGAACGCGTCCCCTCGCTTGACAAGCTTTGTAGTAAGATCCCAATATTGTCGGAGTATTGTGGTAAACTTGACGACAGCGTAAAACGAAGATACGTAGAAAAAATCGCCGAAATTGGAGTCGATCCGGTCACCATTCCCGATCAACAGATTGACACGGAGTGCCTTCCTCCTATCGAAGCGATGGATTTGCTTAGCTACTTGGTTTTGGAAACAAGTTTCCACACGAAAGAGCAGTTCAAAGCATTTAAGAGTTTGGAGGCCTACAACTTTGTGGTTTCAGGATTTTTATCAGGCATTCAAGGCTGTGTTGTCGCTGGAAAGCACGTTGTTACAGGAAAAGTGAGACATTCACAAAGAATGAATGACCCTTTGATCTCTGTGTGGCTTGTCGCCGAAAAAGACGGAACAGTCAAATCAGCTCACTGCTTAGGGTGCAAAGCAGGGCTCTCGGAAACATGCTCGCATGTTGCAAGTGTGTTGTTTTAATCGAAGCGTGGACGAGGATTCGCGGTAAGTTGGCCTGTATCCAAGTTAAATGTACGTGGTTGTTGCCATCATTTGTAAAAGATGTCCCATATGCAAAAATGCGCGACATAAATTTGACCTCCGCCAGAAAACTTAAAGCGGATTTGGATGAAAAAATCGATAGCTTAGGAGAGGCTCAGGCAACATCCTCCACCGGCAGCAGAAGAGAACTAACAGTGCAAGTTCCCACGGAGACTGAAATGAACACCCTTTATGAACGTCTAGACAAATCAAAAATTAAACCAGTGGCTTTAAGTCTTATCAAGCCCTACTCTGACCAGTTTGCGTCAGAAAGCAGCAGTATCCAAACAATCCCAGACCTTTTCGACAATGACAATTTAAACCTCACGCACACTGATTTACTAAAGAAGTGCTTTAATGTAGAAATTTGTTTGTCAAGTAAAGACATTGCACAAATTGAGAGAAATACACAGAGCCAGGCAAATGGGAGTGCATTTTTTCGACATAGAGCGGGTCGTATTAGTGCGTCAATGAGTGGAGCAGTCTGCCGGACAAACCCAGCACAGCCATCACAATCACTGATCAAGACAATCTGCTATCCAAATTTATGTAAAGTAAACACAAAAGCAGTGATTCATGGGTGCAAACATGAAGCTGATGCAATTAAAGCCTATGAAAAAAAAGGAAAACAGTCATGATGACTTTAAACTCTCGCCGTGTGGCTTAGTTATCAACCAAAAGTACCCTTGGATTCATGCCACTCCAGACTTCTTAGTATCTTGCTCATGCTGTGGACTGGGGTGCGGAGAGGTCAAATGTCCTATTTGTATTGATCGATGTGACTTTGACAGTTATGTTTTGAAGAAGAATGCTTGCCTGGAAAAGGTAGCCGGTAATTTCCAGCTGAAACGAAACCACAACTACTTTTTTCAAGTTCAACAACAGCTTTTGACATTACCTGAACGGAAGTAGAATGATTTTGTTGTTTGTGCTTTTGACAGTTCTCACCGTGCAACAATTATCAAAGAGAGAATTTACCCTGACCATGGTCACTGGAAGGAGGTTTTGCCAAAACTTACCACTTTCTGGAGAACATGTATTTTGCCTGAAATTTTAGGCAGATGGTACACAAGAAAGTGTGACATTTCTGATGAGATACCACAAGCAGGTGTTAGAATTTGTTTCTGCAGAATGCCATCATGTGGAAACACTGTGAAATGTGGAAACCCCCACTGCCCATTTGTTGAATTTCATCCCTCGTGTTTAGCAATCTCACCCCCGCTACCAAGGGTGTGGTACTGCCCACACTGCTGCAGGCTACCACAGTTTAAGCGGTTGGAAAAAGGATAGGAGAAATCTCCAGAAATAATGGCTAAGGCTTTATCTCTCAACAGTATTTGTATTTGCCAAGCAGTGCCACAGCAATCTGACAAATTACTTGAGTGCCACAGCGATGATTGCCAGAGTGGAAATTTTTTTCACTTGACCTGCCTTGGTTACAAGAAATTACCCAACAACAGCAAGACAACTTGGAAATGCACCGATTGCAAAACAAAACATGCAAAGCCATTTCATGCCAGCACCGCAGTTCCAGGGACATGTCAGGAAACTCCAGTTGCACCTACCACTTGTTCTTCTCAATCTCATGATGATAAACCTGCGTCCTATGAACTTGACAATGCACAAGAATCTGATCATGACAGTGAAGAGGAAAGTGCTGATGACATCGAGGTTACTATGGTTACAACTTGTGAATCTGAACGATATCGTACACTAAGAAATCTTGATGAACAAGATTATCAACTTATTATGTCCCCCCATGGTTGGATTGATGGTGCAATTATCCACAGTGCACAGGTACTTTTGCAGAAAATTAACCCCTTGATTGAAGGTTTTCAGCGTCCTACATTAGGTACAGTGCGAAATTTTAATGTAGTTTCTGGTGAATTTGTACAGTTATTGCATACAGGACACAATCACTGGGTTTGTGTCAGCTCAATAGGATGCCTTCCCGGAACAGTCAGACTTTTTGACAGTCTTTATCATGACATCATCTCACAAGAAGTTGAAGATCAGGTCAAAGACTTAGTATTAGCAGAGAGCTTCCAGAAACTCGAGTATGCACCCTGCCAACAGCAAAGAAATGGAAGTGACTGTGGGGTTTTTGCTATTGCTTTTGCGACAAGTCTTGTATTTGGATCCAATCCACAAAACCTGAATTTTGACATTACAAAACTGCGCCCACATTTAGTGGCCTGTCTTCAAGCTGGTCTGATGTCTCAGTTTCCATCGTTTTAAATTTTAGTGACTTACAAGAACCCTTTTTTTTTTTTTTTTTTTTTTCCGACTTTATTATTTTATTCTACTACCAATAGTAAATACAAAGTTTTACAATATATTGAAAAAAAGAAAACAAAAAAGAAATAATAATACAATACATATACAAAAATACATTACAATACATATGCAAAAAAGGTAAAAAATAAATTAAAAAGTACAATGTAGGTTAAAAGAATATATCTTAAGGGGGTTGCACTAACATTCACTTAGTTAAAGAAGTTTAGACCATGTTTTTTTGAAGTCCTTTAAGCGGTTAGATTTAAAAGCTATGGTGCGTAGAATATCAATTTTGTTATTAAGGCGCAAAAGAAAACTGTCGAAATCTAGGATGCCGCTGCGTACGCTTGTTGCAAAAACATGATATTTGGCGACAATCAAACAGTAGTTGAGAACTTTCCAATTGTTTGACTCTTTGTGCCAGCCGTATAAAATAGTTTGTTCAGGTAAGGTCAGTTTTTCATTAAATTTTTCTCGCCACCAGTTAGAAAAGCAAGTCCAAAACGACGAGGATACACTGCAAGTAATTAGCATGTGTCTTAGAGATTGATTCTCGAGGTTACACAAAGGACAGACTTCACTATCAGTTATGCATGCGCGAAAAAGGCTGGATTGAGTAGGTAAAATATTGTGAATAACTTTAACTTGGAACATAATCAATTTCGGTTCTTTCAAGATTTTGAACGGAAGCATGTAGATGTCGCGAATTGTGTCTTTGGTGAACCCATAACTTAAAATTCTGCTTTCAGCAGTGGGTGCTGAGAAGCTTTCTTCACGCATGGCAGAGTAGGCTTCTTTTGTGGAGAACAGCTTAAAACTTGTTTCGTTTTGAGATTCACCGAGCTGTTCACTTACCGTAGCACGAAGAGCCTTTTTCCATTCAGTTGGTATGGCATTTAAGAGGCCGTAGTAAGTGGTGAAAGCAAATTCAAAACTATATTTTTCTTTCATTTCTGATAACGTAAGAAATTTAAGGTTGTCATCTAAAAGGTCATCAATGCAACAAATCCCATTTATGTGCCAGGAGTTAATAAAAACTGGTTTTCCGCCTATACGTATGTTACGATTGTTCCAGATTATTTGTTTTTTTATGGAAATTTGCTCGTCACAGGCTAGGCGCTTAAAATCATGCCAGTGATTTAAAACGGCATGGTAAAATTCTGGGAGGCTCTCTAAGCTGAGAAGTTTAGGATCGTAATCGCATTTTATGAGAAATTCAAGACCTCCGTGTTGGCAGACAGCTTGATTTGGGATTATTTTCCAGGATGCATTATTTGATTCAGCGATACGCTTTATCCAAGCAATCTTTAGCGACCGTTCCATAATTTCAAAGTCAATCATCTTTAACCCTCCGCAGTGTTTTTCACCAATAATAGTCTTTTTCTTAATTTTGGGTGGCTTGCCTTCCCAGATGAAACTGAAAATAATCTTATTAATTCTGTCTATGAGGGGTTTAGATACGGTCAGTAAGGAACTGCAGTATATGAGTTTAGACAAACCTAGTGTCTTGACAATATTTATTTTGCCAATTAAAGTTAACTTTCTTTTTTTCCAACTGTTCAGTGTTTTTTCTAAAGAACGTACCTTTTCTTCAAAGTTAAGGATATAAGCTTGGTTTGAGTCGTAGGAAAAATGTATACCAAGGGCGTGGACTGGTTCTTGGGGCCATTTGAAGCCAAACGGTTTGTCTTTGCGCAACCTCCAACATCCTAACCACAGCGCTTCGGTTTTGTTTGTGTTAATTTCAAGGCCGCTAATATGTTTGAATTTGTCTAAAAGTTTTAGTAATTGTGTGACTGAGTCAAGATCGCGCATCAAAACTGTGGTATCATCTGCGTATTGTGTTATTTTAATTTCTTTCTGACCGACTTTAATGCCTTTAATGTTGGGGTCTTTCTTAAGTGCTCTGGCTAAGAGTTCGATACCGACGACGAATAGGAGGCCAGACAGTGGGCAACCTTGACGGACACCTCGCTCGAGAGGGAAAAAATCTGAAGCATGACCATTGTGCAGGACACAGCTCGACACTTTATTGTAAATTACACGAAACCAGTTGAGTATGTCAGGTCCAAAATTAAACGTTTGTAAAGCGGTTTTTAGATAGTTCCATTCTATTGTATCAAAAGCTTTTCTAAAGTCAAGAAATAAGGCAATACCGGGTTTATCCTCTTGTTTAGTATGAAACATTACATCTTGAATTAGTCTAACGTTTTCACCGATAAAGCGTCCTTTAATGTAACCAGTTTGGTCAGAGTTTATGATTTTAGGAAGAACTTTTTCTAGTCTTTTTGCAATAGATTTTGTCAGAATTTTGTAATCAACGTTTAGCAGAGATATAGGTCGCAGGTTTTCAAGTAAAGTTTTGTCTTTGTTTTTTTTAGGGATTAGTGAAATAATTCCGCGTTTTTGGCTGATAGATAGTGAACCTGTTTGGAAAGCATAGTTGAAACTGGCAGTCATCGCAGTGCCAAGATCGTTCCAGAAAAACTTATAAAATTCTGCGGAAAAACCGTCAGTTCCTGGCGTTTTATTGTTTTTAAACTCTTTTAAAGCGGTTAAGCATTCTTCTTCTGAAATCATGCCTTCACATTGTATCTTTTCGTTTTCATCTAGCAGGTCGATGTTCTCTAAATTAAATAAATCAGATTCGGGCAAATTATCTTGTATGTTTTGTGACTTATAAAGACTTTCAAAAAATGTTTTTTGTTCTTGTAATATCTCGGACTGTTCGCATGTTAGCTTATTGTTACGAAGTTTGAGCTTTGTTACAGTTTTTTTGGAATAATTTCGTTTTTCCAAATTGAAGAAATATCTGGAGTTTCGCTCGCCAAACTCGTGCCACCGAGCTTTGCTCCTAAGGATAGCGCCTTTTGTTTGTTGTCGCATAATTGTTTGTAGACGTAATTTTGTCGCGTAAAGCTCGTTTAATATTTTTTTGTCGCTTGGGTTTTGTTCACATTTTTGCATCAGTTCATTAACTTTGTTTTGAAGAGCAACTTCTTCATTCTTCCTGTTTTTAGCTTTGTTTTTTGAATACTTGATTGTGAACCCTCGGATTTCCATTTTAATTAGGTCCCATCTTAGACCAAGGTCGTCGACTTCAGCATATTTATCTTTAAAGACTGGTAGATTTTCACAAATTATGGAAGTGTATTTTTCGTCTTCTAACAGAGAATTATTAAATTTCCAAAAGCCAGGGCCTTTTGGTTGTAATAAGTCTTCCGTCTTAAGATGTAAAGTGATAGCAGAGTGATCAGTTTCAGGGGCGTTAATTATATTGCATACTTGTGTGTCATTACTGAGTTCTTTTGAAATTAAAAAGTAGTCTAGGCGGCATTGGATTTTCTTACAAGAACCCTTGCAATAATTACAGCATTAACATTTTTTAGCTACCTGGACAGCTATCTCACATTGTAAACTAAATAGTTTTTGAGACACACAAAAAAGCTTCAGGTGTAATTGATATTTATTTACAAAATAAACTGTTTCAACCAATTGGCCACCAGTAAGGTTTGACAAATTAAAATACTTCCCTTTCATTGCTTTACAAATCGTAATCCCCTTTAACCCTTCACTCCCAAGATCTGAAATTCAATTCTCCTAACTGATGACCATACAAACCTTTGTTCTCTGTTCCTGAGAATTTGGTGTAAGATAAAGACACTTTCCCATAGTTGATTATTTTCCAAATTCTCATCACCTGTCTCCTTGACAGAGTAGTAAAATCGTTAGGAGAATTTATTTGCTAGTCATTCCTGGGAGTGAAAGGTTTAAGTAATAATTTTCTAAAGTGGGCGTACGATAAAGAACTTCAACCTAATGACTTCAAAAATTGCTTATATTTTTTTTTCTGCCTTAGCAGTACAGGCAAGAGTTGCGAAGGTACCAAATAAATAATTTTGGATGATCGCATTTCTCTCTCATGGCCTTGTTTTCTAAATAAGAAAATAATGATAATTTATTGCAAAGAGAAAATTGACACTGATCGCTAATGGACCTTAGCAGCCATTAATGGATACAAATCTAGTGGTAAACATTTAACTACCTTTGATTTTTGTACAGTTCTTAATGATCAATGATGTGGATATCTTTACAAATAAACAAACTGTTTAACTGGTCATCTCGCATTTGTCTTTTTTTTCCCTTTTCGAAATCTGCACAATATCATAATTAATTAAAACTGGCTGTTTTTGGTTTTACAAGTTGTATTTTCAAATAAATGAACTGGGAATTACATGACAGGATGAACTTCTCATCGTTATAATGAATAAATTTCAACTCTTTGGGTTTAACATATAAAATAGCTTTACATTGACTCCCGGTCAATTTGTATTTTCAAATAAATCAACTGGGAATTACATGATATTGAACCTCTTAAAATGCCATTTAATTTCAGGCGAAATCCATCTTTGAGACAAAAATCTCTAAAAACCATATTCAAGTTGGCCACACAACCCCATAAGGGACTTCCCCCAGGTGGTGGTACACACATTTACAACATTTTAAAATGAAACCAAAAAATTTCGAAACAGCATGGTTTACATAAGTACAATGGAATCCCAGTTTTGTAAATCCTCTATTTTTTAAAGCTTCTGATAGCTTGGACCCGGAGTCATTTCCTCTCTTAAACTATTTTTAACCATTGATTTGAACTCTCTGATTTCTCAAACCAATGTACACTAGCCTTAGAGGTTAAAAAAATTGGGATTCCATTGTATTTTGCACAGATTAATCTAATCAAATGGGACAATGGGGCCACATAGATTGACAAGTCCAGAGCAAACTCTGAGTATGCGGTCGATCATAGGTACCTGGATCTCAGGATTTCCAGTTGGATTACAGGTTAAAAAAACTACTGACAAGGTATTCTCAAGAATAGTGTATTTCCTGCGTAAAAGTCCTATAACTCGTTCAACGTGGATCCTAACATGTGCGATCCCCCTTGTTCTTTCAACGTCAACAGGGTCCAGTTGTTCTTTTCCTTTAGTGAATGTTGGAATTACGAGTTTTGCTTGTTTAAGGGCAACACCATCGTGAGCAGTGAATCCCCTGTCTGCCATAACTAGATCCCCACAATTTTCCGTGAGATACTTGTCTGAGGTGCGTCCCCCCAGGCTTCTGAGACAAATGAGATGCAGCCTTGAGGGGTTATGCCGATGAGGACCTTGACTGTGTTGTGGTGTTTGTACGAGCTGAACGTTTGTGGTCTAGCCAGGAGGTTAGTCGGTTTTACACAAAAAAACTTCAAAACAGTCAATAATGACGGTTGTCTTATTTCCAAACGAAAACTTAAAACACTGGGGCATGGTCCTCCAAAGTTTTCCCTCTCTGGCCACCTGATCAATAGGGACAACCGCGCATCGATGATGACCAGCCAGTGTGCAAATGTCCTTGATACTGTGGACATAGAGACTCCCAATCGGTAGGCCAGGTCTTGGTGTGGAACATTGAGTCTCAATTTCATCAGTACCATAACCATCTCTTGAAATAAAGAAAGGGATTGTGTTCTTCGTTTGACATGGGGTGCAACATGATTAAAAGTGGCTTCCAGTACTTCATATGTTGGCAAACCAGTGTAGAAAGAGCAAACAAGTAATCAAACTCTTCTGTTTGAGTTGAGGCATCACTTCGTGGGCAGTCCTTGATGGAAAGAGATTCCACGGAGCGTTATAAATAATCGAAAGCTTCTGTTTGAGTAGAGCATGTGCTGTGTGTTGCTTGCTCGTTAGGATCTGATTCTTGCTGGTCTGTAGGTTGCAAGTCTAAGTTCTCCACTTGACCTTGTTCTGAACTGATACTTGCACTTTCGATCTCAGCAGCAAAATCAGCAAGTGGTACTCCAGGCTCATTTAATTTCTGCTGCTTCAGTAAAAGTTCTTGTTCCTGTCGTTCCGCTTGACGTTTTCGCCTTTCCTTTGACCTCTCGCTCGAGCCTCTTGCGATTGGGCTTGATGTTGTTCACCTTGCGTCGCCGTTTTGTCATGGCCTAAATTGAGAGTGGGAACCCAGTCAATGTTGTAACGATCCCACAAAGGAGCTGCAGTTCCAGAATGGAAATGTTGGTCGCAAACTTTATCGCTGTTCAAGATTTTATCCGTAAGATCAGCACGGCTTATTGCAGAGATCCACAATCGCCGTCGTTCGATACTCAATTCCTCAACTTCTGGGCCTTGATTTGTAATAATAGCTGGAACCCATACATACATACATACATACATAAATACATACATACATACATACATACATAAACTTTATTTTTTCTCGAATTTAAGAATAGCTTTGTAGCTAATTTCTCCGAGAGAAAAATAACAAATTACAAAATATACAATAAAAATATTCAATATCATTATAAAATACAATTCTGTGCAATATTTACAATTAACGGCTAAAAAGAAATAAATCTATTTACTAAGTATTTTAAAATACTGTATTCAAATTTAAAATTAATTTACAAAATGGTCGAAATTTACATTATATTAAGGCTAGCTAATGCTTTTTTAATGTCATTAAGGTTCAGAGTTTGAATGTTGTCCGGCAGTGAATTCCATTGTTTAACGGCATGATAAGAAAAAGAGTGAAGGCCATAAGTAGTAGTTTTAGGTACAGGAGTGTCGAAATGTAGTTACCACGTAAATTATAGGAAGAAGTACGGAAAGTAAACATATTCCTCATGTAGATAGGATACTTAGTTATAAAAAGGCTTTTGTAAACTCGATACAATCGGACTCCCTTACCTCGACCAGTCTTTCTAGAACAGCCAACGATCATGCACATAGGCATATTGAGGCAGCGGAATTAGAGAAAATCGCGTTTAGGTTCACGAGTTGGTGACTACGTGGTCAACACACTGGCCACCATATTGGTTTTGGAACCCCAACATGGCGGATGAAAATGGCAAGTTGTACCGGAAGTCACGCGAGTACAAGCCAAGAATACTTAAGCCTTTCCCGATTGCGCTGGTAACGTCCTAAGAAAGTGCTGGGAAAAAATGCTAAAAAGTGCTCAAAAAGTGCTCAAAACCTCAAATAGTGCTCAAAAGGTGCTAAAAATTGTGAAAAGTTACCTCTAAGTTTTTCGTAAATATGTCAAATTTTACTGAAGTAATTAACCTTACAAACTATTTTGCGTAGTGTTATTCAACCGGTTGTTACGAAAGGTTGATAGAATATAGAACAATAACATTAATTTTTCAAGTTACTTCACATGGAACGACGAACGTACCAATGCTTTATCACGTGCATAATATAACATTTGAAGACTCTCTGTTCTCACGCTCAATCTATAAGGATACGTCCACGAGCCTTTCTATGACAATATTATTTTATTCTTGACAACATTATTACTTATTCAAATTTATGACCTGTCATGGAACACGATTCTCGTTGCAAGCGACACAGTTTTGTTTTAAAATGTTTTAGAAGACAAATGTTGCTCGAAATTTGCTCGAAGTGTAAAATATTGCTCAAATGTTGTCCATAGTGAAAAAAGTGCTCAAGGGTGCTCAAAATGCAAAATAGTGCTCCAAACCAAAAAAAAGCGCTCAAAAGGTGCTCAGCGCAATCCGGAAAGGCCGACCTATACTACACACACTTGGGTGTCGCAGTATTACCCACCATACTGGGCGTGGTATTGCCAATTAAACATTTATGCCCTCTAGTACAGGTGAAAAAACCGTGCAAACGTATTGAGACGAAATTTCTTGGCTTTTCGGGGCTTCTTGACGAAATTGCGCTTGAAATGAAATTACGGCGATATTTCACCGAAGTATTAGTTCAATCCGCGCGAATTTTCGAACGAAAGTTCGCTGTGCTCGAAATTTCGCGGCGATAATTCGAGCGATAATTCGCTCGTCCCGAAAATTCGTTACGAATTTTCGAGCGAACTTTCGTTCTGTTCTTCAAGCGTTTTCGAGGAAAGTTCAAACGCCATGAACTGTGTATACAAATACACGATGCTTTCCGTTAAAACTTCAGCCTTCCAGGTTTAAAGAAAGCGTTTAAACGGGTAACCAAACGGCTTAGGCAGCGTTAATAACGTCAAGTAATTGGTATGGCCTAAGCTTGGATTAAAACAATATATATACTTGCGAAAAGGCAGTGTCAATCGTGACATTTATCGGAAACCAACATGCGTGCGTTATAACGGCTCAATGTATTTTGAGCTGGTTTCCTTCGTTGCATTTGCTTAATTAATATTTGCAAGATGGAAAAATAAATTGTTTCTTTGTCATAACTTATGAGATATTTTGTTGCCTCCTATGAGAAAAATTACGGAGCCTGTTCGTCAATATTTTGGGCATTTTCGGTTTTAGCCGTCGCACTTCGTGAATACTCATTTCTAAATGCATACTGATGACACTGTCCGGCCGAAATGGCAAAATGTCGCTTAGATTATTTCCACGTTATATCACCGAATTGCACAAAATATACAACTTAGTTAGATAAAAATATCCTATAGTACAAAACAGAAGTAGTAGTTTGGAGATAAAGCGCAGGATAGCAAGGATTGAAGTGGATCACAGTTGAGCTTGAAATCAAAGTTACCTTTGTTCCTGGAGAGGCAGTGTCAATCGTGAAATTTATCGGAAACCAACATGCCTGCGTTATAACGGCTCAATCTATTTTGAGCTGCTTTACTTCGTTGCATTTTTTTAGTTAATGTTTGTAAGATGGAAAGATAAATTGTTTGTTTGTCATAACTTATGAGACATTTTGTTATCTCCTGGGAGAAATATTACGGAGCCTGTTCGTCAATATTTCGGGCATGTTCGGTTTTACACATCGCACTTCGTGAATACTCTTCGTAAATGCATACTGATCACACTGTCCCGCAGAAATGGCAAAATGTCGTTTAGCTTATTTCCACGTTATATCGCCAAATGGCACACAATTACAACTTAGTTGGATAAAAAGATCCTATACTACAAAACAAAAGTAGTAGTTTTGGAGATAAAGCACAAGATTGCATAGATTCAAGTGGATTACAGTTTAGCTTGAAATCAAAGTTGCCTTTGTTTGCTGGAGAGGCAGTGTCAATGGTGACATTTATCGGAAACCAACATACGTGCGTGATAACGGCTCAATCTATTTTGAGCTGCGTTACTTCGATGTATTTGCTTAGTTAATGTTTGTAAGATGGAAAAATAAATTGTTTGCTTGTCATAACTTATAAGACATTTTGTTGCCTCCTGGGAGAAACATTACGGAGCCTGTTCGTCAATATTTCGGGCATTTTCGATTTCAGGCGTCGCACTTCGTGAATACTCTTCGTAAATGCCTACTGATGACACTCTCCCGCCGAAATGGCAAAACATCGGTAGATTCTGCATGTACCGGTCACGTATTGCGTAAGACAAAAGGAACAAAGAACGACAATAATACAAATGCAAAACAAGACCGAAAATACAATACCTTACAAACAATAGAAGACAATGAGTTGTTCATGGATACCGATACATGCAGAAAGACGCAAAATGTCGCTTAGCTTATTTCCACGATATACCGCCTAATGGCAAAAAATAAACAACTTGGTTGGATAAAAAGATCCTATACTACAAAAAAAGTAGTAGTTTGGAGATAAAGCACAAGATTGCAAGGACTTAAGTGCATTACAGTTTAGCTTGAAATCAAATTTGCCTTTGTTTGCTGGAGAGGCAGTGTCAATCGTGACATTTATCGGAAACAAACATGCGTGCGTTAAAACGGCTCAATCTATTTTGATCTGCTTTACATCGTTGCCTTTGCTTAGTTAATGTTTGTAAGATGGAAAAATGAATTGTTTGTTTGTCATAACTTATGAGACATTTTGTTGCTTCCAAGGAGAAAAATTACGGAGCTTGTTCGTCAATATTTCGGGCATTTTCGGTTTTAGCCGTGGCAATTCGTGAATACTCTTCGTAAATGCATACTGATGACACTGTCCCGCCGAAGCGGCAAAATGTCGCTTAGCTTATTTCCAAGTTATATCGCCAAATGGCACAAAATATACAACTTAGTTGGATAAAAAGATCCTATACTACAAAACAAAAGTAGTAGTTTGGAGAAAAAGCACAAGATTGCAAGGATTCAAGTGGATTACAGTTTAGCTTGAAATCAAATTTGCCTTTGTTTACTGGAGAGGCAGTGTCAATCGTGACATTTATCGGGAATTAAAATGCGTGCGTTATAACGGCTTAATCTATTTTGAGCTACTTTACTCCGTTGCATTTGCTGAAATAATGTTCGTAAGATGGAAAAATAAATTGTTTGTTTATCATAACTTATGTGACATTTTGTTGCCTCCTAAGAGAACAATAACGGAGCCTGTTCGTTAATATTTCGGGCATTTTCGGTTTTAGACCTCGCACTTCGTGAATACTCTTCGTAAATGCATACTGATGACACTGTCCCGCAGAAATGGCAAAATGTCACTTAGATTATTTTCACGTTATATCGCCAAATGGCACACAATTACAACTTAGTTGGATAAAAAGATCCTATACTACAAAACAAAAGTAGTAGTTTTGGAGATAAAGCACAAGATTGCATAGATTCAAGTGGATTACAGTTTAGCTTAAAATAAAAGTTGCCTTTGTTTGCTGGAGAGGCAGTGTCAATCGTGACATTTATCGGAAACCAACATGCGTGAGTTATAACGGCTCAATCTATTTTGATCTGCTTTACTTCGTTGCCTTTGCTTAGTTAATGTTTGAAAGATGGAAAAATGAATTGTTTGCTTGTCATAACTTATGAGACATTTTGCTGCATCCAAGGAGAAAAATTACGGAGCCTGTTCGTTAATATTTCGGGCATTTTCGGTTTTAGCAGTCCCAATTCGTGAATACTCTTCCTAAATGCATACTGATGACACTGTGCCGCAGAAAGTGCAAAATGTCGCTTAGATTATTTTCACGTTATATCACTAAATGGCACAAAAAATACAACTTAGATAAAAATATCCTATAGTACAAAACAAAAGTAGTAGTTTGGAGATAAAGCGCACGATAGCAAGGATTAAAGTGGATTACAGTTTAGCTTAAAGTCAAAGTTGTCTTTGTTTACTGGAGAGGCACCGTCAATTGTGACATTTATCGGAAACCAACATGCGTGCGTTATAAAGGCTCAATCTATTTTGATCTGCTTTACTTCGTTGCCTTTGCTTAGTTAATGTTTGTAGGATGGAAAAATAAATTGTTTGTTAGTCATAACTTATGAGACATTTTGTTGCCTCCTAAAAGAACAATTACGGAGCCTGTTCGTCAATATTTCGGGCATTTTCGGTTTTAGACGTCGCACTTCATGAATACTTTTCGTAAATGCATACTGATGACACTGTCCAGCCGAAATGGCAAAATGTCGCTTAGCTTTTTTCCAAGTTATAACGCCAAATAGCACAAAATATACAACTTAGTTGGATAAAAAGATCTTATAGTACAAAACAGAAGTAGTAGTTTGGAGATAAATCACAAGATTGCAAGGATTCAAGTGGATTACAGTTTAGCTTGAAATCAAATTTGCCTTTATTTACTGGAGAGGCAGTGTCAATCGTGACATTTATCGGGAATTAAAATGCGTGCGTTATAACGGCTTAATCTATTTTGAGCTACTTTACTCCGTTGCATTTGCTGAAATAATGTTCGTAAGATGGAAAAATAAATTGTTTGTTTGTCATAACTTATGTGACATTTTGTTGCCTCCTAAGAGAACAATGCCTGTTCGTCAATATATCGGGCATTTTCGGTTTTAGACCTCGCACTTCGTGAATACTCTTCGTAAATGCATACTGATGACACTGTCCCGCAGAAATGGCAAAATGTCACTTAGATTATTTTCACGTTATATCACCAAATGGCACAAAATATACAACTTAGTAAGATAAAAAGATCCTATAGTACAAAACAGAAGAAGTAGTTTGGAGATAAAGCGCAGGATAGCAAGGATTGAAGTGGATTACAGATTAGCTTGAAATCAAAGTTGCCTTTGTTTACTGGAGAGGCACTGTCAATCGTGACATTTATCGGAAACCAACATGCGTGCGTTATAACAGCTCAATCTATTTTGATCTGCTTTACTTCGTTGCCTTTGCTTAGTTAAGTAGTTGAAATTAACCACTTTTAAGACATTCTCAATTATCCCCCAGTTTTATCACAACTCATTTTCTGCTGATTTCGACAAATGGGGAAAAAATTATCATAAGTGAAAATCCAGCAGAATCGTGACGATTCTGATGAATTTGGCAGATGAGAGAAAATTCTGATTTGTGTGAAAAATGGGGGAACTTGACGATTTTTTGGAATTTCTTGGAACTGTTAAAACTGGGGGATAATTGAGAATGTCTTAAAAGTGGTTAATTTCAACGACTGACTGCTAAAAATGAGCACAAAAAATTCAGGGGTCAACTCTGGAAAACGTTCCTCACGAGCAGACATTTTCTTCCAGTCTCCAATGCCCCAAAGCCAGCGTGTCAATTCCATTTTCCTGAATCACTCTTTTGTCATCATTGGCGGATAACGCAATTTTGGTCATGTTTTCCGTGAACAAATGATGGTCCCTGCTGCGAAATATACTTTGTTTTCTGATTTGCGTTTTGTTTTTGTCTTTCAAGCATTTCACGAAGTTTGCATGTCTCAAACTCTTTTTGATCATGCAATTTTTCACTCCTTTTGCTTTTTGTTTTTCAGTGGTTTTTGTGTTCTCCTCAATCAGGAAAGAATACAGTTTCGGTCTCAAGGCGACAACTTCTTTCAGAATTGCACCCTTGCATTCATCTTTCATCAGTCCAATCTTTTTATTGTTTTCTGGCACGATTGACATGATTGGCTTTTCCCCTTTCACCGCTGGGTGATCTTCTGGGAAATTATTTGTGTCAAACCATTTTGGCACATCTTTCGCAATATCCGCAAAGAAATCTCCAGCACCAAAGAATAATCTGTGTCGGTATATAGGACAGAACAATTTTCCCACGTTTTCTTCACATAACCATAATGGAAATTATACATCAAAGTTTTGGACAAATCCAAGATTGACATCCCAGCAAAGATGGGCTTATTCATGACCACTCGCGTTTTCCTCATCTTGACCGCAATCAGGCATTCATCGAAAATCTTCACGTCTGCGAAGTTGGGCTTGTTAATCAATTTTTCTGCCCTTTCAACATCTTTCACCAATTCAATCGAAACTCGGTTTCTCAAGTTTTCCATGGTTTTCCCAAACACGGAGTTGTTCATCAGCTTCTAGAACTCTTTTTCAAATTCATTTTTCCCCTTGGCTCTCAGGGCGGCATTTTTGTCAATATAGCATTTCATGAAAGGCTCCTCTTTGAATGATATTCCTCGCCTGATGGGCTTTTTCAGTTTCATTCCCAGGGAAAGATAAAGTTGCAGATTGCGACCATGCAAAACCATGCTTTCTTTGTCCCTCAGATTTTGAGTCAACTTTTCCACTCCCCCAAGCTTTAACTTTTCCGGAGCCAGGGGAAAATCATTGTGATCGTCATGCAATTCTGGGGGATACAGAAGGTCGACTTCCAGAATGCAACCTTGACCTTCGGCATTCACAAAGTTTTCCCAGTTTTGCAACTCTTCCACGTCCATCCACTGGAATTCTCCAACTGGAAGAGGCTGTGACATTGCCCACCCATAAAGGTTGTTTGCGTCTAGATAAACCAGAAATTTGGAAACTTCATCCTTGTTGAAATCTTTCAAATATTTATTGTTTGCTTTCGCAAATCGCTTGAACGCATTTGCGTTTCCCCCTCTGATCCCTTTTTCAATCATCAACAGCTGATCCACATCCTCCAGAAGTTCCATTTTCACGCCGGTTATTTTCAACATTGCATCCCAAGCCAACCCAGGGGTAGTGAAGAAGTGAGCTGGATCCAGTTCATAGTTTTCTTCGCAAAGTTTTCTGAAACTTTCCATGACATCTGCAAGCAGCAACACATCCGTTTTCAAATAAAGATCGTGATATTCTCCCATGTTTTGAATTTCAAATTCTTCCCAGACTCGCTGGGCATGGGTGAAATCTTCATCTGTGATTTGCTCCTGATTCAATCTGGAGAAAAAAGCGGCTTTCTTTGGCAGTTTTTTCTCGAATTTAGCAAATCCATCCATGAATTCATAGGGATAAACTCCTTTTCGTTGCATCAACTCGCTTCGTTCTCCAAAAAATCTTGCGGTTTCTTTCAGTTCTTCTTTGGGAAGCATTTCCACCAGTTTCTCCAATCCCATCAGCGTGAATTTGAAGGAATCCAGAAATCGAATTTCATGTTTCACAGTGATTTGTTTCCATTTTCCGTCCACCTCTTTTCGTTCTTTTTCCAACTCAAACTTCAGGGAGAAGGAAATATATTTCTCTTCGTTGTTGGGGATGCATGTCACGCTCAAAACTTCATCCACTGTTGCCAAATCTCGCACAAAAAGATGCGCGCCATAATTTTGGAGATTGTGGAAAAACATAGGGGTGAATTTTGGCCTCTAAAACTTGAGGTTGCAAGATTGATGCGCTGCTCCCCTGAATTTTCCGGTGAAGTGGCAGTGATCCCTGACTTTAGACAAACTTTTTTCTCCGAATTTTTCTCGACACAGCCAACACACTGTCGCTCCCCGAAATGATTTCCATTCTTGGCTGGTCAAGGGAATCATTTTCTTTTTCTTCAAATTCAGATGAGCTTGTTTCACATGGGAAATCAATTCCCGAATGAAATCTCTGGAAAGTTTTTCATTTTCGTCTTTTGCTTTTTTCAACACGGGTTCCATTTGCAAAAATGGGGAAACGAGATGAAACGCAAATCCGCAGGGAATATGTTCGTGCGTTTTCTGAGTCTTCTTTCCCAAAGGTTTCAGAATGGATTCAAAATCCGCATAACCTACAACTGACATGCAACATCTTTTGAAAGTTGCGGAAAGAGCATTCACCTCCTGGAACTTCAATCCTTGCCTCCTCAAAATCTCCGCAAATGACTTTATGTTTCTTCAAACTTTCCACTCTGGGAAATGAATTGAGACATCTTTTGCAGAAAAATCTTTCATGCCCATTGCGTGAAACTTGAGCGCTTGCAAGGCGAGAGAAATTCTTCACCAGACAATAGTGAGTTTTGAATTCCTCTGTCAGCAGAATCAAATCCACATGGCATTCTTTTTCTTCCTCGATAGTCTTCAGGGGAAAAATATATCCATTTCAGCCAAAAACATTCACTGAAATTTTAGGATTTCTCGCCTCAAAATATTTGATTTTTTCCACGGCCATGGGGAATTTGCAACCATTCCATTTCAATTTTTTTGCTTGCTTTCGTAAATCCGGTGTGATTCTTTCCGGGTGTGATTTAACCATGTTTTTTGCTCTGGTAATGCACCATTTGAAGCACATGTCATCTTCATGTTGCATGTTGATCACGGCTTTCTTGTTCGCCAAGTCTGGAGGCAAAGCAATCCAGGAAGATCCTCGCAGTGGGTTCCAGCGCACAACATGAATTTCCAAACGAATTACTCTTTCAAACATCCAATTACTGCCCCTGCGATTGAAGTTTTCCAAATTTTCAATCATTTCTCTTTCCATTTCATCCACAATCTCCATGTTGTTTCCCAGATTCTTTTTCTGCCGGGAATGGAAAAATGGGTCATCAATTATTTCTTCTCCAGAAGCCCAACTGGTGCGGGACATTTCGGCATTCAAAACGCATTTCACTTTTGATTGTGGATTTTCGCGCAAGAGCTGGATAATATGCCATCTTGCTTTCCGGAAAAAATCTTGGGGAGAGATGGAATCATCGCCTTGAATGATAAATTGTTTCGCGAATCCTTTCAAAGCGGATTTTCCTTCTTCCACGATCAACCTTTTTTCCCACAATTTCTCGGTTTGCTTTTTCAATCTTTCCACCGTGGGATTCGATCTCCTCCGAATATCAACATCATCCACACTTTCCAGCCAATTCAACCAATCCGAAACCGTTCCTGTGTTTTCTTCAATCGCTCTGGGAATGGCTCTGGAAGGAAAATCTCTTCTTTCCGGAACCAGAATAGGAACATTTATTTTTTTTATTTTCGGCATCTAGAGGGTTGACTTTTCGTCTTTTCCGAATTCTCAAGCGAGCTGCTTTGTTCATTTTGGGCTGATCCAATCCCCCTCCTTGCCAAAGATTTTCAACTAAAAACTTCACTAATTCATTTCTCTTCAATCGCGACCAACCTTGCAAATTTGTCGATCGCGCAAATGATTGCCATGCAGCTAACGTTGACATTTTAAATGGAGAAAAAATATTTTTTCCCATTTAAAATGAAATTTTCGATTCAAGAGGAAGGAAAAGAAAAGCAAATCTTTTTCACATTTAAAGAAGCAAGTGAACAAACTGGACTTCCCCCCAACACGATTTTGCGAGTTTTCAGATCGGACAACATCAAATATACCAGAAGAGCCGACCAAAAAGTGTTTTGGATTCAGGAGGAAGAAGACACACCATTTATCCGGATTGATGGGAAAGATTTCTTTTCCGCAGAGGAAATTCAGGAACGATTTGGGTTGTCGCGCACAGTTTTTTTCAATCAACTCTGCAAGAAAAAAACTCATTTCCTGGATTCGCAGGAGAAATCTCACGAAGTCACTTGGGCTTCTCCCAGATTGGAGCAATTAATCCATCTCATGCGCGTGAAGGCTGCGGATGAAAAATTTCTTCATGCTCGAGCAAGAAAAAAAGCCTCCAAATTTTCCTCCACCATACAGGCTGATCTCAACACATGCGTTGAAGATTTTCAAGCAACGTTTTGAATTTTTTCTCTTTTGGAGAAAAAATGTTCCAAAAAAAATCCACTCCTCAGAAAGAGGCAGAAAAAATCAAAGAGGAAGCGGACTGGGAAAAAGCGTGTGAAAATGAAAGAAACTTTCAAAAAGCTGTGGATATGGCAACTGGTTTCCTCCCAGTCCGAACGGAAGAGGATCGCAAGTTCATGGAAAAATGGATTTTCGCGATTTAATTCATTTTTTTTATCTCACCCAAGAAAATGAATCCCGCGAAAATATCTATCCCCAAGTGCTCTCTCGACGACCCCGTGAAAAAATCTTCTGGCAAAATCTCTTTCTGTCTCCTTCCATGCCTTCACAATGATAAACGGCTCCAAGTGAAACTCCAAACCAAATTCAAGATTTTCGCTCATCAAGGTGAATCGTTTTCTCTGGGAATCACTCTTCCAGAAGAAAACATCAAATTTTTCAAAGATCTGGAAAAGCATGTCAACTCTGCTGCGATGAAAAAGAAGCAGGCAATCAAAGAGATCGGTCCGTCTTTTGCCCGATTTCAGGAGGGAGATTTTGTTCTCGTGAAAACCGACAAATCCGAGCAGGAAAAGATTTATGCAAAGATTTATCCCTCCAAACTCCCCAACTCGGATTTCTCTTGTCGATTTTGGGAGTTATGTGATGATGGGAAGAAAAAACCCATTCTGAAACAGAAAGAACTCATTGGCATGCCTCTCCGCGGGCAAGTTGTCTTTTCCATCAAACATCTTTTCTGCGGAAATGTGAAAGCGATCACATGCATTGTGGACGAAGTTTTGGTGGAAGAAATGGTGCAGGCTGCCTCGGCATGCGATGAGTTCGAAGACAGGAATGAGGAGGATGAAGTTTGATTTAACATCCCAGATGTTAAATTAAATTCAGATTTCCTGGGGTTTCATTTGTCATTTCCTGGGGTGCATTTTGTTTTTCGGAGGTTGCATTTGTCTTTTTCCTGGGGTGACAAAATGGATTTTCTGCTGCACAGAAAACTAAATCTGTTAAATTGAGGGTAAGCTTTTCCAGCTTTTTTTCAAAATCGTCGGTTTCGGATTTTTTCCAGCCAAAATTCATTCTTCAAATTATAGAAAAAAAAATGAAAAAAAAATGGATTCGTATCTCCAGAGATTACCCTGTAGGGCTATTATGTGGGTTTTTTAGAAGTTGTGCTGATTTCTCCAGATATAGAGTTGCATTTATCTTTATTCCTGGGTTTATTTTATCATTTCCTTGGTTTTCAGGGGATTGCATTTATCTTTTTCCTGGGGTTATTTGATTTTTTCAGAATTTTTCAGCGGAATATATTATTTGATGAAAAAAATTTCTCTCCAAATAAATCTGGAAGAGGATCCTCTCCAAAACAAAATAGACCCCAGAAAATGATAAATGCAACCTCAGGAACTGAAATTGAGTTTCGTTTGTTTTTTTTGGAGGTTGCATTTGTCTTTTTCCTTGGTTTCATTTGTCATTTCCTGGGGTGCATTTTGTTTTTCGGAGGTTGCATTTGTCTTTTTCCTGGGGTGAAAAAATGGATTTTCTGCTGCACAGAAAACTAAATCTGTTAAAATCGGGCAGTTTTCTCCAATCTGTTTTCAAAATCGTCAGTTTCGGATTTTTTCCGATCAAAATTCATTCTGCAAATTATAGAAAAAAAAAATTTAAAAAAAAATGAATTTTAATCTCCCGGAGTTGTCTTGTAGGGCTATTATGTGGGTTTTTTAGAAGTTGTGCTGATTTCTCCAGATATAGAGTTGCATTTATCTTTATTCCTGGGTTTATTTTATCATTTCCTTGGTTTTCAGGGGATTGCATTTATTATTTCCTGGGGTTATTTGATTTTTTTCAGCGGAATATATTATTTGATGAAAAAAATTTCTCTCCAAATAAATCTGGAAGAGGATCCTCTCCAAACAAAATAAACCCCAGAAAATGATAAATGCAACCTCAGGCACTGAAATCTGAAGTGAAATTTCCCAGAGCAGATTCTGGAGCCGATTTCAAAATTCATTTTCCCGGAGCAGATTCTGAAAATTCATTTTCCCGGAGCAGATTTCAAAATTCATTTTCCGAAGTGGATTCTGAAAATTAATTTCTGGAGCGGATTTCAAAATTCAATTCCCGGAGCAGATTCTGAAAATTATTTTCCGGAGTCGATTTCAGATTTCAAAATCCATTTTCCGGAGTCGATTTCAGATTTCAAAATTCATTTTCCGGAGCAGATTTCAGATTTCAAAATTCATTTTCCGGAGCCGATTTCAGATTTCAAAATTCATTTTCCGGAGCCGATTTCAGATTCTGAAAATTATTTTCCGGAGTCGATTTCAGATTTCAAAATTCATTTTCCGGAGTCGATTTCAGATTTCAAAATTCATTTTCCGGAGCCGATTTCAGATTCTGAAAATTAATTTTCCGGAGCCGATTTCAGATTTCAAAATTAATTTTCCGGAGCCGATTTCAGATTTCAAAATTCATTTTCCGGAGCCGATTTCAGATTCTGAAAATTAATTTTCCGGAGCCGATTTCAGATTTCAAAATTAATTTTCCGGAGCCGATTTCAGATTTCAAAATTCATTTTCCGGAGCCGATTTCAGATTTCAAAATTTATTTTCCGGAGCAGATTTCAAAATTCATTTTCCGGAGCAGATTCTGAAATTCATTTTCCGGAGCAGATCCTGAAAATTTATTTTCCGGAGCAGATTTCAAAATTCATTTTCCGGAGTCGATTTCAGATTTCAAAATTCATTTTCCGGAGCCGATTTCAGATTCTGAAATTCATTTTCCGGAGTCGATTTCAGATTTCAAAATTCATTTTCCGGAGTCGATTTCAAAATTCATTCTGGTGAATTTTTTATTTTATTTTGACATCTATCAAAATGTGGGTTTTGATAGATGCTTTCTCCGACGAAAGGCTCAGCGAAAGATTTCCGTCCCAGGCGAAGTTGGCCAGATTCATGGGGTTTTCTCCCAAAGCTTTGAACAAAGCAGTTAATGAAGGGAGAAATGTTTTTTCTTTTCGCGGGAGAGAAGTTCGAGTCGTCGAACAAAAAGTTACGCGCTTTTCAGTTCATGAGACTCCCAATGGTCCCCCACTGGAGTTATTTGAAACAGAAGCAGCAATGGCGCAATGGCTTGGGATGACTCGTCAGGCAATATATGCTGCCTTTAAACGATTTTGCGATTCCGATGGAAGGAAAGTCAGAAAAGATGGAAAGACATATTTCATGAAAAGAGTCTTTGACAAAGGTCCTGTGACGAATCCTTGGACCGAAGAAGCCACGCCAACTCCAAAGAAGCAGCATGCAATATCAGTCAAAATCATTTCCTCCACTTCAACTAAAGTTTATCCCAGTGTTTCAGCAGCCACAAATGATTTGGGGATTGATTCCAGAACAATCCATGAGGCGCTGAAAAGTGGGAGAAATTCTTTCACCCGAAGAAGTGACGGAAAAAAATTCCAAGTAGAAAAAGTGGAGAAACCACCTCCGATTTTCCAATCGCAGAAGAAAGAAGCCGTCGTTCCTGTTCCCCAACCGCGGAAGAAAACGGCGCCTGTTGCTCCCCTGACTGAAGAGGAAAAGCGCGAACAGGAAGCGCAGGATGAGGAGCGCAGGCGCCGTTGGGGTGAGAATTTTCAGAAGATGAAGTTTAAGTATCCGGAGTGGGTTTTGGCTCGAGAGACAGACATGAAAAAGAAAAAGACAATGATGGTGCTTTTCAACCCTGAAACAGGTGAAGATATTCCTGTGAAAGGTTTGGATGATATTGAAGAATATTTTGACAGTCGGAAGTATGTGAGTTTTCCCGATCAAGTTGACTATAGATCAACTATCACACAAGGGACATGGAAGTTTCAAACAAAAACGAGCGAGTGGAAAACTGAAGACTGGTTTCGTTTTATTTTCATCCGGGGCCCCCGCTAAATGATTTTTCATTTCCCAGAAATGAAAAACGCGCTCACTCCCAGCTCGCAACGGCTCCCTTCGGTCGCTTCGCTCACTCAAATCGACTTTCCCATTCCTTCTCAAACTTCTCCAAATCCAACCCCAAATCAATCACAATCCCATCAATCGCTTCCATTAAAGACAAAAATTCAGTTCGATCAAAATTTCTTCCCCGCAAAGCGAAGCGCAAATCACTCAATGTTTTCTCGTAGGTGGTGAAAGCAAACTTTGCCATGCCAATTTTATTTCCATATTTCTTCAACTCATTTGCTGTTTTGACGACTAATCCCGCTCCTGAAATCACTCCCAAAATGATGGGATTCATTGTTGCTGCTCCAGCAACTGTGCCAATCACCACCAAACCGGAAGATGCCAAATTCACGAGCTGGTTCATTCTCTTGAAATGCTTGTGAGCTCTTTTCCAACACCAAAATCTTTTGTGATAAAATCGAAAAAGTTTTTTGATCTCTTCCAGTTCTTCTTCCTGAATTGCGGGGTCGATGTGATTGAAAGCAAAGATGCTTTGTTTTCTCATTTTTCAGGGAGAAATCATTTTTCAATCAGAATTGTCGCTTTTGCTCTTTGAATGGCATTTCCATCCGAGAAAGCCAGATAGAAAGCTTCTTCCTTCCCTACATTTTGATTGAAGGTGAACTGCAGTGCACCAAATGAATTGGTGGAAGGTCTGACTGCGTTCCGAGTGATGCGATCTCCTTTAACAAGACTTGTCATGATGATGGTTGCTCCACTCACTGGGTTGGGTCCGCGTTGAAGAATGAAAACCGTGACATTCAAAATCCGGAAGTCAGATCCAAATTGTTGCCAATAATTTGTTTCATCTTCCTCTTCATTTGGGAAGATCAAACAATCATTGTGTTTTCCTTTCTCAAATCTTGCAAAAATGAAGTGTTTTGAAGGGCGAAGCGGCAAATTCAACACTGCGTGGCCATTCAAATCCAAATCAGTCTCCATGACCATCGCTCCGCTCTCTAAAACGAAAGGGGAATCGAAGACGCTGCTTTCAACATCAGGTTGAGAACCAGCAACGCCATATATGATCAACTTTGCGGATCCTCCTGCAGCTGACTCGGCAGTTCCCCGCCACTTCAGATCCAGGAAAATGTATTCTGGTGGAGTGATCTCCCATTTATGCATGTGGATGATGGATCTGGAATACCCCGAAAACTTCTTAGTTGATTGTTGATTAATATTCAGACTTGTGCTCACGACATTAACACTAACACCATCCATTGACGCGGGAAAGAATTCAATGCAAATCGTGTATTCTCCGTCTGGGATGTTTGAACATATTGAATCCAAGTCTCCCAGAGTATTCATTGAAATGATCTTTTGTGATTTGCAAGTCATACGCCTTCTTGTTGAAAAGATGTGGCGAACTTGGAAAATCAGTTATCCCAGTTACTGTCATATTATGTTCACAGCTGGATTCATCCACATTTTCCATCAGATAGCGGAATGCGTCCTTCGGATGGGAGGTTGACGTGATATGCGATTCATTTACGTATTTTTTGAGCTTCTCTTCTAATTCCATCGTGTGGGCTACCACACCTCCTATCTTGTTATCCACATAAGATTTTGACGTGGGTTGATGCTTCAGAGTTGGCGTTGCAACATTGTTGATTTCTTGCGAGTTCATATCCAGGTTTCCAGTCATTGTTCCACCTTCCAACGAAAGCTTTTCCGCGGATTGGGCATCCACATATCGCATGTTTGCGCCTTGGTCGGCAACTTCGGGATCTTTCACGTTAAAAATGGTGTGATTTCCCATATCCAAAGCCGTCTCCATTAGAAACGTCTCTTTGCGGCTGAGAAAGATATTTCTGCCATCATTGTAAGAGATCAGGTTGTTATAATGCGCTCCCAAATCATGATACGTCTGCTGTTTTGAGTTTTTCACGTTGAAAAGTTCTTTTAAATCCAGGTCCTTCGTGACTTCATGCGTGTGAGCCGGAGCATCAGGGTGGAATTTTTTCAATGTGATCATATTCACCGCTGACAAATCCTGGTTTTCATCAGTGTCTAGATTGACGATCAATTTGCGATTCATTTCAATTCCGCCGGGGTTGATGAGTTTTTGTCCCCTGAGATCAAGATCCCCAGTCATATGCGAGGAACCATCAACCTGGAGAGAATCTGCCCGCAATTGCGTTGCAAGCGTGTCAACTTGATGCTTTGTGATTGCATCCGAATTCCCCGTTCCTTCAGCGACATTGGTCATTTTTTTGTTTTGAAGATCGAAGTCCCCTGAAGGCGTCAGCTTGAAACCAACGCCTGGCAGTCCATCTTTTCCATCTCGTCCCGCGCCATGCGCGCGAGTGCTTGTTTCAGAAAGCAGTCCATTTGAATAACTCATTTTAAATGCTTTCATCAAAATTTTTGACAATGAATTTCCTCGGTTTATCCACATACAGGAAAGAGAAGGGCTGCGCCGTTGCTTTCCGATAATCTTCTTTGCTGACATTGTTTTCCCTGCACATCGCCGCAATTTCTTTGTTGCTTGGGAATTCGAAGATGCAAAAATGCGAACAATTCAGGCGGATATCTTTTGGTGTTCCGAAATAACTTTGCGAATCAATGGCTTTTGGTTCTTTTCGGAAACAAAATCATCGAAAACAACCAGCTTTTGATTCTCCCCTGTCAATTCAGAAACTGGGATGATTTCATCCGGGGATGCTTCCACGACGTCATACCCAGCTTCTTTGCTGATTGGACGAAATGTTTTCAGCAGATGTTGATATTTGGCTTGGTCAAGATTTTTCGCATAGAGGAAAATTTTATCGTAGAAGAGCAGGCGGAAAATCATATCCAGGAGAACATTTGTTTTCCCCGATCCTGAAGAGCCACAGATCAACATTCTGAAAGTTCGATCCGGCATGAAAGGGTGAAGTTGTTTGAAATTTGTGATTGGGTCCTGGCAATCATAATTTGGGATTTTCATTTTATTGATGAACATTATGTTCTACATCTTGTTCTTCATCCCAAATTTGTGTTTCTGGGATATAAAATGAGTTTATTGAAATGGCAAGAAATAGCCAAAAGCAAATCTGCTTTGGGGAAGAAAATCAACTTTGTTCACAATGCTATCACCCAGAAAAAGTTGGGTGAAGAGACAAGTCAAATCGGACTTGAAAAAACATTCAAACCCATCACATCGAAACTGGATGAGGTGATTGCGTCGAATTTGGGGCCACTACCTAAAATCCGGAAAAAGAAAGTTGGAAAAGCCAAACCAGCAGAAATTGATTATCTCCCCGAAGTCGACCCATTTGAAGATATGGATGCCGAAGGCTTGTTTGATGAGGCCGTTCCATCCCAAACAAAGAAACAAATTCCACCAGCTCCTCCAACATATGAAAAAGTTGTGCAAGAGGTAGGGGAAGATCCACCTGAGTATGAAGATGAATCTCCCGATTATGCTCTTGCGCCGGGCGATGAAGTGGAAGAGGAAAAAGGAGATGAAGCCAATCAGATATTGGATAGCTTGGACCTCACGAATTATGATACTGTGGAGAAAACTCTCAGTGAACCAAATGTTTCATCAGCGAGGAAAATCTATTATCTCAAGAATCTTGTGGCCATTGCAATCTTCAGAAGAAATCAGTTGAAGGGCTACAAAGCTGCTTGGACCAAAAAGTTCCATAAAGGTGCAATAACGCAAGAGATAAAGAATTTGCAATATAGCAGAATAGACCGCTCATCCCGAATTTTGAGTGAATACATCAAACATTTTCAAGCGAAACAAAAGACATTGACAGGTTCGGGACTGAGAAGAAGAAAAAAAGGTGGAACCATTTCATTTTTCTCCAACCCCGCAGATCTTCTCCAGAAACTGGAGGTCATCGTGGGTTCCATTCTTGCTGGGAATACAAACGTTGGCATCAGAAACACTGGAGTTGGCATTCTCGATCTTCTCCTGAAAGAGGGAGTCATCAATCGTTCCCAGCATGAGAAGCTCTTTAAAAACTATTTCAAGCCCTAAAATGGAAATCGAAAGAGAAATTGTCCTGTCATCCTTTTCCGTCAAGACTGGGGGAAACAAACCAGAAAATTTCACAACAGAATTCAATCGGCCCATTGTTTTGGATTCAAATTCCCAATATGTTGTTGGATTGAACAGAATTATCAATATGAGTTTTACGTGGTATAACATCAATGCGGCATTGAAAAATCAGCTGATTAGAGTCAGCTCTGATGGTGGGAAAACATTTCCGATATCACCTTTCCTGCTGGGGTTTGGGATTATTCCACAATAAATGCAGCAATTCGAAAAGCAACAGGCCCACTCGCAGGATACACCCCAGGAAAGAATGAAAAATTCCCAATCAATCTTGCTTTCTCTCTCACAACCTTCAGAGTAACAATCACACTGGAAGAAAACTGGCAACTTGATCTCTCTGAATCTAACTTCAACGATCTCATTGGTTTCGATAAAAAGATTCTGAAAGACAAAGTCAACATTGGCCCCAGAGTTCCAAACCTCAGTCAAGATACTGATATGTTGAACGTTCATTGCGATCTCACAAGTGATTCCCTTGTGGATGGGGAAGAGAGTGATATCATCTTCTCCTTTTCCACATCTGTTCTGCAGGCCTCCTATAGTTTCACTTTGGAACCCATGAGAATCACATTCAGCCCTGTGAATAAAAACACAATAAGCTCCATTCGAATCTATATCACTGATGGGAAAAGACGGATTGTGGATTTGAATGGAGCCGATACGGCGTTCTCTCTGATCTTGAAAAAGCAAATAAAATGAAAAGTTATGAATTTACTCGTTATTATCACCCCCAGCTGGGGCAGTTTGTCTTCCGGCACAAAGGAACAGGTTTGATTGTGGATAATATTTTCAAACCAATGAGGAAGGTCGCATCAGTCGTCTTCAATAAATTCGCAAAACCCATTAGTTGTTATAAAAGGTGACAGGCCTAGCACAAATCCTGCTCGTCGCTAAAAGCATTTTAGCCCAGCTTTAGAATAAGTCTACCCCAAGTACGTGTCTGAGAGATTTTTCCGTTCAGATCAAAATAAAGATATAACAGGCCTGTTCTAAATGTTGTCCTTCTTTTTGATCTTAGGAAAAGAGCTCTCGCTGTGATACTGACAGGAGGAATTTGCGTTTTCCAGAGCCGTTTAGAATATTTAGTTACGCCGTCATTTCAGTGTTTGCTAGCTCTTAGCGTAACAATAGAGTTTCTTTGGCTCAATTTGAAAGGTTTGCAAGATCGGTAGTAGCCGCTTGATAGGAATTATTCGCCGCTTAGGATCAGTTCATTTCTCAGTACGTGATTTAATGTGAGCGCAAGTCTGCGGTTAGCATAACTTGCGATGTAGTGTTTCTTCACGACTAGAAAATTCTAAGATCGAAGTCTTATGCGATAGTAATGGTCTATATTGGAATGGTGGCATCTTGCAATTGTTTTTAGCTCCTTGGAGTTTACTCTGATGTATTTCTTGGAGTCGATACGATGGAGCCGATACGGCGTTCTCTCTGATCTTGAAAAAGCAAATAAAATGAAAAGTTATGAATTTACTCGTTATTATCACCCCCAGCTGGGGCAGTTTGTCTTCCGGCACAAAGGAACAGGTTTGATTGTGGATAATATTTTCAAACCAATGAGGAAGGTCGCATCAGTCGTCTTCAATAAATTCGCAAAACCCATTGCGAAAAAAGCATTGGAATCAGGTATTTCTCACGCTGGGGATAAACTCGGCAAAAAAGCAGTTGAAAAATCTGGTGATTTGATCATGAAAAAACTGGGAAATATGAGAAAGGGGAAACCACCTAGAAAACAACCAGCGAGCGACGCGAGCCGAGCGAAGCTAGCTCGACCACAATCAGCCCCTGCGTCAACCTCCAGAGAAAGTTCTGATGCTATATTGAACAGGTTGATCTCTGGACAGGGAGCGAAGCGACCTCGATAGAGGGAATCCAGAAAAGAAATAAAATGATATAAAATGGCTTTTCGATCGAGTGAATATCTTCAAAGAAATGAATTAGTGCGCTTCCAGCTGGATGACACAATCAGAGCTCCAGCTAATGGGCAACCTCAACACAAAGGTGGTTATAAATTCACAATTAATGACCGATCTGCATTCTATGATTGGTATAATGCGTATTTCGAGGTGCAGTTTCAACTCCAGAAATTAGCAGATGGTGCTGGCTATAGAGCAGCTGACAGGATCACAGTGATCAATGGCGCTCATTCCCTGATTAAACAAGTGAAGATTAAATCTGCAGGAAAGATTGTTTATGATACTGATAATCTGCATAAAGTCTGTTTCGCAAAGAATTTGCTAGAATACTCCGATGACTTCAGCAGATCAGTCGCCAAGAACAGTTTCTGGTATTTGGATACTGATGCAACAACCGCTAATACGAATGCAGGATTTGAAGCTCGGCGGGTGCAATCTCAAGCAGTGAGAGACGATGGAACCCGCGGTGCAAAGAACATTAACACGATCATTCCCCTGAATCGTTTTTCCTTTTTCGAAGAGTTGGAAGATAAGATGCTTGTGCCCATGCAGCTACAATTCGAAATTGAGCTTAATGAGGATGGGGAGCTGATTCATATGGCAAACGGCGTTGATGCTGGAAGAGTTGTTGTGAACCGGTTTTTGCTTTGGGTGCCAAGATTGACTCCCAAAGATTCTCTGTATGACAAATTTGTCAGCTCATTCCTGAAAGAAACGCAATGGAAATATCTGAGGGAAATGTATCAGCAATCAGCTCCCGCAAGATCATCAGGATTCTTCCAGATCTCACCGAGCATTGACAATGTGAGGCATATTTTTGTCTGGCTGAAAAGAACCGCTCCACCCAATGATGTCCCTGCAGAAGACAATCCCTATCTGATGGACACTTTCAAGCTGAATGCGGGAGATAATGATTCATCCTTGTTGAACTGTCGATTGGAATATGGAAACGGTGTGTTTTACCCGGAAACAGAGTATGACAGTGAAAGCAAAGTGAGGATTTTCCAGGATGTTATGGCTTTTGCAATGCGGAAAAATGATTTTAACACTGGAACGCAGCTGAATCTGGCCAATTTCAATTCTCTTTTCCCGTTGATCTATTTCGATCTGACTTATCAAACTGAAAAACCAACAAGAGATCCCAAGCAGTTGATATTCAGATATCGATTGAATGCAGATGCAGCTACAAACTTCAATGTACATGCAATAGTTCTCTATGAAGAACTGGTGAAAATTGATAAGATTGGAAATGAATTAGTTATCGTGTGAAGCGAGCGCAGCGAACGAAGTGAGCCGAGCGAAGCGAGCGAGCGCGCGCAGCGGCTGTGATCTGAAAACATATGTTATCATTTAAAATGACAACATATCACCCATACAAAGTAAATCTGTCGAAAGGGCAGAAAAGCAAGTTTGGAAGAGCATTCCGAACAAAAAGCCCTATCACCCTGAGATTGGACGGCAAACAAACAAGCGGAAATGATGAACTGATGCTGACAGCCAATCAAATAAAACGGATTGGAAAAGCTGCGGCTTTTGGAAAGGAAGTTGAGATAAAGATATCGAAAACGCAAATCAGAAAAGTGATGCGGCAGGGTGGAAGTCTTTTCTCTGCTATTTTTCCCCTGGCTCGTTCCCTGGCACCCACCCTGGCAAAGACACTTGGGCTGTCAGCATTGGCTGGTTTGGCGAGTGAAGGAGCGAGTCAAGTTGTGAAAAAGATAAGTGGGAGCGGGCAAACGGGTGGGTTTCTCATTCCCCAAGATAAAATTCAGAAACTGATTGACAATAAGCATCTGTTGACAAATAAACAGAAACAGGATATTTTGACTGCCCTTAAATCAGGAGGACAGTTGGTGATCAAACCATCCGCAAAACAGTCTGGTGGATTGTTGGGAACTGTGCTGGCTTCCATTGGAATTCCATTGGCGCTGGACATGGTGAAAAATTTGTTTGGGAAAGGCGCTCCAAGAGTTGGACGCCCAAAAGGAAAAGGCGCGCCAAGAGTTGGACGCCCAAAAGGAAAGGGAGCGCCAAGATTGGGAGCCCCTTCGCTGCACTCCGCTTTGGAGCCACCACCTCCATTCATCGGAACCTGGGGACGAAAAACTGTTGGGATGGGAAAAAAAATCAAAAAAAGGAGCTGGACTTCTGCTGGGAACGAAAAGTCCATTCAACAACATCCCAGTTCTCGGGGCGATTTTGTGAAGCTGAGCGAAGCGAAGCCGAAACCGAAATTCGTGAACAAACCCCTGACCAACGTTGATCTCATGAAGTGGATTGATTTTCTGAAAATTCCCAATTTCAAAGGAATTTTCGCCAGGGATGAAGTGAGGCCCCGAGAACACAGCCCCTGCATTATCAATCTTGATTCGCTTGAAAATGCAGGAACTCACTGGGTGTGCTGCGCCCCTGGTCGCTTCGCTCCCAGGCACTTCGTTCCCGGACAGAAATTCACGTGGTATTTTGACTCTTTTGGAATGGGATTTCCCCAGGAACTCAAAAGTTCCAAACCAGTGATTTGGAACAGCAGTCAGTATCAAAATATCAACAGTGTCCTTTGCGGGTATTATTGCTTGTTTTTCCTCCATCAATGGTCGCAGGGGAAAGATTTCTATGATATTCTCAAACCTCTCAGTCTGACTGATACGACGCAAAATGAAAAATTCATAAAAGAATATTTCGATTGAAAATGAAATCATATTGCGTGAAGGAAAAAAAACAAACTGAATGCGTGAAACCAACTGGTTTCCAGACCGCAAAAAATGGAAGAAAGATGTGGTTTTGCCATTGCGCTTCCTGCGGAATAAAAAAAACAAGATTTGTGGAAAAGTTCGGGAAACTGAGTCGGCCCTCACAAGGTGAGGGCATTGGTGAACTTGCGCTGACCGGTGTCGCGCATGCGCTGCCTTGGTTAGGGAAAAAAACAGTTGAAATGGGTCGTTATGGAGCCAGTGAATTATTGCGAAACAAAAACACTCAGAAAAAAGCATTGGATTTTGCCCTGGACAAGATGAAACCATTTCTTGCCAAAACCTCTTCCGATATGCTGAATGAACTGTCCACAGCGATCCGGCCAAACAGAAAATATAAGACAGATCGAGCAGATTTGGATGGCAGCGGGTTGGATGTTCATTCCCTGATTGGGAAACTGCCAAGGCCAAAGAAAGGTTTCACCCTCCGAGGGCATAATTATACCGGCCCCTGGAACCCACTCGAACAACAAGTCCGATTCGATGAAAAGGGAAAGATTCTCGAAATTATGCAGCAACCCACAGGAAAAACAGACGCAGTTGCTATGCAACACGATGTTGACTATTCAGTCTGCGCAAAAAAAGCGGATCCACGCAAATGCAAGAACGAAGCAGACAGGAAAATGGTTGCCGCTTTAGATGCGATTCCCTGGAAAGAAAGACAATGGGGGCATGCTTTGGCGCGAAACGTGATTGATGCAAAACAGAAACTGGGTTTGGGTGCCCCAAAAAACGGGAAAAGATTTTGAGTGAAGGCTGGGCTCAAAATCTGGCAAACGAACTTCACCAGGCGACGCTTCCCAAAGAGTAGAGTCATTTCATATGGGATTGACAACATCTGGGCAGCTGATCTGGTCGAGATGGGGAAATTTTCGAGGTGGAATAAAGGGATCAGATATCTCCTGATGGTGATCGATGTTTTCTCAAAATTCGCTTGGATTCGCCCCCTGAAAGACAAGCGAGGTCAATCAGTGGCTGATGCTTTTAAAGACATATTTAAAACGAAGCGAAAACCGAAAATACTTTGGACTGACAAATGGTCTGAATTTTTCAATGCAATAATGAAAAATCTGCTTGATAAGAATGGGGTAAAATTGTATACAACAGAAAATGAAGAAAAAGCATCTGTTGTTGAGCGCTGGAACAGGTCTTTCAAGGAGAAACTCTTTAAAATGTTTTCTGCTAACAACAATACAATATACTGGGACAAACTTGGCAAATTAGTGGAGCAATATAACCACCGTTTTCATTCGAGCATTCGGATGAGTCCCGCAGAGGCGAGCAAACAGGAAAATGAGAGGCAGGTTTTCGCTAATTTATACGGCGACATGATTTATGCTAAACGCAACCCGGCAAAATTCAGGGTTGGCGACAGAGTCCGAATATCAAAATATAAGCGAAAGATATTTGACAAAAGTTTCACCCCGAACTGGTCGGAAGAGATATTTGTGATTGACGAAATATTAAACACAAACCCTGTAACGTATAAATTAGTCGATCTGTTGGGAGAAAAAATCACTGGATCATTTTACGAGGCGGAACTTCAAAGAACAACGCAAGATGTGTTTCGAATTGAAAAGGTTATTCGCCGCGATAATAAGCGAAAACTCGCGCTTGTAAAATGGAAAAGTTATTCTGACAAATTTAATTCTTGGGTTCCATTGAGCGATGTGGAAAAGCTTGGTGTCTCGCGTTAGACAAAATTTTCATTTCTTCCCCTAAAAACTGTCTAACGCGTTAGCCAAAAATTGATCCAATTTCTCCCCCTGAAAAACTGGCTAACGCGTTAGCCACAAAATTGATTCCCCCGAAAAACTGGCGAAATATTATGCCTTCCACTCTTGTTTATATTGGTTCAGTTTCCCACGCGTGGGAATATTTATTGTCTCATCACCTTTTATGACAACCATCAAAGAGTTAGCATTTGGATTAAAAATAACATCTACGCAATGGAACAAAGATAGTTTCCCACACGTGGGAATATTTATTGTGAGGAAATGAGTCATCAGATTGTAAACACGTTAGCCACAATGCCGATTTTTGATTGGCCGCCATATGTCAATAACCGGGAAGCTGGGCAATTGCGTTGGCGTGTCAGAATATGAATGTTTGTCATTCATATTCTTAAGTCTGTTATTTCAAAACACCGCTTCGCTTCACTTCGCTTCACTTCGCTTCACTTCGCTTCGTTCGCTTTGTTTTCTTTCCATTCCCGGTGGATTTCCCCGAGAAGGCAACTTTGCTTTTGGAGTTCATGTTTGAGAATTTTGTGTTCCTCATGGAGACCCACAAATGACTCGAAGAGGAGTTCAACTGTGTCTTCGATTCGCTCAGCTTCGCTTTCTTCCGCCATCTCCGAATCAGAAACAATAAAATCCTCGTCTGAAGGCGAAGCGGTTTCATCGTCGCTTCTTGTTTCTTCCTCTGAGCATGTGGAACAATCTTCATGGTCACTCGCTTCGCTTCGCTCGGCTTCATTGGAAAATGCTTTTTCAAGACCCATTTTATTTCCAATTTAATTTTTTGAAGATGGCTTTATAGCGGAGGAAATTAAATCGATTTTTCTGTTAATCTTATACAGTCACTTACCTCTTGTAGGCCTACCTCAGGCAAATCTCCATACGATGTCACAGGAAGATTCTTTGGCTGCTATGACGTCTGGAACTTCCTGACCTGAATAAACAGTCTTCTCAAGAATAAATTACTTAGAATGCAAGCCAGAGTGTACCTATGTTTTGATGAGCGTCTCTTGTCTCAGGAGCTTCACCGATATAGCAAACGGTTTGAATGCAACTAAAGTCTCACATTTTCCTCGTTTGCTTTGTTTAAAAACTACATAGTTTGAAGAGTAACTTCAGAATTGTCGAGCAAGGACGATGGTTTGGAATACCATTACTACTTGCAACGTTTGGTAGAGACCAGTAGGTCCACCGTTACAGCAAAGGCCACGGGTTTGAATTTCATTGAAACCTCGGATTTACTGTTCGTCCTTTGCAACTTTTGGTAGATGCCGGTGGGGTCACCGTTAAGAGCAGTGATCATGGATTTGATTCCCAATAAAGACTCGATATCTCCGAAATTATAGCGGAGGAAGTCGATTTTTCTGTTATGCTGATACAGTCATATTCCTCTTGTAGGCCAGCCACAGGCAAATCTCCATACGATGTCACAGGTAGCGTCTTTTTTGGCTGTTATGACACCTGGAACTTCCTGACCTGAATAAAAAGTATTCTCAAGAACAAGGAAGTTAGAATGCAAACCACAGTTTACCTATGTCGTGATGAGCGTCTCTATTCTCAGTAGCTTCAACGATATAGCAAACGGTTTGAATGCAACTAAAGTCTCACATTTTCCTCCTGTGTTTTGTTTGTTTACAAACTACATTGTTTGAAGAGTAGCTTCAGAATTGTTGAGCAAGGACCATGGTTTTGAATACCATTACAACTTGCAACTTTTGGTAGAGCCCAGTAGGTCCACCGTTAAAGCAAAGACCATGGGTTTGATTCCCATTAAAGACTCGATATGTCCACAATTATAGCGGAGGAAATGAAATCGATTTTTCTTTTATGCTTATACAGCCACTTACCTCTTGTAAGCCTGCCTCAGGCAAATCTCCATACGATGTCACAGGAAGATTGTTAAAAAGATCCTATAGTACAAAACAGAAGTAGTAGTTTGGAGATAAATCACAAGATTGCAAGGATTGAAGTGGATTACAGTTTAGCTGAAATCAAATTTGCCTTTGTTTGCTGGAGAGGCAGTGTCAATCGTGACATTTATCGGAAACGAACATGGGTGCGTTATAACGGCCCAATCTATTTTGAGCTGCTTTACTTCGTTGCATTTGCTTAATTAATGTTTGTAAGATGATAAAATAAATTGTTTGTTTGTCATAACTTATGAGACATTTTGTTGCTTCCTGTATGAAAAATTACGGAGCCTGTTCGTCAATATTTCGGGCATTTTCGATTTCAGACGTCCACTTCGTGAATACTCTTCGTAAATGCATACTGATGAAACTGTACCGCCGAAATGGCAAAATGTCGGTAGATTCTGCATGTACCGGTCACATATTACGTAAAACAAAAGGAACAAAGCACGACAATAATACAAAAGCAAAACAAGACCAAAAATACAATACCTCACAAACAATAGAAGACAATGAGTGGTTCATGGATACCGTTACATGCAGAAAGACCCAAACGTCGCTTAGCTTATTTCCTCGTTATATCAAGAAATGGCACAAAATAGACAACGTAGTTGAAAAAAAACATTATATAGTACAAAAAAAAGTACTAGTTTGGAGATAAAGCGAAGGATTGCAAGGATTGAAGTGGATTACAGTTTAGCTTGAAATCAAATTTGCCTTTCTTTACTTTAGAGGCAGTGTTAATCGTGACATTTATCGGAAACCAACATACGTGCGTGATAACGGCTCAATCTATTTTGAGCTGCGTTACTTCGATGTATTTGTTTAGTTAATGTTTGTAAGATGGAAAAATAAATTGTTTGCTTGTCATAACTTATACGACATTTTGTTGCCTCCTAGGAGAAACATTACGGAGCCTGTTCGTCAATATTTCGGGCATTTTCGATTTCAGGCGTCGCACTTCGTGTATACTCTTCGTAAATGCCTACTGATGACACTCTCCCGCCGAAATGGCGAAACATCGGTAGATTCTGCATGTACCGGTCACGTATTGCGTAAGACAAAAGGAACAAAGAACGACAATAATACAAATGCAAAACAAGACCGAAAATACAATACCTTACAAACAATAGAAGACAATGAGTTGTTCATGGATACCGATACATGCAGAAAGACGCAAAATGTCGCTTAGCTTATTTCCACAATATACCGCCTAATGGCAAACAATAAACAACTTGGTTGGATAAAAAGATCCTATAGTACAAACCAGAGTAGTAGTTTGGAGATAAAGCACAAGATTGCAAGGATTGAAGTGGATTACAGTTTACCTTGAAATCAAAGTTGCCTTTCTTGCCTCCTGGGAGAAATACTACGGAGCCTGTTCGTCAATATTTCGGGCATGTTCTGTTTCACACTTCGCACTTCGTGAATACTCTTCGTAAATCCATACTGATGACACTGTCCCGCCGAAATGGCAAAATGTCGCTAAGCTTATTTCCACGTTATATCGCCAAATGGCACAAAATATACAACTTAGTTGGATAAAAAGATCCTATAGTACATAACAAAAGTAGTAGTTTGGAGATAAAGCACAAGATTGCAAGGATTGACGTGGATTACAGTTTAGCTTGAAATCAGATTTGCCTTTGTTTGCTGGAGAGGCAGTGTCAATCGTGACATTTATCGGACACAAACTTGCGTGCGTTATAACGGCTCAATCTATTTTGAGCTGCTTTACGTCGTTGCATTTTTTTAGTTAATGTTTGTAAGATGGAAGATAAATTGTTTGTTTGTCATAACTTATGAGACATTTTGTTGCCTCCTCAGAGAACAATTACGGAGCCTGTTCGTCAATATTTCGGGCATTATCGGTTTTAGACCTCGCAATTCGTGAATACTCTTTTTAAATGCATACTGATGACACTATCCCGCCGAAATGGCAAAACATCGGTAGATTCTGCATGTACCGGTCACATATTAAGTAAGACAAAAGGAACAAATAACGACAATAATACAAATGCAAAACAAGACCGAAAATACAATACCTCACAAACAATAGAAGACAATGAGTGGTTAATGGATACCGATACGTGCTGAAAGACGCAAAATGTCGCTTAGCTTATTTCCACGATATATCGCCAATTGGCACAAAATAAACAACTTGGTTGGATAAAAAGATCGTATAGTACAAACCAGAGTAGTAGTTTGGAGATAAAGCGCATGATAACAAGGATTGAGGTGGATTACAGTTTAGCTTGAAATCAAAGTTGCCTTTGTTTACTGGAGAGGCAGTGTCAATCGTGAAATTTATCGGAAACCAACATGCCTGCGTTATAACGGCTCAATCTATTTTGAGCTGCTTTACTTCGTTGCATTTTTTTAGTTAATGTTTGTGAGATGGAAAGATAAATTGTTTGTTTGTCATAACTTATGAGTCATTTTGTTGCCTCCTAGGAAAAAAATTACGGATCCTGTTCGTCAATATTTTGGTCATTTTCGGTTTTAGCCGTTTCACTTCGTGAATACTCTTCGTAAATGCATACTGATGACACTGTCCTGCCGAAATGGCAAAATGTCACTTAGCTTATTTCCACTTTATATCGCCAAATGGCACAAAATATACAACCTAGTTGGATAAAAAGATCCTATACTACAAAACAAAAGTAGTAGTTTGGAGATAAAGCGCATGATAGCAAGGATTGAAGTGGATTACAGTTTAGCTTGAAATCAAATTTGCCTTTGTTTGCTGGAGAGCCAGTGTCAATTGTGACATTTATCGGAAACCAACATGCGTGCGTTAAAACGGCTCAATGTATTTTTAGCTGGTTTGCTTCGTTGCATTTGCTTAATTAATGTTTGTAAGATGGAAAAATAAATTGTTTGTTTGTCATAACTTATGAGACATTTTGTTGCCTCCTAGGAGAAAAATTACGGATCCTGTTCGTCAATATTTTGGTCATTTTTGGTTTTAGCCGTCGCACTTCGTGAATACTCTTCCTAAATGCATACTGATGACACTGTCCCGAAGAAATGGCAAAATGTCGCTTAGATTATTTCCACTTTATATCACCGAATTGCACAAAATATACAACTTAGTTAGATAAAAATATCCTATAGTACGAAACAGAAGTAGCAGTTTGGAGATAAAGCGTAGGATAGCAAGGATTGAAGTGGATTACAGTTTTGCTTGAAATCAAATTTGCCTTTGTTTGCTGGATAGGCAGTGTCAATCGTGAAATTTATCGGAAACCAACATGCCTGCGTTATAACGGCTCAATCTATTTTGAGCTGGTTTCCTTCGTTGCATTTGCTTAATTAATGTTTGTAAGATGGAAAAATAAATTGTTTGTCATAACTTATGAGACATTTTGATGCCTCCTAGGAGAAAAAATACGGAGCCTGTTCGTCAATATTTTGGGCATTTTCGGTTTTAGCCGTCGCACTTCGTGAATACTCTTCCTAAATGCATACTGATGACACTGTCCCGCAGAAATGGCAAAATGTCGCTTAGATTATTTTTCCACATTATATCACCGAATTGCACAAAATGTACAACTTAGATAAAAAAGTTCCTATAGTACGAAACAGAAGTAGTAGTTTGGAGATAAAGCGCAGGATTGCAAGGATTGAAGTGGATTACAGTTTAGCTTGAAATCAAAGTTGCCTTTGTTGCCTCCTGGGAGAAATATTACGGAGCCTGTTCGTCAATATTTCGGGCATGTTCGGTTTTACACATCGCACTTCGTGAATACTTTTCGTAAATGCATACTGATTACACTGTCCCGCCGAAATGGCAAAATGTCGCTTAGCTTATTTCCACGTTATATCGCCAAATGGCACAAAATATACAACTTAGTTGGATAAAAAGATCCTATAGTAGAAAACAAAAGTAGTAGTTTGGAGATAAAGCGCAGGATTGCAAGGATTAACGTGGATTACAGTTTAGCTTGAAATCAAATTTGCCTTTGTTTGCTGGAGGGACAGTGTCAATCGTGACATTTATCTGAAACCAACATGCGTGCGTTTTAACGGCTCAATCTATTTTGAGCTGCATTACTTCGTTGCATTTGCTTAGTTAATGTTTGTAAGATGGGAAAATAAATTGTTTGTTTGTCATAACTTATGAGACATTTTGTTGCCTCCTAGGAGCAAAATTACGGAGACTGTTCGTCAATATTTCGGTCATTTTCGATTTCAGACATCGCACTTCGTGAATACTCTTCGTAAATGCATACTGATGACACTGTGCCGCCGAAATGGCAAAATGTCGCTTAGCTTATTTCCCGATATGCTCCACATTATGGGATAATTGTGCATACTTCCTGTATACCTACTAGTTAGCGGTCACATTTCAAAAAAGCTATTCAAATGCAAATTAGTAACAACATAAACCCCATAACCAGGCCTGGCAACCAGTTCTCCCTTTTGTGCTTTCGAGGTCAGTGTAAACATTGGTTTTGTCGTTTCCTTTTGGATTCGCTTGTGTTTTTTCCTTCGATTTTTTGTGTTTATATGTTCTGACTTTGTGTTTCCCTCGACATTTTATTTTTCCCTTCAGTTTTCCTTCGAAGTTTCGAGCTAACGTTCAAGTCTACGCCTCGTTGGTTCGACCACGTGCGAATGGCGTCGCCGGCGAGTTCTCAACCTAAACCGGTGGCTCAGGCGATGGAGATTAACGAAGTTACCGAAGTTCTTCCTCCAAACGAAGACGATAGCCTAGAATTTGATGTGGATGAACTGAAGGAGCAACTCGGCATGGACCGAATCCTTGATAAACTTAATAGTCTCGCAGACAGATTTAGCGAGCGGACTGAGTACCCTGGTTCAGGGGCTCAAAACACAAAGTCGTTTTCTGAGGCTGCCGAGGAGGTTTTTGACCCGACAGCTCCTTTTGTTGTGCCTGAAGATTCTTCTGCACAAGATTCGAAAGATGAGGAGTTTACGCTCCCTTCTATGTTTGAGGAGATTGAGAGCTTTGGGCCCGACGTGGCTGATGTCATTGCTCAACGAATCAATGATGCATGCTCTAAGAAAGCAATGGACTCTAATCTCAAAGAGCTCTATTAGAAATACAAGACGCCTGGAAACTGTAAATTACTATGTGTGCCCAAAGTCAATATGGAACTATGGCACGATTTGTCCAAAGAGTCTAAGAACAAGGACCTTGGTCTTCAGGAGGTCCAGAAATGGATTGTTAAAGCAGCCCAGCCTATTATACAGCTTTTTGATGCGGCCTTGAAAGCTCGAAAAGATAAGTCGACCATCGATTCTGGCTCTTTATTGCCTATGTTAGCAGATGCAGTGACCTTTATCGGTCACGCCTCCTTTCTCACCTCCTTGAAGAGGAGAGACTTGCTTAGGCCTGACATAGCAAAACCTTATCAGTCTGTTTGCAGCAAGTCTAATCCCATTACGACTTGCCTGTTTGGGGATGAGTTGCCTAAACACATAAAAGAAATTGGAGAGGTGAACAAAATCTCCAAGAGGGTGTCTGGTCGCCCAAGTTTGATTAAACATACAGTTAATACATACAAGAGTGGTGCAGATAACAGGCATTACCAGCAGAGATTTGGAAGAAGAGCCACCTTTTTAGGGTACCGAGGTCGTGGAGGACATTTTCACAACCGACAACACGTACCAATGCGCTCTACAATGTCGAGCAGCACCAACACACAGAAAGACAAGGCATAGACAAGTTATGCCTTTGTCTTTTACACAAGCTGGTTATTTGCTCAATAATTTACCAAATTGGAGGGAAATCACTGGTGATCCTTGGGTATTAGAAACTGTCTCTGGGTATCACCTCGAATTTGAATCCCTCCCATACCAACGTAAGCTTCCAAAGCTACAGACGTTTAATGAGAAGGAGGCTGAGCTGATTGAGTTGGAGATAAACAAACTTGTGTCAAAAAGGGCCATTTCTGAGGTTTGCCCTTGCCAGGATGAATTTATTTCAAATGTATTCTTGGTACCCAAGAAAACTAGTGATTTGCGCCCAGTTGTTAACTTAAAGCCATTAAATCAATTCGTTGAAAAGATCCACTTCAAAATGGAAAACATTCATATGGCTCTAAATTCTACTTCCCCTGGGGATTATATGGTCTCTGTGGACCTCAAGGATGCTTATTTCAGCATACCTATTTTTCAAAACCATAGAAAATATCTGCGTTTTCTGTGGAATTCTAAGCGTTTTGAGTTTACTTGTTTACCTTTTGGCTATAGTCTTGCTCCACGGGTATTCACCAAAATTTTCAAACCTGTTATGGCTTTTTTCAGATTTCTTGGCTTTAGAGTTACTATTTTCATTGATGATATATTGCTTGTTGCAAGTTCTTATCAAGAATGCTTGGAACAACTGTCCATAATAAGGGAGACCTTGGAAGGTTTGGGTTTTACCATCAATGTGGAAAAATCTCAGTTGATACCAGTCACTGAGATCCATTATTTGGGTTTTATCATAAATTCTTTTTCAATGAAATTACACTTACCAACAGAAAAGCTATAGAAAATCATTTTGGCCTGTTCACAGCTTCTAGCCAAAGACAGACCTTCCCTTCGGGATGTAGCCAGAGTTACAGGGCTGATAGTTTCTGCCCTCCCAGCAGTAAATTTCCTTCAACTCCATTATCGTTCTTTAGAGTTATGCAAAACTCAAGTTTTGTCCACTAGCTCGGATTATGATTCATTACTTTCACTTACTTCCCAGACTCGGTCAGACTTGCACTGGGTAGTGGACAATATTTCTAGGTTTAATGGCAAATCTTTTAAAGAACCTAAAATTGATGTTTATATTGAGAGTGATGCCAGTTTAACTGGCTGGGGAGCTTTATGTGATGGCCAATCTACCAATGGGAGATGATCACCAGGTGAATTGGAATACCACATTAATTATCTAGAACTTTTGGCAGGTTTTCATGCCCTCCAATGTTTCGTTTCTTGTCAAAGGTCCATTCATGTTAGACTGGCACTCGATAATTCTACTGCTGTGGCCTATGTTAACAATATGGGTGGTACAAAATCCCCGTCATTGGACACTTTATCTAAATCGTTATGGGAATGGTGCATTGCTAGGGACATTTTAGTTTCTGCTCAGCATATCCCAGGCAGGGCAAATGTCAGGGCAGATGCGTTATCAAGAGAAATATCCTCTAATTTAGAGTGGTCCTTGGATAGTAAGGTGTTTTGTGGAATTATTTCCCAGACATTTGTTCCTGAAGTTGATTTATTTGCGTCCAGGTTGAATGCTAAGACTGATCAGTTTATTTCTTGGCATCCAGAACCGGGTGCTATGGCTGTGGATGCTTTTAGTCTACATTGGGCTAATATGAAATGTCATGCCTTCCCTCCGTTTAGCCTATTACCTCGAGTGCTTTCCAAGATTCGCAACGACGAAGCCTTAGTCCTGTTAATTGCCCCAGTGTGGCCTACCCAGAGTTGGTATCCACTTCTGCTTCAACTATTAATCAATCAGCCAATCAGGCTACCTCGTCTGGACAATCTCCTGACACTTCCTCGCAGTCTGGAACAACACCTGCTAAGAAACAAACTGGACTTGGCCGCTTGGATGCTATCCGGAAAGCTCTCTCAGACAAGGGACTTTCGAAGGAATCTATTGAGATCATCTGTGCCTCGTGGACAGCTGGCACTGAAAAACAGTACCAAGGAGTGTGGAACAAGTGGACTAGCTGGTGTCATCGAAGACAGATTAATCTATTTCAAACCTCTGTAGACCATGTTGCAAATTTTGTAACTGAATGTTATCATGAAGGCAAGGGGTACAGCACTATCAACACTTACCGTTCAGCACTTTCTACAACTCTTTGTTCTGTTGGTGATGATAAACAATCCATTGGTTCACACCCTCTGATTGCAAGATTGCTCAAGGGAATTTATTTGCCGAGACCACCGATTCCAAGGTATTCGTCCACATGGAACGTTTCCACGGTGACTGATTATTTAAAGACATTAGCTCCCTTAAATGAGCTAAGTTTAAAGTTATTAACTCTTAAGACGGTCATGCTCTGTGCCCTGGCTTCTGCCCAGAGAGAGCAGACTTTATGTGCATTGGACCTTAATTTTAAGAAAGAGTCTCAGAGTTCAGTTAGCTTTGTTGTGACTCAACACGTAAAGACTTCTAGACGAGGGAAATCCCTCGAGGTTTATTTTGAATCCTCAGACAATGCCTCAGTTTGTCCCGTTGCTACATTGAAAGAGTACATTTCACGTACAAAGGTGCTTAGGTCTAAAAATGGCACGTATGAGTCAAAATTGTTTTTGTCATTTATTAAACCGAACAAACCTTTTTCTACGGCAACTATTGCCAGATGGATCAAATCGGTTTAGATTCTGCAGGGGTTGATACCTCCATTTTCAAAGCTCACAGTGTAAGGGGGGCTGCCACTACTCATGCCTATGTAACAGGTGTTCCAGTCTCTCAGATCCTTAAGATGGCAGATTGGTCTAGCGAACGCACTTTTCGCAAATATTATCTGAGAGTTCTTGAGGAAAATGTGTAGCGCCATTTTGAGCCTCTTAATAAATGCTTTGTTGGTGTTTATACACTTGTTTATGCTTGCTATTTTTTGCTGGCCGCGGTTCTTTGAAATCGCACAATTATCCCATAATGTGGAGCATATCGAAAGAGAAATGAAAATTAGACGAGAGGTATACTTACCTTGAAGTGTAATTGTAGTTCTCTGAGATACGCGTAGCAATATGGGATAATGCTTCCCACCCTATTTTTGTTTTTTGTTTTTTGTTTTCTCCCACCCCGTTTTGTTATGGACCTTGGCCAGTATTGGCACTTCAGGAAGAACTGGTTGCCAGGCCTGGTTCTGGGGTTTATATTGTTACTAATTTGCATTTGAATAGCTTTTTTGAAATGTGACCGCTGACCAGTAGGTATGCAGGAAGTATGCACAATTATCCCAAAATGCTACGCATATCTCAGAGAACTACAATTACACTTTAAGGTAAAAATACCTCTCGTCTAATTTTCATTTATATTGCCAAATGGCACAAAATATACAACTTAGTTGGATAAAAAGATCCTATAGTACCAAACAAAAGTAGTAGTTTGGAGTTAAAGCGCAGGATTGCAAGGATTGACGTGGATTACAGTTTAGCTTTAAATCAAATTTGCCTTTGTTTGTTGGAGAGAGTGTCAATCGTGACATTTATCGGAAACCAACATACGTGCGTTATAACGGCTCAATCTATTTTGAGCTTCATTACTTCGTTACGTTTGCTTAGTTAATGTTTGCAAGATGGAAAAATAAATTGTTTGTTTGACATAACTTATGAGACATTTTGTTGCCTCCTAGGAGAAACATAGGCACGCATTGCGTGCATGAGCTATTTTGAAAATTCCTTAAATGATATGAAATGGTGAAAGCAACAAAACAGTGGAAGAAAACTAGCACAAATATCCGCCTGCAGATATACGTTTTTCAAATCCTCCGGCCCGCCCCCTACCCTGCCTAAAACTACCTAAAACTACCGAGATCATGAACTGCGTCCCGTTTCTCGAACGTCCCGATAACGTTTCGGGCCCAGAAAGCTATCTTATGTGCGCAATGTATTCATTAAAGATTAAAATTTTGTTGATTTTGAAAGCTAAGCAATAAAATTCTAAATTGACAAAACAAGTCGAGTTGGTTTGAGGGCTAAAAATGCATCACCATTTTATAGATTCAGATTTGAATATGAGTTGCGCACCCGAAAAGTCGTCGGGACTTTCGAGAAACGGGCCCTCTGGGACCAGAACTCTATTTAGGTGGAAAAATGCAAAGTTTGCTTTTGTATTCTAGCCTAAAGGGTTAGGGTATGAAAATAGGTGGGAAGTTTTGGCTAGCTTTTTCATGGGATCTTCGGAGTTATTTTATGACGAAACTACGGCCCCAGTGAAATGACCAACTTGTCTCTGTAATCAACCAGAAAAGTCCTGCACAGAAATTTGATGCATCCAAATTGAAGGATTATTATTTTGTGAAAATTCTAGTCTTTTTTTTAAAAAGTTGCTTTTATTATTCACAAAAGAAACGTGGAAATGGTTCCTTTTGGCCTGGAAGACGCAAACTAATTAAATTAAATTGTTTTTAACTCCAAACCACAAGCTAATTAAATTAGTGACAAAAATTCTTTGAGCCACCTGTTTCTGTAATGTCAACCAGAAAAGTCTTTAACAGAAACTAAACGCATGTAAAATGAATATTGGTAGTCTCCTTGTAAATTGCAACTAATAGTATTCAAACAACTGCTTTTATTTTCCACAAAAACGTCGTGCAAATAGAAACAGAAAATAATTAGATTAAATTGTTTTCAACTCAAAACCACAACCTTGAGGTTAACATTTGGAACCAAACCGGCATCTTTTCCTGTAATGTCGACCAGAAAAGTCTTAAATCAGAAACTTAGCGCATCCAAAATGAATTTTGCAACTAATAGTTTTTTGAACTGGCGTTTTTTAACGCACCATAAGAATTAACGTTTTCTCGAAAACATGTTGAATTCCATCACGTACCAGTTTCTATAAGGACAAAGTTCAACATTTGCACGTGCACACAACGTGACTGCTCATACAAAATACAGTCGCTACTCGCTTGTAGTAATCGCTTGGGGCATACAATTAATAACCTACACATCTAATCACATTAATTCACAGAAAGATAAACGTTTTAAATACTGTAAATTGTATATTAATTGCATTAAGTTTTCTCTGTTGAACTCCATGCATCCCGGACAAGTTTCTATAAGGACAAAGTTCAACATTTTCACGGGCAGACAACGTGACTGACAAAAAAGATACAATTTCAAATAGTAATCGCTTGAAACCCAGGTTTGAAACATAAAATTCATGTTCTGCATCACATTATTTGAAATCCGCTTGCCGTTTTTGCAATAAAGCTATACTTTCTTATTTCAGTACAAGCTCACCTATAAACGTAACCGCAGTCCACATTTTTTGGACGTCTCATCCCTCGCAGACCATTGTACAATTCATGCATAGAGCATATTTTAGGCAGTATTTCCGAATAAATGCCCTTGCCTATTGCCATGTTAGCAAGCCAGTCGGGATTACTGCACAATTCCCAACCAACAAATCTTCAAAACTTTACACTTTTCGTGTTTGAGGCAACAATCGCGAACATCCAAGATGGCTGATTTTCAATTCATGCCAAGTGCCCTTCTTTGACCTTCAGTAATACCATTTTAGAAGCAGATTTCATTGGCTGACATAGTACACGGTGTACATACTAGAGACAATCTGATTGGCGTGACATAACCCAAGACATACATACATACTAACAAACAAACATCACAAACCAACCTTTGTGCCTGCTAATGAGCTATTTTTTTCAAAATAGCTCAAAAAATTACGGAGCCTGTTCGTCAATATTTCGGGCATTTTCGATTTCAGACATCGGACTTCGTGAATACTCTTCGTAAATGCATACTGATGACACTGTCCCGCCGAAATGGCAAAATGTCGCTTAGCGTATTTCCAAGTTATATCGCCAAATGGAACAAAATATACAACTTAGTTGGATAAAACGATCCTATAGTACAAAACAGAAGTACTAGTTTGGATATGAATCAGAAGATTGCAAGGATTGAAGAGGATTACAGTTTAGCTTGAAATCAGTTGCCTTTGTTTGCTGGAGAGGCAGTGTCAATCGTGACATTTATCGGAAACCAACATGCGTGCGTTATAACGGCTCAATCTATTTTGAGCTGCTTTACTTCGTTGCATTTGCTTAGTTAATGTTTGTAAGATGATAAAATAAATGGTTTGTTTGTCATAACTTATGAGACATTTTGTTGCCTCCTGTGAGAAAAATTACGGAGCCTGTTCGACAATATTGCAGGCATTTTCGATTTCAGACGTCGCGCTTCGTGAATACTCTTCGTAAATGCATACTGATGACACTGTACCGCCAAAATGGCAAAATCTCGGGAGATTCTGCATGTACCGGTCACATATTACTTAAAACAGAAGGAACAAAGCACGACAATAATACAAAAGCAAAACAAGACCATAAATACAATACCTCACAAACAATAGAAGACAATGAGTGGTTCATGGATACCGTTACATGCAAAAAGACCCAAAACGTCGCTTAGCTTATTTCCACGTTATATCACCAAATGGCAAAAATATACAACTTAGTTGAATAAAAACATTCTATAGTACAAAACAAAAGTACTAGTTTGGAGATAAAGCGCAGGATTGCAAGGATTGAAGTGGATTACAGTTTGGCTTGAAATCAAATTTGCCATTTTTTACTTTAGAGGCAGTGTTAATCGTGACATTTATCGGAAACCAACATGCGTGCGTGATAACGGCTCAATCTATTTTGAGCTGCTTTACTTCGATGTATTTGCTTAGTTAGTGTTTGTAAGATGGAAAAATAAATTGTTTGCTTGTCATAACTTATGAGACATTTTGTTGCCTCCTAGGAGAAACACTACGGAGCCTGTTCGTCAATATTTCGGGCATTTTCGATTTCAGACGTCGCACTTCGTAAATACTCTTCGTAAATGCATACTGATGACACTGTCCCGCCGAAATGGCAAAATGTCGCTTAGCTTATTTCCACGTTATATCGCCAAATGGCACAAAATATACAACTTAGTTGGATAAAAAGATCCCATAGTACAAAACAGAAGTAGTAGTTTGGAGATAAAGCACAAGATTGCAAGGATTGAAGTGGATTACAGTTTAGCTTGAAATCAAATTTGCCTTTGTTTGCTGGAGAGGCAGTGTCAATCGTGACATTTATCGGAAACCAATATCCCTGCATTATAACGGCTCAATCAATTTTGAGCTGCTTTACTTCGTTGCATTTGCTTAGTTAATGTTTGTAAGATGGAAAGATAAATTGTTTGTTTGTCATAACTTATGAAACATTTTCTTGCCTCCTGGGAGAAAAATTACGGAGCCTGTTCGTCAATATTTCGGGCATGTTCGGTTTTAGACCTCGCACTTCGTGAATACTTCTCGTAAATGCATACTGATGACACTGTCCCGCCAAAATTGCAAAATCTCACTTAGCTTATTTCCACGTTATATCACCAAATGGCACAAAATATACAACTTAGTTGGATAAAAAGATCCTATAGTGCAAAACAAAAGTAGTAGTTTGGAGATAAAGCGCAGGATTGCAAGGATTGAAGTGGATTACAGTTTAGCTTGAAATCAAATTTGCCTTTTTTTTCTGGAGAGGCAGTGTCAATCGTGACATTTATTGGAAACCAACATGCGTGCGTTATAACGGCTCAATCTATTTTGAGCTGCTTTACTTCGTTACATTTGCTTACTTAATGTTTGTAAGATGGAAAAAGAAATTGTTTGTTTGTCATAACTTATGAGACGTTTTTGTTTCCTCATAGGAGAAAAATTACCGAGCCTGTTCGTCAATATTTCGAGTATTTTCGGTTTTAGCTGTGGCACTTCGTGAATAGACTTCGTAAATGCGCACTGATGACACTATCCCGCCAAAATGTCAAAATGTCGATCAGCTTATTTCCAGGTAGTCTGGTCGTTGGGTATTTTGACCGATACAAAAATGGTATAAAGATGATTTTTACACCACATAAGCCAAATGTGCCATAGAACAACATGTCCAAAATCCGCAAAAATCCCCTTTGGGGAAAATGTTTTATGAGTATTTGAATATTTTGAACATTTTTGCATGTTATTGTATGGAAAAGGTAAAAAAGAAAGGATTTTATGGTGACTTTAAGCGGTTCATTCACCTTTATTGTAGAAAATGCAAAGTCTAAGTTGCTGAAAACTGTTACTTTACTATGAACTACATATATATAATAGTCATTACCGCATTACCTCTGGTATAAGCACCCCCCACGGCAATAGTAGAGTCCCCTCAAAATAGGAGTGGGTTTGTGCCCGGGAAAGGGCCAGAAAATGTCTGAAAAAATAATTCTGGAATTGTTGGTTGGCCCTGCACATTTCTCTTGCATTTTGTCATGTGTTTTGTACAAGTGTGCAAAGGGCAAAAAATGGAAATTAAAAAAAAGCAAGTTTACTTTTAATTAACAACTGAAACACGATTTCTACATTAGTGTCGGCATTGTCTTCGTCGTCGAGGATAACCTCATCGGCATTTTGACAACTTTCTCCTCTGCAGTCTCCACAGGCTGTTACATATTTCAGTCCATGTTTACGACAAGAGTAACTGTTATTGCCACATGGATTTCTGGCAGAAAGTTTGCATTTACATCTCACAAACTTCAGTAAGCTCTCTGGTGCTGCATCCAAGTCTGTCAGGACTGGTGTTAATATGGTATCAGCAAGTTTCCAACCCCATTACATCGGATCCAGGTCACTGGTTGTGAACCCGCAAACTGTGAAAATATGCTGCTTTTTCTGTAGGTGGAGCTTCTGTGTATCAGTGTTTTGCTTGTCGACTCCATCTCCATGTGTTTAGCGTGCCGTAGACTGTTCAAAGAATCATCTGCTCTGCCTCCATATAAGATAACATATAACTGGATACCAGCTTTGCCAATCTGTTCCACTATCGCCTCAGGATTGGTCATCAAGAAGAATATCTGCTGCAATTCTTCTGATTGTTTTATCTTCTTCAAAACACTGGTTTTGCCATGCCCATATGTTGCAGAGGTGGTGTCGCAACCACTCCATGCATGGGTCAACAGGAGACGAGATGTAACTACTTTGCCAGCTTTGTTGACAAGGTCTTGAATTTTCAACACCTTCAAACCATTCGTTGATCTCTTTGCCTCTGAATGGAAGCATATATCAGCCATATTCTGGATCAGGTGGTACATCAAGAGGACAAGTACATCCGTGTCATCTGCTACTACACTTACTTCCCTTCCTTGTCTTGCACATTCCACTATCATTGTGTCAGCATCTTCAGTACTGTGGTGCACGATATGACCGTCAGCTTCCAAGCATCGACTCAGCAACGCGATGAACTGATAGGTCTGAAGCTTGGTTACCATTGTTTCATAAACTGTTCCATAATACATTCGAAATTCGTCATTAACTGGCGCACACGAGCTCTGCGCGCGCACAACAAAGGCGAATTGCTGTGAGAAAAATACTTCAGTGCACCTACCTCGGTCGCGCCGCGATGTTGATTTTCTACTGAGAAATGGGTCTAACTAGTCTCCTACGCAGCTGTTAGGATCGCAACGCAACGAGCCAATACCGGCTGGGTAGGAAAGTAGGGTCTTACCCGAACTAAACATAAACGAGCAATGAGCGCTTTTCCATAAAAGATTAAGATTTCTGAACGATGTTGAATTGCAAATTATCAGCCTAAACCCCTGGCGAAACGAAAACGCAAGTTTTAAACATTTTAAATGGTGGGCAAACTAACGTTGCGTGGTCAAACGAGCTTGCAAGTATAGACGCAAATTGTTCGCAACTGGTAAAAAAGCCATTTCATGGCAATCATACCAAAGGAAACTCACAATTGACCAAGCTTCTATCTGGCCTTGTAGCTCAGTGCAAAACGTGCAGGAGACTGGAGGGTCAGAAAGTATTCGAAGGAACCTTTGATTAACATTCGGCATTTACTTACACGTTTAGTGCTACCTTCACGCGGTGGGGGAATTTCTGTTTCTCCATGACCCTCTAATTAAGAACCAAGCAGGGAGGATGCATATCCCATTTCAATAAACGCAGCAATCTGGCGCTGTCTGTAGTCTGGCTTTGAACAAATCGCCTACTCTATAAAAAAGCAATTTTGTATATTTTTAACATTTACATTCACAGTGATGGGAAACCGTTGTGAATTATAGTATTAGATAGAACATATAGGCATTTACGGTATCATAGACTGCAAAAAAGTCCGTATTTCTGCGTGTCCACGAGTCTGAATATGGAGAGTGAGACTGGAAAAAGACGCTCTACGGGGGTGCGAGGCTCGCGAGGCTCGCGCACAAGGTTTTAAGTTTAGTACAGTCAACTCCCGCTTGGCGGACATTAAGCACTTAATGACTGGCTCCAAGGGAAACAGTGAGTTTTGTTTAACATCGAGGTTCGAGGGGAAACAATACTCACTGTTTCCCGTGGGGCCAGTCATTAAGCCATTAACTCCAAAATTGTAAAAACACAATTTTTTTTGTGCGGCTGGCACACAAATTTGCAGCGGCTTCAAGGCGCACTACCTGATCACGTACGAGTCGAAAGTTTAAGTTGTTGTTTTCGAAGGGAGTTAGTGAGTTTTGTAAACTTTTGTTCGCCCAATTGGGCGTTAGACTGTTTTGATCCATGGCAAATGACAAGTTTTTGTCCAATCAAAAAAGACGTTTAAGTTGGGAGGTATAACAACTCGCTTTAACGAACAACCCGTGATTACCAACAGATATTGGAAGTGCTGGCGAATAAGATTTACTGAAAAACCCATCCCGCTATTACGGACTCACTACGTATTACGGACTCCAACACGTGGTCCTGAAGAACGGGACGCCATGTTTTGGTATGCACTCGTAACCAGGCCTTTTAAACATCGGCAGCCCATTGTAGTTTTATTGAAGAAAACTAGCGATACCTACGTTACGATGATTATTTTAAATGAATAGCAAAGTAATTTAAATCCACTAAGAGCCAGAAGTACGCTTATATTGATGAAACAATGTTACGCCCCACACTAACGTATTAATGCCGAAAAATAAGAAATATTCAAATACATATAAAAAATTTTCCCCAAAGGGGATTTTTACGGATTTTGGATATATATATATTTTTTTTATTGGTTTACTACTGACAATACATGTATGTGCTCTAGATTAATTACAGTGAATGAGTCTTAAGCTTAATTACTTACATTTCCACGAGACCTTTTTCATTGAATTAATTAGTTTTAAATTTACATCAATGTAAGTAATACAGAAGCAAAGACAACAATTTACAACAAAGGAATAAATACAACTACTTACAGTAAAGAGCAAAGAAAGTGCGACGAAAAACTGTATGTTAAAGAATGATTTCCCAAGTTCGGTAGAAATTGGGAAGCGATTTTTGTTTAGTTGCGATCCCTTTTAAAATTTGTAGTTTTTCTTGCATTTGCAGAAGGAAGTTACGGAAGGATAGTATTTCTCCACGTAAGCTAGTGCAAAAAATGCAGTATTTTGCGATTAAGATAAAGTAATTTAAGACCTGCCGATGCTTTGTTCTCTTAAACCAACCATAGAGTATATGACTTGCGTTTAATACAATGACTTCATGTGTTTTATCATGCCACCAATTTTGAAACAAAATCCAAAAATCGGCAGATAAACTACAGTGTATTAACAAGTGGTCTAGGGTTTGTCTTTCTAAGTTGCACAAATTGCAGATGTCATTGTCAACAAGACCATCACGGTAAAGAGTCGCTTTGGTGGGAAGTATGTTGTGTATCACTTTGTATTGGAACATTGTTATTTTTATTTCTTTTGTGACAGTATAGGGCAATAGATAAACTTTTGGAATGTTTTTCTCGTTGAATCCATGTCGACGTATTTTACTTTCGGATGTTGGAGGTACGAAGGCATTTTTTAGCAGGGTAGAGTAAATTGAACTGGTTGATAAGTTGTTGCCTGGGGAATTTTGAACACTGTATTCGCCGTGACTTTTAAGCCTTGCTTTCCACGTTAAAGGAATGGCGTTAAGAAGTCCATAATATTGAGTGAAAGGTACATTGAGTTGGAATTTTAAAGAGAATTCATGAAAGTTTAAAAACTCGTTTTCATGGTTTAATAGGTCACTTAGGAAGACGATCCCGGAGTTAAACCAAGGTCGGAAAAAAACAGGTTTTTTGTCTATTAGAATATTACTGTTGTTCCAGAGAATCTCGTTTTTAAAATTCACATTTGTGTCACAGGTTGAGACTTTGAAATTGCACCAATAATCTAGAATGGTTCGATAAAATAAGGGTAGGTTTTTAAGATCGAGATTTTTGGTCCTATAGTTGCATTTTGTTAAGAAAGCGAGATTACCATTTTGACACAACATATGATCAGGAATAATTTTCCAAGAGGCGAGCGATTCATCTTGTATTCTGTTGACCCATGCAATCTTCAGTGCTTTTTCCATTATCTTGAAATCACACATTTTTAGACCACCGTGTTCTTTTTCTCCTATTATTGTACTTCTTTTCACTTTTGCTGGCTTGCCATCCCATATGAAGTTGAAGGTGAGTTTGTTGATTTCATGGACGTAATGGTCGGGGACATTTAACACCGACGCGGAGTAAATAAGCTTGGAAAGACCGAGTGTTTTTACTATGTTAATTTTTCCGTATAGCGTAAGATTTCTTTTTTGCCAAGTGTTGAGCATTCTTTCTAAGGATTGTATTTTCTCGTTAAAATTTCGTGTGTCAGCACTTATTTGGTTGTAAGAGAAAAAAACGCCAAGGGCATTGATTGGTTCCTTTGGCCATTTGAAGCCAAAGGGGGTATCTTGTTTTTCTTTCCATTTACCTAACCACATTGCTTCAGTTTTCGAATTGTTAATTTCTAGTCCTGAACAAGCACTAAATTCACTTAAAAGGCTACGAAGGTGTGACACGGATTCAAAATCCCTGACAAAAATAGTAGTATCGTCTGCATACTGGCTTACCTTTATTTCGTGTTTGTTTACTAGGATGCCTTTGATGGTGTGATTTGTCTTTAAAGCTCTAGCAAAGAGTTCTATACCTAAAACAAAAATGATACCAGACAGAGGACAGCCTTGTCTAACACCTCTTTGTAGGGAGAAGAAGGTGGATGCGTGTCCGTTATTTAAAACACAACTGGAAACATCGTTGTAGAAAGTTTTAATCCAATTTAGAATATCAGGGCCGAAATTATAAAGCTTCAATGCTTCAAAAAGATAGTTCCACTCAATAGAATCGAAGGCCTTTTTAAAATCTAAGAATATTGCAATGCCTTTCTGATTTAGTTTGTCGGTAAAGTGCATAATATCTTGAATTAACCTAATATTTTCACCGATGAAGCGGCCTTTTACATAACCAGTTTGGTCCGGGTTGATTAAACTTGGAAGGACTTTTTCTATTCTTTTAGCGATAGTTTTAGTGAGAATTTTATAGTCAGTATTTAGAAGTGAAATAGGCCTTAGATTGTCGAGAATCGTTTTGTCTTTTGACTTTTTGGGAATGAGCGAGATTATTCCGCGTCTTTGGCTAATAGATAATGTACTATGTTGAAAAGCGTAGTTGAAGCTAGCAAGCAAATCATCACTAATTTCGGGCCAAAAGAAGCGATAAAATTCAACCGGGAGACCATCAGTTCCAGGAGTTTTATTGTTGCCAAACTCCTTTAATGCGTTAACACATTCGGCCATTGAGATTAACCCTTCACACGAATTTTTTTCTACTACGTTAAGCGGTGCACACAAATTTGCAGCGGCTTCAAGGCGCACTACCTGATCACGTACGAGTCGAAAGTTTAAGTTGTTGTTTTCGAAGGGAGTTAGTGAGTTTTGTAAACTTTTGTTCGCCCAATTGGGCGTTAGACTGTTTTGATCCATGGCAAATGACAAGTTTTTGTCCAATCAAAAAGGACGTTTAAGTTGGGAGGTATAACAACTCGCTTTAACGAACAACCCGTGATTACCAACAGATATTGGAAGTGCTGGCGAATAAGATTTACTGAAAAACCCATCCCGCTATTACGGACTCACTACGTATTACGGACTCCAACACGTGGTCCTGAAGAACGGGACGCCATGTTTTGGTATGCACTCGTAACCAGGCCTTTTAAACACCGGCAGCCCATTGTAGTTTTATTGAAGAAAACTAGCGATACCTACGTTACGATGATTATTTTAAATGAATAGCAAAGTAATTTAAATCCACTAAGAGCCAGAAGTACGCTTATATTGATGAAACAATGTTACGCCCCACACTAACGTATTAATGCCGAAAAATAAGAAATATTCAAACACATATAAAAAATTTTCCCCAAAGGGGATTTTTACGGATTTTCGGATTTTGGATATGTTGTTCTACTCAGAATTCTGCTTCGTTTGATAGCAAAATCAGCTTTATACCATTTTTTTCCGGGTAGCACCAAATTTTACTCTTCAACGACCAGACAAAAGTTATATCGCCAAATGGCACAAAATATACAACTTAGTTAGATAACAAGAGCCTATACTACAAAACAAAAGTAGTAGTTTGGAGATAAAGCGTAGGATTACAAGAATTGAAGTTGATTACAGTTTAGCTTGAAATAGAATTTGCCTTTGTTTGCTGGAGAGGCAGTGTGAATCGTGACATTTATCGGAAACGAACATGCGTGCCTTACAACGGCTCAATCTATTTTGCGCTGCTTTACTTCGATACATTTGCTTAGTTAATATTTGTAAGATGGATAAATAAATTGTTTGTTTGTCATAACTTATGAGACATTTTGTTGCCTCCTAGAAAATATATTACTGACGGATCCTGTTCGTCAATATTTGGGGCATTTTCGGTTTTAGCCGTTGCACTTCGTGAACACTGTTCGTAAATGCATACTAATGACACTGTCCCGCCGAAATGGCAAAATGTCGCTTAGCTTATTTCCACGTTATATCGCCAAATGGCACAAAATATACAACTTAGTTAGATAAAAAGATCCTAAAGTACAAAACAAAAGTAGTAGTTTGGAGATAAAGCGCAGGATTGCAAGGATTGAAGTGGATTACACTTTAGCTTGAAATCAAAGTTGCCTTTGTTTGCTGGAGAGGCAGTGTCAATCGTGACATTTATCGGAAACCAACATGCGTGCGTTATAACGTTTCAATCTATTTTGAGCTGCTTTACTTCTTTGCCTTTGCTTAGTGAATGTTTGTCAGATGGAAAAATAAATTGTTTGTTTGTGATAACTTATTAGTTAGGTGTCCCCAATTAGTATGTCCCCAATTAGTATGTCCCCAATTGTATGCCAGCGATTTTGACACGTTAATAAAGTTCTTATTACTTATTACTTATTATGTTTCCTCTTAGGAGAAAAATTACAGAGCCTGTTCGTCAATATTTCGGGTATTTTTGGTTTTAGCCGTCGCACTTCGTGAATACTCTTCGTAAATACATACTAATGACACTGTCCCGCCGAAATGGCAAAATGTCGCTTAGCTTATTTCCACGTTATATCGCCAAATGGCACAAGATATACAACTTAGTTGGATAAAGGCCTATTTACACGCTGCGATTTGTCGGGCCGATTTGTCGGCCACGACAAATCGTGTGCGCGCTCTTTGTACAGTGCAAGCATCGTACATGAACTCTTTTTTATTTCAAAACTTTTCTGCTAAGAACTTCTTGAAAAACAAATGATATCCAATAGGTTATTTAGGTTGTTGTTAGTTTAAATACTGCAGATATAATTTGTTTTGCGTGATTTCTTGTCCAGATTGCGTTTTCGTTCTTAAAATCGGGCCCGACACGCGAAAATCTGTGAAGCGATCACAGATTTTTTCCGAATCGGCGGACATGTCGGACTGAAATCGCGCGCGCATCGGGTCGCCATTTACACGCGCCGATTTGCTTCACGATTTCTCGGGGCCGACAAATCGGCACGACAAATCGCAGCGTGTAAATAGGCCTTAAGAAGATTCTATAGTACAAAACAAAAGTAGTAGTTTGGAGATAAAGCGCAGGATTGCAAGGATTGAAGTGGATTACAGTTTAGCTTGAAATCAAATTTGCCTTTGTTTGCTGGAGAGGCAGTCTCAATCGTGACATTTATCGGAAACGAACATGCGTGCGTTATAGCGGCTCAGTCTATTTTGAGCTGCTTAACTTCGTTTTCATTTGCTTACTTAATGTTTGTAAGTTGGAAAAATAAGAATTGTTTGTTTGTCATAACTTATGAGACACTGTGTTGCCTACAAGGAGAAATATTACTGACGGATCCTGTTCGTCAATATTTCGGGCATTTTCGGTTTTAGCCGTTGCACTTCGTGATTACTGTTCGTAAATGCATACTGATGACACTGTCCCGCCGAAATGGCAAAATGTCGCTTAGCTTATTTCCACGTTATATCACCAAATGGCACAAAATATACAACTTAGTTAGATAAAAAGATCCTATAGTCCAAAACAAAAGTAGTAGTTTGGAGATAAAGCGCAGTATTGCAAGGATTGAAGTGGATTACAGTTTAGCTTGAAATCAAATTTGCCTTTGTTTGCTGGAGAGGCAGTGTCAATCGTGACATTTATAGGAAACCAACAAACGTGCGTTTTAACGGCTCAATCTATTTTGAGCTGCTTTACTTCGTTGCGTTTGCTTAGTTAATGTTTGTAAGATGGAAAAATAAATTGTTTGTTTTTCATAACTTATGAGACACTGTGTTGCCTACAAGGAGAAATATTACTGACGGATCCTGTTCGTCAATATTTCGGGTATTTTCGGTTTTAACCGTCGCACTTCGTGAATACTCTTCGTAAATGCATAGTGATGAAACTGTCCCGCCGAAATGGCAAAATGTCTCCATGCCACCATACCACGCCCTAAACTCCATGTTTTATACCCAAACGCCAGCAGCTATAACTCTCATTTATACAACATTTGGATCTGAAAATTTAAGTTTGTTTAGCACGCACACATCTGTGTAATGAACCTAAAACCATGACAATCTACATCATTTTCCTTTTGTTTTACGGGGTGCAAAGTGACAAAGACATTTCTTGCCACCCCCTATCAGCCTATTGTCGAAAACTATTATAACAAATTTGGAAAATTAATTTACTGTTAGGTTCATGACTTAGAGCATCTATTCACAAATGACTGTAGCAAAATTTATTGTTTTAGGTTAAATACTCTTTCAAAGAGAAGATTTAAGCTGCAACGTGTTTAGTCAAATTCCAACATTTGAGAAATATGGACTTAAAGTTAAGACAATCGATTCTAGATCAATTATAGGCAGGGGGTGATTGCATTCATTAAGCACGTTTTATGCGGCATTAAACTAATGTAAACAATATTCCTGCAGGCCAACTCACTGGGAGAAAAAACCTACAGCTGTGAAAACCCGACTTTAAACCACCCCGCTCAGAAATCTTATGCGCCCTTTGCATCGTTAGTGAAAACCAGGCTCTATAGCACAACCACAACTTGAAATAAACAAAGTCAAGATTGAATGGGAAAACGTCTTTTTTTATTAAGGAGTTTGAAAGAAGGCGAATTCACTTTACAAGTAGACAACAACGATGCTTTCCGCAAAACGGTCCAAAGATCATGTTTTGAGGTTGTGATTGGTGGATTTCGATCCATTTTGTTTGGATTTTCAGTTTCTGTTTTCAGGGGTCCAATGTTTGTCGCCATAATAGCCCTTATGCACGTTTACGTCAGCCTAGCTAATTTCACCTCCAAGCCTCGCTTTCGAAGTGTAAACCCATGACAATCTCATCAATGTATTCTCAAAGGAGCAAATTTGAAAAGAACACCCACTCAAAAACAACGTGAACTTGTCAAAGGTTTGCAAGGAATTTCGTACAAACGAGGCTTGGTGGTGCATTTTCAGCTGGTGACGTCATCATGCATAAGGCCTATTATGATTGACGGCAGACGCAGCGTATAACGTAAACCTTCGTTTGGCTTTAAACTTCAGAGTTCGCGTACATACATACAGTCATGTACATCCCGAGGGGGGGGGGGGGGGGGCTCCCATATAAAAATGACGACGGATGCTCGTCGGAAATTTTTGAAGCATCAGAATCTTGTTTGACGGGCGTGGCTCAAATAGATTTTTACCCCCTAAGAGGTACCAATTCTAACAGTTCCTGATGTGTTTTTTTTTTCGGCCCAAACCTTTATAAGGTACCGCGATAATAGGCCATTTCCGAGTTGCTTTTTGTCTCGTTATCAGAGTGAGGCTTGGTGCACAACCTTTCATGTGAAAATTAGTTTTATTTACATGTGAATGAAAACTAATAAACTGATAACGAGACCAAAAGCAACTCGGAAATGGCCTATTGTAGCGGTAGTCATTTTAGATTTTAGCACCTTAGCGGTACCAATCTACAAACTTTGACCCCTAAAAGGTACAACAAGCATCCCTGTCATTTTATACGCGCGTTAAAAAAAAACTTATTGAAAGGCGCAGTAAGCTGGTGTTTTCCTCGAGAGAGGAACTGCCAAATATCCAATGATAACGCTTCCCCTCAAACTACTTTACTAAAAAATAATATATGCAGCAACATAACAAGATAAAAATTAGTGACAATAATAATCGTTATTTCAGTTTAGTTCTCATGCTTCTTTGGGTAATTTACAGTACAAGCACTTCGTCCAGCATTATGATTTGTTTGGAAACTTCTTGAACGTTTCTTAGGCTCGAACTCCCACATTTCGTTTCCACAGTTTTGAGGCTGGTTACTTCATGCCTTTCGCGTCCTGCTTGGCCCCGGTCCTTGGGCCCCTTATTAACAGGGGCTCATTAAACAGGGATGCAGATAAACCCCCTCGCTGTGGTACCCCAGTGATGGACTTAAGCCTGTTCAATCTTCATCTGCCGTTCACGCGCGCGGACAAGTGACTCGAGAGCTCGCGCGCGGAATTCCAGTTCTTTCAACTCCGCTTCTTCCTCCACATTTGGCCCACCAGATTGGGCTGGATCGCCTGGAGTTCTTTCCTGCATGATGCTGCTTCCTGTGGATGAAATGTTATCAGTGAAATAACATGAAACATATCTGAATTACAAATTACCTGTGGCGTTAACTCTAACTGTTTATGCGCATCCTTCCCGGCTAGGGAAAAAAAAACGATTGAATGCATGAAGGAGTGGTAGCTGTTGCGATAACTTTGCTTAGAATTAACTCACTTGGATAGTCGGTGACTCCTGTTTTTTGTTTGATAAATTGGTTCGGTTAGTTCCTTTACTAATTTTCACACTTGCTGAAAACATCTTTGTTGTGGAAGGACAAATTTTTCTATTTTACTACCCATGCGCCGACAAATTCCGCTCCAGTGCTCAAATCATAAAATATGTTTTTTGTTTCTAATTTGTGACGATTTTTCTTTTAACACTGAGTTAAAGTGTTTATCATTGAAGGGCCGGGGGCATAACCAGCCTACATGTAAAGTCGAACCTCCACTAGCGGACACCTCCCGTAAAAGGACACCTCCCATAAGCGGACACCAAAACCGCGGTCCCGGTGATATATCCTCTCCAACACTACATTTTTAACCTCCCGTGAGCGGACACGGACACCTATTCGGTGTTCATAGGATCTAATTTAACCTCCGGTCACTCCCGTAAGCGGACCGTAAACGATATCGCAAGAAAATTTAACAAAATAGGTTCGGTTTTAATTGTACATGACCTAAACAAAAGCAAGTATGAATCTGAACGATACTGTTACATGTGTCGGATATCTTACGAGACCTTAAGATCAGGGAACCGCGAAAGCAGACAGTTTCTTTTTTCGTTTCAGTAGAAAACAACTACATGAAATGTACATAAAATAAGTACTTCTTCTGTTCTGTTCAGCTCCGAAACATGGGTGATTGAGTACAGTGTTTCTGAAATGGCTTACATCCGTTCGTGTCACGGAAATGCGAGAGCTTCATAGACATATACATTTATTTAGCGGCAAGTGTTTTCCGCAATCTTGGTTAAATTTATGAGTAGTATACTAGGGCTGGAATTAGTGCTTTTCTTGGGCAGGCAGCAATGTTATTTTTAGATGACGTCATGATCAAGATTCACATTAATTTATGGAGAACATGGAGCTACACTGGTAGCCTATACTCGTGCGCTTGGGTAAGAAAGTTTTACTCACGCACCCCTTCCCCTTCAACGAATTTTGCGTGACACACCAAAGAACACGCCGAGACACGTTTTCTGTACTCACTGTGAATATTTAATTTATTGATTCCCGATCAAATCCACACTCGTCTAATATTTCCCAAACCGTGACTGCTCTCTGTTGCATTTGAAAAGACTACTTTTAAAAGCAATGAAATCAGTAAACGACTGGGCTATTTTTCAATTTTAGCAATTCTAGAAAACAGTATTAAGCGACCGTCTGAGTGCACAACTGTACTGGCTTTGAATATTTAATTTATTGATTCCAGATCAAATACACACTCGTTTTTTATTTCCCAAACCGTGACTTCTTTCCGTTACATTTAAGAAGACTACTTTTAAAAGCAATGAAATCAGTACACGACCGGGCTATTTTTGAATTTTAGGGAATCTCAAAAACGGAATTACGCGACCGTCTGTTAAAGTGCACAAAAGCGTTTTGAATAAGTCTAGTAGGACTAATTTTCGAATAAAATACACCAGTTGTGTATCGAAAATTGCCCGAGAAGCTGATTTGGAAATGAAAATTGCAAAACATACACAGACATCTTTGCGTAAGGCGACGCGTGTGAAGTTGAAACTATACAATTAAGTATTGTTTTGTTTACATAATATCAGATATGATTAAGTAGTATAAGGTGCGTCAGCAGATGACCACTTAACAAAATAAGACTCCATCGATAGTGGTGAATGCCTATTTCCCCAATTAGTGATATCACCTGCAGGCCTCCTTTCAGTCGGCCTGCAGGTTATATCACTAATTGGGGAAATAGGCATTCACCACTACCGATGGAGCCTTATTTTGTTAAGTGAGTCATCTGCTGACGCACCTTATACTACTGGGGTCTTTTGTTTTACTCCACGAGGCTTATTTAAACCCTAGAACCAGCTTAAACCACTAATAACGAGTTTTAACCGCCCGAAAGCGGTTTCAACCACCCAGCCCCTTTTTTTTGGCGCAACCCTTTATAACCGGGTTTTAACCACTAGAAAGCACACTAAAGTGCTCGGGCTTTACCAATTGAACAGAGTACCCCCCTTTGCATAAACTGACCTTGCTGGTCTACGTTTATAACCTCTATATATATGGCGCGGGCACTGAACGTGTTTAAAGACATCAGTCAGCGGGAGTTGAATGACTGGCTTAACGTGCAAGAAAGAAAACTCTTTGTAAAGGCTCCTCACAACGAGGCTCTTGCAGGGTTTGATCCGTTAGACCGACAACGTCTGAGGGACTTTCAACTCCCTACTCGGATTGTTGAACTCTATGCGCCTGGTGAACGGGGACAACAAGGCCGGCCCGGTCGAGTGCAGCGAACAGCTAAATGGAGCTTCACTCAGGGTCTCACAAAACCCCTTGTTCCCCAAATGATGAACCGCATCAAACAAGAGGTTCGTAGAAGGCATAAAGCTAACATCTCTTATGGGTACAGATTACGAAACATCGAAAATGGCGAGGTTATCGTTTGGTACTCAAACTTTAACAGCCCCTGGTTTTCTAAGCTCTCAGAGACGAAACGATGGCTGCAACAACGAGAAGAGCTTCGCCTTCAAGGTGAACACATCGAACGCCCTAACACTAAATGGAGCTTCGAAGCCGCCGTTTCCGTTGAACTCAAAGTGATCTTAGACAGACAACCTCTGTTGCTCGGTCTTGGTAGGCTGCCTGACTGGCTTCGCAACAAGCACCACGTTAGAGCCCTTGACACCTTCAACGACGATCTTTGCATCTTTCGGTGCTTGGCAGTTCATCAAGGCGCCCGTTGGAGTCGGTGTACTCAAAGAGCTCGAGCGTTAGCGCAAAGCTTCTTCGACGCTCAGCAGCAGGCTCGGACGGCTGGCAATCTTGTGCCCTTTAAAACGTTTCCTTTGCTTGAACGACACTTTAAACAGGGCATTGCGGTTTACACCGTTAAAGCCGACGGCAACTTCGTTCTTAGCTACACACCCTCACATTATGACAAAGTTACCCCCAACTCACCAGTAATGACCCTCGGCATCTATGACTCACACGCCTTTCTGATCACCGACATCAATAAAGTCACAAACAACTACGCTTGTGGTGAGTGTGGGGCTAGGTTTACAAAATCCTGTGATCTAGCCCGCCACGCCAAGACATGCACTCGCGGCGAAACCAAGATTTCCTGCCCCGGAAACCAGATCCTTGCTCCGGAATCGGCTTTCGAGAAGGCCTTTTATCCAGAAGCCAATTTTGGTATCCGCGCGCTCTGTTGGCTCGAATATGAGGCTAAGCAACGGGGCATCCACATCCACCACCACAGATGCGGCCACGGTGGCGAGCGCATCATTGGCGGCTACAAGGTTGACGGCTACCACCCAGAGAGCAAGACCGTGTTCCAGTTCCACGGCTGTCACTGGCACGGCTGCCGCCACTGTTTCCCCGCGCCCGAACAAAGAAACGAAGCGGTCAAAAACGACAGGCAAGGAAACCCAATCACCCTGGAGCAAGCCTTCGCCAAAACAATGAAAATCAGCCACGAGATCCGCACGATGCTCGGTTATAATCTAGTTGAGCGGTAGGAGCACGAGTACCCCGCCCCTTGGTGGCACGCCAGAGCCCCACCTAAACGAAACGAAACGTACCCACACGCCATAGTCTACGACTTCGAAGCCTATCAAGACAAGGCCAAGGCAAGCCAGCCAACACGGGATCTCTCTTACGAAAGTGAGCACGTCCCTATCTCAGTCGCCATCGCGGACACCCTAGAGCCCGAGCCTGAGTACATCTGCTCCAAAGACCCCAAAGAGCTCATCCGGCTGTTTTATCAATCTCTGGTGCGCCGTGGCAACGCAATCCGAGAGGACATAGCCAGGCGCTATATGCCGCCAGACCTCGAGGGCCTGACAGACTCCCAAAAGACCCTCATCAAACAATGGTGCGACCAGGTCCCCGTTGTCGGCTTCAACTCTGGCCGCTACGACCTGCACCTTATCCGCCGCCACTTCGTCGAACACCTCGGGCAAGAGAGCGGGGTCTACGCTGGCGAGAAACAAAGACAAATCATGTTCATCAACACGCCCTCCTTCAAGTTCCTCGACATAATCAACTATCTCGCCCCAGGCATCACGTACGACAAATGGGTGAAGACATACGGCGCGAACCAGACCAAATCGTGGCTCCCGTATGAGTGGTTCGACAGCGCCGACAAACTCGACTACAAGGGCCTCCCGCCTTACTGGTGTTGGTACTCTCAACTCCGAAACTGCTTCACACTCACTCCAGACGAGTACAAGCAATGCAAACAGGTCTTCAAAGAGCGCGGGATGAAGACCTTCGGTGACTGGCTGCAATATTACAACAACCTCGACGTTGCTCCATTTCTCGAAGCGCTCGAGAAAATGAAAGCCTTCTATACAGGGCTTGGGGTCGACATTTTCAAAGACGCGGTCTCCTTGCCCGGGGTCTCGATGCAATACATCCTGCGCGGGACCTTGGGTGGCCCCAAGAAAAAGCGGCCGCCCCTCTATGCCCCAGGCCCCGAGGCCTACGCAATGCTGAAAGCGGCGGTGGTCGGTGGCCCCAGTCTTGTGTTCACCCGCAAGCACGTAGCCGGCGAGACCCGCATCCGCTCGCACCGATACGACTTGGCGCGCCCCGTGAAGCGCATTCTCGGCTTCGACGCCAACTCTCTGTACCCCAGCACCATGCTGCAACAAATGCCCTGCGGCAAGGAGAGGGTCTTTCACTACGAGAACCCCGAACAGGCTGCTGCCCCCTTCATCATCCGGCTTGTGACGGGCCAGTGGTTCGGGTTCGCCGAGGTCGACATCGAAGTCCCCCGCCATCTGTGGGAGCAGTACGAAGAGTTCCCTCCGATCTTCATCAACACGTGCGTTGGTGAGGCGGGCGTACCACAGCACATGAAGGAGTACCTAGCACAAAGCAACAGAACTCCGTTGCCCGAACAAAAGAAGCTGCTCGGCGTGCTCCAGGCCAAAAGGGTGCTGCTCTACGCCCCCGTGCTGGAGTGGCTCTACAACCACGGGCTCGAAGTCACCGCGCTATATCGCACGCTCGACTATACCCCGATGAAGGTCTTCGACTGGTTCGTCCGGGAGGTTGCAGACAACCGGAGGAAAGGTGACGCTGACAAAGAGAAAGCCTTGCTCGCAGAAGTGTTCAAGCTTCTGGGCAAATCGGCTTACGGCAAGTTCATCGAGGCTGTCGAGCGCCAGACAAAAGTGGTGTACACCCGCGACGAAGACGAGGTAGACAAACACCTGCGCTCAGCCTGGTTCGAAGATCTTGAAGACATCGGGGGTGCATACAAGATCGAGTTGCGCAAAACCAAGGTCACCATAAACCGTCCCTTTCAAGTCGGTATCGTCGTATATCAACTTGCCAAGTTGCGCATGCTGCAGTTCTACTACGAGTTCCTCGATCACTATATCGACAGGCGTGACTTCGAGCTCATCCAGATGGACACGGACAGCATGTACTTCGCCCTTTCGCATGACACTCTAGAAGAGGCAGTTCGCCCAGAGCTCCGCAAGCAGTTTGAAAGAGAGAAACATAAGTGGCTCTCTTGGGACAAGTGGAGCAACAGAGAGCCTGGCCTGTTCAAGCTTGAAAAAGAAGGTACACGAGCCATCGCTCTGTGCAGCAAGTGCTATTACGTAGAAGATGAGGCTAGCGGACAGGCCAAGATGTCCTCCAAGGGCGTCAACAAGAAGCAGAACGAGCTCCACTGGCAAAGATACGAGCGAGCCCTCGATGGGTTCAAAGACATGGCAGTCAACAGAGGCTTTCGAATGCACGAGGGCGCCATGTACACGTACGAACAGCGTAAGCTGGGCATCAGCGCCTACTACGACAAGCGCTGGGTGCTACCAGACGGCATCCAAACAGAGCCAATCGAGTTTCACAATCCAGCTGGTGGCAACTGAGTGCCTGGCGGCACAACCATCAACTCCTCGCGAACGAAGCCCCGCTTGGGCCCATCGTAGAGGTAATACACCACGGGCGCATCTGGCTTGGTGACAACCCTTTCAATGTTATAGACTTTCAAAGACCAGATAGGGTCCGTCGCGCGCTTGCCACCACCCTCTAGCTCCCCGGGGTAATACAAGTATCTCACATTAACCCTAGGAGGGAGCTTCTTCTCCTTTGCCCCCACTGGTCTCAAATATGGGGTCGCTGGCTTGGCTGAGGTGGCTTTCTCTTTGATTGCTTCAGCGGGTTTCTTGCCAGTCAATCTGGTTACTTCATTGTTCAAGGCAGAGATAACATCTGGCAATCTTTTAACCCAAGCAGTCGACCGGCCAGCGGGCAGATTCATTTCAACTGCGTACTGGTAACCAAACAATCGTTCAGCCAGGGTTCTGTTGAATCTTTCAACAATCCCTTGATCTCTGTGGATATCAACGCGCCCACGGCGAATGGTTGTTTTATGGGCTCCAGTCTCTTTAGTCACAGCTCCCATAAACTCTGTCCCCGGGTCGACTTGCAACAGTTGTGGCCATTTCAAAGGCCCATGCCTGTATATCCGGGCCAGCGCTTTCGAAACTTCATCAGACTCTTTCGAACTCAAGGGCTCTGCGGCTTTGAAACGGCTTGCTACATCAACAACTGTCAAAGCATATTTGTAAACCTTTCTCCCGTTAGGCAGTTTATCGTGTGGCAAAAAAAGTAGATCTGCTTGATGCACTGAATTAGGCGTGAAGACATCAAATTTGGGCCGCGGGATGTGGCGTGGCGCAGGGAGATATATTTGCCAAAGGGCTTGTTTGACAAGCCATTTCTTTGCCGCCTCTTCTGAGACCTTGGCTGCTGCAGCTAGCTTTTTGATAGCGGCAAGACCTTTCCAGTATCCTTTGGGTCCGTAATAGATTTTAGAGAGTTTGGAGTCCATATACATGTGTTTTTACAGAAAGCGAAACGCTGCATAGCCAAGGGCGAGTGCGCCAGTACCGATAAACAGGAGTTCGCCTTGCTTCTGCTGAGGGCCAGGCTTATAGAAGTCAGAGAACTCTGGCTCTTTGGGGAGCGTTATTTGCTGCTCCCGATGTGTTTGATTGTAGAGCACTAGAGCTTGGTCAGTGTCTTGAAAGTTCTTTTTCGCTTGATCTTTAATCCGATCATTGGTTGCAATCCAGTCGAGGAGCTTTGTGCGGTCTTTCTGGTATTTGGCGTAGGCCGCTTGATAAGCTTCTAACGCTTTATCGTGTCTGATCTTTTCATCCATTGCAGCTTTCCCACTGTCGCCAGACAAGTATTTTGCAAGATAATTACCGCCAGTGAAAGCAGCTGCATTGAGAATTGCCCCACCAACCATGATAGCGATTGAGGCCATCTTGTATATAATTACACCGTGGAAGGGAGGATTTTCTGGTCCTCGAGGTATTTCTTGAGCGCGAGGCTCCCAGTCGTGGCAGCTACGAACTTGATGTAATTCATCAGACTCGCGCTGGGGTCAGCTGTGAGGTTTTCTTTGATGATTTTCTTGCCAATCCAGCCAATACCGGCGACAAGGCCAGTGATTGTGGCAGCATCGAGAACATATTTCACGAGCTTGTTGTCAGACATGGTGTATATTTATGTTTTTTTAGTTGACTCCTCATCGCTCTCTGTTAGTTCTGTGGCTAAGCACCAAACTGTTTTAAGAGCAGTGATGTTGAATCTTAACGTAAAAAGAAGAATGCCGCCGATTGCAGCCCCATTTACAAAGCCTTGAAAGAGATTGGCCATTGTGTATATTATTTACTCCATTTCACGAAGTCGTCTTAGTCTTGGTGGCCTCTGTGTTGGTGGAGGGGCCTCTGCTGCTGGATCAGGAGTCTGTGTCTTGTTGCACCCAAGGGCATTCATAATGGCCTCGCGCTGGTAATAGACACCCAAAGCGGAGACAATCAAACCTCCAACACCAAGGATGAGAACAGTGTTGCTGCTAGATTCTGCCTTTGTCGGCGTCTCGTTTGGAGCAGAATCGTCCGCCTGGTTGGCTTGTTTTTTTGCCTCTCTTGCCAGACGTTTTCGTTCAGCCAAGGCTTTTCCAGAAGCAACACGGCCAGGGTTTTTTGCTGGAGCAGTCTTTGGGGTATCAGAGGTAACGTGCGTGGATGTAGGAGCGACTTTTTCTTCAGGAATCATCTCGAGTGGTTGCGTCATCATATATATATTTTATTTTTAACACAGTGCATTTCTAATGGCCTCGTGCTGGTAATAGGCACCCAAAGCGGAGACAATCAAACCTCCAACACCAAGGATGAGAACATTGTTGCAGCTAGATTTTGCCTTTGTCGGCGCCTGGTTTGGGGCAGTCTCGTTTGCCTGGCTGGCTTGTTTTTTTGCCTCTCTTGCCAGACGGTTTCGTTCAGCCAGGGCTTTTCCAGAAGCAACACGGCCAGGGTTTTTTGCTGGAGCAGGCTTTGGGGTATCAGATATGGCGTGCATGGATTTAGGAGCGACTTTTTCTTCAGGGATCACCTCGAGCGGTTGCGCCATCATGTATATATTTTATTTTAAAAACCTGCGTGGTTCCTTCATGGTTCCTTCATGGTTCCTTCATGGTTCCTTCATGGTTCCTTTGTGGTCCGCCAACTTCATCAAAGCCCTCCAATGGGTAACCTTCACTGTCCCTGCTGTTTGGGTGAACGGGTGGAGACTCTTTTTTGAAGTCTATGTGTTTTGTAGTGATCAAAGCAGCATTGGCCAAGGACAAGAATCGCCCACATCGCAGTGCCAGGCCTCCAGCAAGAGATGACAATTCATGTTGAATCATGTAGTCATTTTTGAGTTCTTTCTGCAACTCCTTCACGTCGTCAATATCAACAGCCAAGCCGATGGCTTTGGTTACGAGCATTATAGCGCTGTCAATCAGAGACTCGGTCGTCCTGTTGCCGACGTAGGCTTCATATCTTTTGTAGAATTTTTCAACCTCCTTATCTGTCAGGCGCTTCACCTGCTCATGTGTGAGCTGGGTCCCGATGGCCTCTTTTGATTTGCCTGTTGAAACAAGGACTGCCAGTTTCTCACGTTGAGCTTGAGTATCTGGACCCGTTAAGATTTCAGGCATCGCTGATGGCAAGGAGCTATCAGGGCCTGACTCCAGCATCTGCATGATTTCATTCATTGCGGCCTCGTCTCCCGGAGTTGTGGACATTGTGTATATATTTGTTTTGTAATTGCTTCATCAAACCCCCGACAAAGAGTCTCCAGAAACTGAATGTAGCTAATTAGTTGGGCTTTCGACTTAGATTCGTCCATAGTAAACATTTCCTCCAGAAACTGAAACACTTCATGAGGCATGTCATTGTCTTCAGGGTTTGTTGCCATCGTGTATATATTAATTCTCAATTATTCTATTGATGTCAGGCAAGATATTTTCAATCTCCCGTATGAGTGAAGTCATTGTGTCTGGCATTTTAACAACTTTCAAAGGATACCGGCTAAGAAGCATGAGGCGCAGATCATCCTCGCCAGCAGCTTTGATTTTCTGGATTTGCATCTCTTCCGTCCTGCTCTGTAATTCACCAAGAAGCTGTGAAAAGACTGTGAGCTTGTGGAGACTGGTGGAGGCATTCATGGCCCAGAGTATATATTAACTCCATAAGGGTAGCGCAGAGAGAAAACCATGTGCCCGAACTTGCCCCTCTTCAATCTTGCAATAAGCTCTTTGTACTCTTCATGTGTGAGCTCGCCGGCATAGTCGTCGAAGATGGCCTTAGTTGTTTTGCTTGATGGTGTGTAAAAAAGCACGATCGCTGCCACGTTTTCTCTAAACGGCTTGGCAATGCTGGTTAACTGCTGCGACAACACCCACACGGAAATACCGCTGTGCCTGGCACTGAAGCCGAGGTTGACAAGTTGACTCGTGCGGCCTTTCACATCCTTCGAAGCGGCGCAGTCGTCGAGAACGATGAGAGTGTTTGTCCCGTCGAAGTGATAACTGGCTAGTTTTAACCAAAATTCAATCTCGTGCTGCTGGCAGTCAATCACGAAAATGCGTGGCTCATTGTCTATGAACCCATCGTATGTCTTGTTGTGAACAAAGGTTGGGCACAAGAGAACGATATAATCAAACTTGCCCCTGAAGGGGCCGCGTAGCTGATTCAAGAGATATTGTGTTTTGCCAGAGTTAGTCGGCCCTATGATTAGGGCATTGAAGGGCAACTTTTTTGGGTCCATCTATATTTAATACTGAACAGCCTGTAGCTGCCTGTCCATGATGTTCATCTGCGAGTCGCTGATGGTGAATATATGGCAGTGTACATTTCCTGATCCAGAGGGTGCTCTTTCGAGCTCAAGATGTACGCCGTCCTTTGTGTTGACAAGGCGTTGGCCGTTACCATGAAGGGTTGTATCAGCCATGGACCGAAGGTCGATAAGGAGGCCGAACTTGTTGCCTGTGAGATATTTGGTCAGATTCATGTTGGGCCTGCCATCACCACTCTTTTTAAAGAGGCGGCTGACCTCTTTCCACATGTCTGTCCCGCTGATGCCTTCATTGTAAATCCTGTTGGGTGAGCCGTTGATGGTAACATTCACTTTGGTAATGTCTGGATTGAAGTATTTTTCTGAGTCCCGGGCCCCAGCCGTGTATGGCTCTATGAATAGCAGAAGGATGGCTTTCAGTGACCTGTGCTGAGGGTTCACCCTGAGATTTAGCCGTGCGTCTGAACCCTTAGAGAAGGGGACCACTTCCTCTCGCATGATATGGTCGTAGGCAAACTCCTTTCCGCTAGAGAGTACACTTGTTGCCTCATCAGCCAGCTGCTTACTTCGGATTGTCTCGTACTCAAGCTGGATATTTGTCAACTTGTAGACAAGCTTGCTTGTATCCGAACCCTTGACAACTTGAGAGGCCTGGGCGAGCGTAATCTCGAATGTCAAATCGTTGTAGAGGGCCTGAGGGTACATGACGCCGTGGTCCGTTAGAATCTGGTGATCCAGATTGATGCGGTATTTGTTCTTGTAAATGGTCTCCAGCTTATTTTCCACATCCACGCTCGAGGTCTTCTTGTCGCCGGAACTAGAGCGAATCTTGCACAAGTCAACGCTCTGGATGCCCTCTGAAAGCATGTTTTCGCGCTTGTCGACAGAGGAAGAGGTCCTCAAAGATCTTGTAAATATCGTACCCGACAGTGTCCTGGACAGTGGTGGCGGCAAACTTGACAACGAGCCTGTCAACTAGTGCTCTGGAGACATTTTGTACAAGAGAGTTGTTTGCGTGGCCGCCGGTAAGATCGATGTTAAAGATCAAGGCAAGCGAGCCCGGCACGATAACTTCATGTTCGTTGAGCTTGGGCACTGTAACGTACAGTGTCTCGCCCGGCTGGGCTGTAGAGCGATCGAATGTGATGCGCTTTACGGTGCGCTCTGCTTTCATTGCCCCGAGAATCTTCTCTGCATTCGTTGGGAGGAGGTTTGGTTGCACAGCCATATATATAAATTTTATATTTATATATCATCATGGCAGAAGGAGGTTATGATATACCTGGCGAGAACGAAAACACCGGGCTTGACTGGGATATAGACCACGATGGCGATGATGACGACGAAGAAGAAGTTGACACAACAGCCCCATTTCAACCGGGCGGCACATCAACCCCATATCATGGCGGTGAACAACATGAAATGCATACACTGCCTCGCGAACAGAGCGGCTTTGAGGAAACTACCCCTCTTCTTGCAGAGACTGGCAGAGAACGAGCCTGGGGTTTTCTCAAGTCCTTATATCCAGATGCTAATGCAATAGAACTTGATGCTTATTTTGACCCCAAATCTAATAGATTAATGATCAAAAAAAGCGGTTTTGGCAAAAAAGCATACTCTCTCTACACAAGAGAAAGATTAACTGGCCGTGCAAGAGTAAACCCAAACCTTTCACAAGAAATCAAATTTGCTCTTGGTCAGTCTGCAGAAGAAAAAATCGTTCAAGATAATACATCTATCAGGGAGGAAAGACAAAGAGCGAAGGAGGCAGAAAAGCAACTGAATGAGACTGAAAAGATTGTTGCAGAAAAACAAAAAGCAACAAATGAGGCGCAAAACCTCCGCGACAAATTTGCACGAAATCAAGCAAAGATTGAAGCTCTACAACAGGAACACGGATCAAACCTTGAGAATCAGTCCGAGATAGATCGGTTAAAACAACTGAATAAAAATCTTCTGCGGGATATTAAAAACCAGGACAAAGAATTAGGCGCCCTTCAAAAAATACAAAAACAACGAGACCAAGAGCAGGCAAAGGTTGACAAAAGCAGAACACGAATTTCTGCGAAAATAAGGGAAAGAAATGCTATCGAAGCAAGACTGAACTCCACCAAGCCGCTGGATGAGCTAAACGAACAAGAGGCCGAGCTTGTACGACAAAACGAGGAAGACAAGCGTGTGATAGAGGACGAGAACACTTCTCCCTCTGACAGAGAAGCCGCGGAAGCCCGAGTTGCTGAGCGAGAAGAAGAACTGGCAAGAGTAAGAACACAAGTTCAGGAAAGAGAAGAAGCCTTGCCTCTTCGAGAGAGGGTCAAAAATATCTTCAAGAAATATGGCTGGACCCTTCAAGCAGTTGTTCTGGCTGCCGGTATTGTCATAGGTGCTGTGGTACTCACCACCTTGAATGGCCTGGCAAAGGCCACCAAGGCTATTGGAAATGGGCTTAAAGAGCTTGGCAAAAAAGCAGCCAACGCCCTGCCAGGCATGATCGGCTCGATCGTGAGCTTTATCTTCAAAACAGCCGGCCAGGTTTTATCCTTTCTTGGCGAGCACGCCTGGCTACTGATCCTTGCCGTTGTGGCTTTCTTGGTTGAAAAGACAATCAAGCGCAAGCGTTAACGCATCCAGATAAACAAGCCTGCTAAAGCAAGAGCGCCCCCAGCAATGAGCGCCTTGTTTACGTGATGCGGCTCGATCTTTGGTGTTGTCTCTTGCGTTGGTTGTGGTGTTGTCTCTGGTGTTGGCGTGGGGGTTGGCTTGGGCGCGATGCCATGTGCCTGTGTCGCCTGTTTGTGAATCGGGTTCGCTGGGTGGCTGTTTGGCGGATTAATCTTTGTTGGGCCACCGTCCATGGGGCGCAGGGAGGCCTTTTTTGTGGCAAGATTGACATCATTGTTAACACCAAGCTTCATCCCTTGCGTTGCCTGCTTCAACTTGTTGTTATAACCCACCACGCTTTCTGTGTTGATAACCATGCGTGACGGCATCAGCCAGCTCCCAGGGGCAACTACAAAGTTTAGCCACACTTTCGTTGCTTGGATGGTCTGCTGATAATGCTGTACGCTCTTAGATATGTCGTTCAGTCTTATAGCGGCCTCTAAGAGTGTGAGGAATACTCTCTGCGTTTCGAATGCTCGGCCTCCATTCCCAAGAATGCTGCTGCGAGTGTTTGCTTGTGCACCCAGAATGCAATACACAAAGGCCTCGATTGACTGATTCATACGCGCGAGTCTTGGCTGTGTTAGCCCTTGTGCATAATTCGGCACAAAGTGCTCGAACTGACTAACAGCGCCCTGGTCGTTACGAACGAAGTATATGCCGTTTGCTCGATAGTTTGGGTCTTTTCTGTCTGTGACGCGCTCGTCATCAAACAGGGCTAGATCGGGATCAGGATAGTTGTAATCAGTAGAGTAGGGGCCCTCACCAGGAACCCAAATGTACACATTGCCAAGACCGTGATTTTTGCCGTATGCGAAACGGAAGTCAGAATTTGGGTCTACACCGAACTCTTGGCAAATCCTCTTGTATGCGTTGATGTTGAACTTGTTGTCTTTCTGGTTGAATGTAGGGTCGTCTGGCAAAGCACTCACGCTCTGTTCCCCACCCAGCTTGTAAAGGATTCGTCTTGTTGTGAAATAGACGTGAAACCTGTAAAATGACCGAAGCTGTGGGGTTAGGGAGAGAGTCGAGTTCTTATCAAGCAGAAGGTCACGTGAGATCCCGCAGCCGGTTGTTGCACACCACAGGGCGAAGTTCAGTTGTTGCGGCCAGAAACTCATATGCGGACCGCCGAGCCACTTTCTCCCATATTTTGCGGTTGTGAACGAAATCTGTGTGTCTCTGAAAATGTTTCTGTATTTCGTTGTGAAATAATCAGTTGGCGTGACATAGATCTTTTGCGCTTCATCGTTCAAGACAGAGCCGATCATCATGTCTTTATCGATTGAGGTGGAGAAATCAACAGCCGGGATTGGTTTTTGTGTGTTTCGGTTTAACGTCAACTGATAAGGGAAACCGCCAATATACTCTAAGCCAAGGGCGTCTTTCAGGGCTTGTGTCCAATTCTTGTGCGGTATGTCTGAAGGCATAGCCCAGGAGCCTGGGCCCTTTATGAAAAGCACTTCTCCTGTGGCTTTGTGATTTTCGTCGAAAGAAACTTCTGTTGTAAATCTTGACATGTCAGCGTGCGGGAAACGCCGTTTGAAGTCTGAGATAGCCTTAGCCTTGGCGGCTGTAGAAAGTTTTTCAGCCTCCGGAGAACTAAGCCAAGCAAGTTGCGGATTTACTGCGGGGGTTTTTTTACTGATATACCTTTGTTCTGGCTGGAGGGGGTTTTGGGGGCGAGGAAAAAACGGGGGTGGGGGCCCGTAATCGTGCCCGCCAATGTCTAGACCAAGGTTTGAACCAGGATTAAATCCACCAGGGCGCCTGCCAAACATGATTGTATATAAATATATTTTATATACACAATGGTTGTGTTAACAATCGTCGCACCTTCGAACCCTCACACCATCTACTTCGATCACCCTCTTAAGAAACCGAGCTATATCCGGCTCGTCTCTTGTTCGATTTGCAATTCGTGGCATAATTTGAAACAAAGAGGAGAAATATCTGTCAAAGTATCAGGCTCGAAGGCCCAACCAACTATAATCAACATTGAGCCTAGTTTTTACACTCCTAGTAGTTTAGCAAAAACGATAGTTGACAAATACAAAGAACGGGTTATAGACCTTAAAGCGGAATCGTATTCTCCTCTTGGTGCTATGACGATTTTGAACCCAGGAGGTGAATATGTAATAGGTCTTTCCAATAATATCAGATTATTATTTGGCAAGGGTCTACAAACGCCGCCACATATAACCAGTAAAAAATTCGACTCACCAAGCACTTACTTTATACACTGCGATCTGGTTGATAAAGAACAGAACCTGTTTAATGGCAAGCCTTCGACAGTCTTGGCTCGATTTGATCTTCGCGGAAAGCCATATGAGAAAGTTTTCTATGAATCAACACAGCAGAACATCTTGCGTGACGTCTCGTCTGGCGATTATGTAAACAGCATAACACTGTCTGTGAGGGATGAGAACAATGACCTTTTTGATTTCAATAACATGCCTCTTGAATTTGAAGTTGAAATAAATTAATATGTATACACAACTATGAGCTCAGCTAATGTGTTGCCATCGGCACCAGATTACAGTGAGACTCAATCGCTTTACCCAAGCTTACCAGCAAATGGCGAAGACTTCCGGCTCAAGAAAATAACAGACTTACAGAAAGAGCTTGAAAAAGAAGCCGACCACTACCGCCAGGTCGCAAAGAAATACAAACGGGCCCACTCGATTCTTCACGCAGCGGCTGTGGGCCTTGGTTTGGTGGCTAGAGGCATGTCTTCGGCCACTTTCGCGACTGCTTTATCTGGAGTCGGAATTGTTGCCAGTCCTGCCTTTGCTGGTGTGGCAGCGATTACAGGGGCTTCCTCTGCGGCCCTCACAGTGTTCAGCAAGAAATTTGAACGAAAAATCGCAAAACACGAGAAAATCTATACGCTCGCTGTTGCTAAGCGGAACTCTGTCTATGAGATGATCTCAAAGGCTTTGGCTGACAATAACATCGACAATCCAGAGTTTACAATCATCATTAAAGAGATTGAAAAATACAACAAACTGAAAGACGATATCCGCTCTGGGGAAACAAAGTCCACACAGAGTGGTCAACCCCAAGCGCCAGATCTTGACAAGATCAGAGAAGAACTTCGCAAAGAAGTCAAAGTTGAGTTTCAAAAAAAGTTAAATCATCTGGCAGACGTATCCAAGTCGTATTTGAAAGAGTAAACTCTGGATTTAATCTACAAATCTCGAAAGGAAAACAATATATATAGAGCAATGCCTTTGCTATTCAAGCTGCAAATAAACGATATACCAATCTCGAACAGGAGTATAAAACACTGAAAATAAACTACTGCGAGCTTTACCAGAAATATATGGCCCTACGCCACAGCCTCCTTTGCCAGGATTGTAAAATTCGCTGTGCGAAAGAAGAACCGGGTGGGTGCACAGAAATTGCTTGTAATCTTTGCAGCATGAAATTGAGTTCGTATTGAACATTTATTGTTTCTAGTATAAACATGGCAAGTCTTGAAGCAAACTGTTTCAATAAACAGCTATCTATTGTCAGACAAATGGATGAAAATAATGAATATAAGACTCAATTAAACGCCTTGAATGTTAAACACAAACACATCTGGCTGCGAGGCCTCTATGAAAATGACTATATAGACGAGTTATACCGCTCACAACTTAAAGAAAAGTTACAAATTATCTTTTCATATCTTTCTTCGTCAGCAAGCCAAGGCTTAATACAGCAGTACCACAAAATCAAGTTTGTTTCAATTCAAAGCATAATGAACGAAAACATAAAATCGTGCCAAAGCTGTGGCAGGTCTTTTTCACTCCTGGTTTATTCAGCAGAACTTATCTGTGAACTATGCAACCGAGTTGAAAGAATAGAAGGCACTGCCTTTGATAGAGAAGACATTTACAAAAAAAAAAAATATAACAATTAAAAACAAGGCAAAAACAGACTACAACTTTAACTATAGACTTAATAAGTTATTCGAAAAATCCTCTATGAGATTAACCTATGACGAGCTTGAACAAACAAAAGATGTTCACTCAAAGATAAAACCGCATCTACCAAAGAATGTTTCTATAAATTTCAAAATTTATAAAATCTTAACCCTGATCCTGCAAGAAAGGCCAAGAAAATGGGAAATTTTATCTTACATAAAGCTTCCGAGGGCATCTACATGTCGAAAGAATGAGCGGTGCTGGCAGGCGGCCCTGCGTTCAGCTAGAATTGCATAAACTGCCCCTGAAGAAAGGCCTCGACGTCGCCTTCATTTTCGCCAACTTCTCCCGCGGAAGTTATTTTGTCCTCTGTATGGATAAGTGAATGAATTTTTTTTTTAAGTTCAGCTAACTTCTTGTGAAAATTTTCGGTCCTTTCTTGAATGCCTGCTAAGAACCCCTCGTGCTTGGTGATTGGAAGTTCTGTTTCATCAAGGAGCTTCCAAGCAAAGAAGGCAACAGCTCTTGGACCCTCGGCACTGGTGGTTAGCTCGCTCTTGAATTTCTGCCGTCTAAAGAACTCCACTTGCTCGATTTCCTCACTAAAAGTTCTTCTAACAGGACCGTAAGAACACCAGAGCTCTTTCTCCTCGATGCTTGCCATTATTTTATCAAACTGTGGCTGCGCAAGTTCAGCGACATCAACGAGCTCAGTTTGTTTTTTTGTCAAAAATTGCTTAGAAAAGAGGTAAACAATGCCCCAGGCAAGTGTTTTATTTGCCTTTGTTGAATGAACAACACCTCCGTTTAGCCTCGCGTTATGAAACGTGCTTGATGTCATCTGTTTCAAAGGGCACAGTCTGAAATAGGAGTCAACGAAAAGGCCCTTTTTTACTTGGCTTCCGCTGAAAGCGAGACCTGTCTGAAGTTGTGTCACATAATAGCGCGGAATGGCTCTAACGACTATCTTTCGTTTAAATGGGCATTTAAACTCTAAGAGAGTAATGTTGCCAGCTTTGTCTTCGAAGTAGCCACCAGGGCTGCATGTAAGCTTTCCATAAAGGGGGTGCTCCTTTGCCAGATTAAGCGATACACTGTGGGCAAAGACGGTTGTGTCGTGTTTTTGTTCGAAACATTTTCGTGCGATTGGCTCGAAAAGGTTGCCCCAGGTACATGCCGTCATGTTGACCATGTCTGGTGCCCGCGCTTTCTTGAAAAGAAGGCTCTTTTCGTCTTCAAAGGGCGAAGCCCCTATCAGCGCGGCAACTTCTGAAGCCCCGATGGTGCTCTTTCTGGCGCTGACCCAAGCGCGGCTCTTTTGTTTCAGGCCAGTTTTCCTGGAGTTAAGAAAGTTCAAGAAATTTTGCACAGGCATCGCAGATATACAAGGTGAAAGCGTTTTTTCAATTGGGGATGATGGCGGCAAGTTGTTGCGGAGTCAGTCTTTGTACCGCTTCAAAAATATATGTCGGCACAATGTCTGGAGGCAATGGTTGCATTACGATTGCTTTAATGCATTCACACGGTTCCCCCTTTTTTCCTTTTCTGCATACATAGCAAAGAAGACTTCCATGTCTTGAGTGATTAAAGGCCGTTCGTTTACTTGATTGTGTCAGAACGCCCTTTCTTCCTCTCCCCATCGTCGCTTAGGTACCCAAGAGATGTGTCTCTCCAATTGGTAATAACGCAGCCCCCAGTTTTTCAAATAACGGTTTATTAGGTGCTTTCTGGTGGTTAAACCCGGTTATAGATGGTTACGACAAATAAAGGCGCAGGGCCCAGTAGGGTGCCCTCACTTCCGCAGCGCGCGTATCTGTTCCATCACCATTTTCCTCTGTCGCAGCAAGCGCATCCCTTTTGATTCTTCATTTTCGTTTATAACTCCAGTGGCGCGTATCTGTTTCGCCAGACTGCGCAACTGTCGCATCCAGCACGTCCCTTGTGATAGGTTATATTCATTAAAAACTCGAACGACCCCCGCAATAAGAAAAAAGTCATATCTCGTATTTGGGCCGTTATAGAATAAGTATGTTAGAAACTCAAATACTTCAGGAGGAACACCATGTAGATTTTCAAGGCTAATTGTTATTCCAGAGTATCTAGAGGCCAAATAATATGTGATTTCGTTTTGAGAGTTCGCCCACGCCATATATAGAGGTTATAAACGTAGACCAGCAAGGTCAGTTTATGCAAAGGGGGGTACTCTGTTCAATTGGTAAAGCCCAAGCACTTTAGTGTGCTTTCTAGTGGTTAAAACCCGGTTATAAAGGGTTGCGCCAAAAAAAAAGGGGCTGGGTGGTTGAAACCGCTTTCGGGCGGTTAAAACTGGTTATTAGTGGTTTAAGCTGGTTCTAGGGTTTAAATAAGCCTCGTGGAGTAAAACAAAAGACCCCAGTAGTATAAGGTGCGTCAGCAGATGACTCACTTAACAAAATAAGGCTCCATCGGTAGTGGTGAATGCCTATTTCCCCAATTAGTGATATAACCTGCAGGCCGACTGAAAGGAGGCCTGCAGGTGATATCACTAATTGGGGAAATAGGCATTCACCACTATCGATGGAGTCTTATTTTGTTAAGTGGTCATCTGCTGACGCACCTTATACTACTGATTACGACTGAATTTGAGCAAGTTTTTTAAAAATTTCTCCAAAACTAACGAAAGCACAAAGAAAGAGTCAATCACAAATTGATATCAACATAAATTCCCATCGAAAAATGTAATTTCCTTTACGGTAAAGTCCCTCGGCTGGACTCAGCTGCTTGAAAATTATACAAAACTCCGCTTCTTCGAAAGAAACATCGCCCCACATTGATAAAAACGTATGAAGTTCCACGAAGCAAGATCTCGTCGCATAAAGCTCTCCTTTTTCTCCACTACAGCGGCTAACGAGTATTAGATATTTTTAGTAAGAAATGTATGGAGCGGCCATCTTTGTGCCCCTGAGAGAGACACAAAGATGGCGGCCAAAAATTCAAAGTCTTAATTACACCAAAAATCACATCCAAAAATATTGTATTTGCTATAAGCTCAATTAACTCGGCTTATAAGCAGTTATAACGCAAACAATAACTTTCAGCTGATTCAATTTTGTTTATTTTCGCGGCTCATCTGAAATAGCGTGACGCATTGCGTGACACATTTAAAACCTTTGTAAATCGGAAGCAAAACATCGTTAAAACCTGAAACTTTTTGTGAAAGATTATAACACTTGTATCCACATACCATGTTAGCAACAGCTTTGCAGGACGTTTTCTTTAGATTTTTTTAATTTTTATGACGTCCTGGAAAGCCAAGAATTACTCCGATAAGACAAACCTATGGTTTTGAAAACCAAGCACATGCCGAGCGCGGCAGCCATTTTTGTAGAATTTGTATGTGACCTGACGACGCGGCTAGTAATAAAATATGCGTGCATAAATTTGCATGCACAAATGTGACACCAAGAAAAAAACGAAAAAGAAAAACGAAGGGCATTTTTTTAACTCATTACGCTTTGTGCATGAGTAATAAATTATGAAGCAAAAAAAAAATTATTTAAAAAATGGCGCCCAAAAATACAATGGGCACCATAAGTAGGCGTAGAATTGAGCGTCACTCCAAAAATTCAATACGAATGCAGCGCTTGAATGGCGCAGCTCAGATGTAAACAAAAGAAAGTGCGGGAAAAAATTTTAAGAGCTATTCTTTTTGGAATGAAAGGGGCTTTGGCTTAACGGGTAGAGCACTCGCCTTGAAAAAAGTGAAAGATAGCGGTTCGAGTCCGCTTCGGTTCATTGTTTTTTTCCTTGCTATATTTTTAAACCGCTTCTTATTCGCATTTACCGCAACATTCTTATAACCGCTACATCGCTAGACTTTACATCGATTTTCAATTTCCCAGCCATCAGCCACTTAAGTTTTGATAACATGACTTTACCGACGTTGCGTAACAAGAAGAACGTGAATCCAGCGATAACAATAACTAAGGTTTTGTAAACGAAATTGAACAACAAAAAGCTTAAAGATGTTTCTCATTTGGAGTCCTTTGATGAATAAACCAAATTTGTCTTTCATGTCTTAGCATGACACAAATTCGCATTGTTTGAAATAGAGGAGAAATGGACACGTTTATGCGCTAAAGGTCAACTTTCATATGTCGTCAGTGGATCTGTTCCTCAAGTGAAAATATATCCTTGCGATTTTCTACTCGGAACAGTGTATGTAGGCCTTAAATATCACACATATCATATCACGGATTGCAGTATTTTAAAAGATATCGAGCCGTGTTTATAATTTAAACATACCGGTACATTGCGTTACGCATAGAAAAGATACATTTGGCAAAGTGTTAATTGATACATTGATGCATTTTAGCGAGTGTGTCAATAAACTCATAGTATTGTATTAAATTTCTGTACGAAACACTTGGACAAGTGAACATTTATAATATTTATGTAAAGAAATACATGTGAGCAATATTAGAAGATCTCGTTGAAAATGCAGATAATAGAAACATGAAACATGGAAACAGAAATGAACCAAAAAATTCTAGCTTGTTCTACCCAGGAAAAAGGTCAAGTGGTATATTTTATTGAGATAGTGCGAGATAACCTGCAATGCATTTGTTAAAGATGTGATGGCTTACATGTGAGTGTTAAGAACTAACAGATTAAATATAAACATGTGCCTTGGAGTCTTACTTTTTAAACGGAAACATGTTTTAGGTAGCATCAAACAGTATCTTCCTCGACTCATGTTTGATCTGGTCTCACCTGGTGTTTACTCTTAAATAACTAATTTACGAGGAGTATAGATCGCACGTACGAAACTCTAGAAGGTACCATTGTACCATGTCATAATGATTTTCCCGCCGTTTCTCACTCAGTTTTCACAGTTATTTGTTAAAGCCTCCAGTATTACACTACGGAATGTCTAGTGTTAAAAATAACGTTATTGTTCTACTCACAGGGCTGAGCAAGGGGAGGGGCCGGCCAAACCCCCCCCCCCTCAGTTCCCCCCCCACCCCCCCCAAAAAAAACATTAAAAACACAAATATAAAATATTGAAAATAAAATTGACTTCAGTCACTCGGAAATGATCGCAAACTCCTACTGAGTGAGATTTGCACCCTTGGTAAGCTTATGCTTGTCATGCCAGCTACCAACGCCATCAGCGAGCGCTCCTTCTCCGTCGTCAAGACCTACCTGCGTACAACCACAGGAGAGGCCAGGCTCAATCACCTCATGCTTCTGCATGTCCACGAAATATTGGCAGATGGTTTGGACATGGTGGAGGTTGCCAATTTGTTTGTGGGGGTCAACCAGCGGCGCAAGCAATTGTTTGGGAAGTTTTCAGAGAACGACCTTCCGATGAAGTCTGTGTTTGCCTCTAAGGCAACTCAGACAGTCTTACGTTCTTTGATGACTCTGACAGGTGAAACAGTTGCTGGTTCAAGATACAGAGCCAGTCGGTCTTTTTTTCATAATTGACATTCCGAAGTGCTTTACTTTTTTCAATATTCATTGGTTTGCTGAGACAGTGTAGAAAGTACTAAATGAATTGACTTTGTTCAACCATTGTGCTTCCCTTGACCAAGACAGTCAATTATTTTTTTCTTGCAACTATCATTAGAATTTTATTGGGAATATAAGAAAAATCTATGGAAATACATGTATATATCGATGTTTGTGTGATCATGTGGAAATGTGCTGTTCTTTGTATAAATAAGTGTCAATTTAGAAAGAGTTTTCATCTATCAAAAACTTGAAATTTAAATGCCGAAAATGTTGAAAAATGCAGTTTCCGCTGTTTCATTTTCAAACATTTTCGGGGGGTGCATGCCCCCGGATCCCCCTAGAAAGGATGGGAGAAGCCCGTCCATTGGGTCCGAAACATTTGTGCCCCCCCCCCCCCCCAAGTTTTTCAAGGCTTGCTACGGCCCTGACTCAGTTGTTCAACAACATGATTTGTGATCTGTATTCTTTAATTAGTCCACCTATGCTAAGTGGTAACTGGTTTCTATCTCAGTGCTTCCGATAGTTGGCCTTCATCGCATGCTCAATGCTAAACAAAATCTTATTTTGAAAAAAAAAATAAAAAAATTGATTCTTGATAAGGACCGTTTGATATTTTGTTCGCCACTTATTCCTGTGGGTTTTTTGTTGCGGCAAGTTTTGTGTTTTATATAACTTTGCATTTCAGTTAGCGATCGTTTTTTCAAGTATCGGCTACTGAATTTAGTCTTACTTTTCAGACATAATTTTATGTTTCTCCGTAAAAGCACTAAAAAATGCACTGGGTTTTAATAAAGACACCACGAGTCCAAGCTGTGTACAGCTTCTTGTTTTTCTATAGTTTGACTTAGGTTCTTTTGAACTAAATTAAAGCAAAGAAAAGGATTTAAACAACCCTTTAGAGCAACACTGAAATGGCATAAAAGATGGTGTCTGTTTGTTTAATCCTTCCAGAGATATGGTACCGTGGTGTTGGCCTTATTTGATTATCAGTAAAATGAATTAAAAAAAAAATGAATACACTAACTGTAGCTATGAAGCAACGTGTACTTATTGTTAAGTGCAATCCTCACCTTCAACAAGTTCATCTATCTCTTCTTGGTTTGGAATTGTAATCATTTCTTGGAAAATAATCATATCTTTTTCTTTCTTCTCTCCTTCTTTCCCCTCTTTGACTCTCTTGCCTTTTATTTCATCACTGTCATCCTAAATTTCATCCAAAAACAAACACGATAAGATCATGGACAACATTATGTGTACATGTAGCCATGGACTACATTATGTGAGGTAGAAATCTACATACAGGTCTGTGCATTCAAAATATCAAATGAAAGTGGACATTTTCAACAAAACCTACTTTTTCTACAAAGAAAAATTATTGTGAAAATGATTGTTAAATATGTTTACTTTTGGTACCCCTTTGAAAACTAAAAATGCTGATGTGCCATGCCCATATTACATGATTCTGAAGTATCTTCAGGGTTCTTTTCAAACTTTCTGCCAAGCATCCCTATCAATTTTGCATGGAAGTCCCCCCCCCCTTGCCCAAGGCTTGACTGTGACAATGACTTCCACTTAGGTTGTCGAAACTTGAAGGAAATTACATGTACATAACACTTCACCAGCTTTCTTTTTCTCTCCTCTTTCTCAGGCTGTCCCTGTGCAGTTTCAAGTTCACTGTGGTTTTCAGTCTCTTCACCACTCTCATCTTCAGAAGATGCCATTTCTTTGCCAGTAATTATACTCTCAAGGTGCCTTTTTGACAATGACTGTAGTTGCTCTGAGCAGAGTTTTTTTACCTCTTTGAAGCTTAACTTCTGAAATGGATGCAAGGATAACCATATGGAACAATACAAAATTGAAAATTACCTTACATGAAATTAAGCTAAAGAATTCCATCAAGCTCACAACAATAATTAGAGGAGTTTTTTGTATTTTGCTCATCAAAACTAATTAATGCACTGTAGGGTCAAGCCTCAAATCAGCATCTTATTTTTAATACAATAACATTTGTATTTACTCATTGAGAAATAAACACCTGGTCATTTATTGCCAACTTCACAGCTGAGAAAGATGTGATGTTCACCATGATGAACATTCCATCTTTGTCATTTCATAACCAAGCTTAACATTTACCATCTTTCCTTATTTATCACTTGATACCTGTAAAATTTAAATTAAAGCTTCGTTCTGTTACTTTGACAGACCCTTTTACTTGTTTAAAAAAAAAATGTAACAAGTCTTACATCAACTTTGTAAGCAAAACAAGACATCAGTAACAAACACCCCCTCTCTATGACTATCAAAATCCCTGGGCATTCATTGGAGGACGTTCATGAAGGGATTAATTCTAGGGGGCAATGTTTTAGAGTACCTGTTGTATCCTTGTATGATTAAATATTTATTTCATGCCGTGAAGAATGCATCCTTGAATCAAATGGTTGGAAAGCTGTTGCATATTTTGCAGTATGCCACAGGTTGTATTCAATTGTCAGTAGTTTTTCAGCATCACTGAACTATGTAGCTAGTGGTATGAGCCAGATGTGTAAGTGGGCTATAATTCGATTTATATGCTTTCTTCAGTTGGTGACAATCTTCAGAGGTCTTTGTACCCAAAAATTATGGAAATTTTCACAAAATGACTGAAAACGTTAAAATCACCTTCAGATAATTAGTAAAAATTTTGAAAATCTTCAGTAAATTCTTGAAAATCTTCAGTAAATTGTTGAAAATCTTCAGCCAACTTTCAAGTTTCAAACAACATTGTAAGAAATAGATAAAATATGAGGACAGAACTGTATGTATATTTACAATATTCATACAGTTCTGTTGCTAATATTTTTTAGAATATACTAAAAGAGCGGATAGCGTTGTTGGCACCCTCTGATTGGCTACTGAAACTCGGGATAGCAAGTGCTATTCACCCCCAAGTAATTTGCTTGCAAAAATTGCAATCATTGACAGGAATAAATGAGTTAAAGGTCATCTCACTGGTTTAGTATATACTAATAAAAACAACTTTTTACCTCAGTGTCAGAGGCCAGTGGTACAAAGCAGCAAGGTAAATATCTGGCTAAATACAAGGCTAGGGAAGACAATTTTGCTATTTGTACCTTTAAAATATCTGGCATCATCTCTTTCACTTCTTTCTTGGGAATAATTGTAAAGAGCTGCACATGAAGTTCTGTTCTGTCATCCAGGAACTCTGTGAGCTGCATGATGCTCATATTACTGTTTTTGCTGCCCTTACATCTGGCTTTAGTGCTGTCGCTTTCAACATCCTGTGACGAGCTTGATGACTTGATCTTTTTGCTTTTCTTCTTGCTCCTATTTGCAGTCAAAGCAAGGGTAAACATTAAGACTGCTAGCTGTCAATTTTCAGTCAGTCGAGCGGGTGAGCTAATTACGTAAACAAGCTCAGCCTCTTCCTTAGTCCCCCCCTCAATTTGCATTACTTTTACTTGCTTGGTCGACCACTGGCATGATCCCAGAGTATCCAATCAATGGCAATCGATGATCAGAAAAGCAATAGATAAATCGATATCAATCGATAAAATTAGCTAATTGATATCGATTGGTATCGATCAATCGATGATCAATCGATAGTCACACAAATTATTATTGTTCATCGATTGCTATCAATTGGCTATCGATTGCTATCGATTGGATCTTTGCGATTGGATTTCCTGCTACACATGCTCGATTTGCTAGTCACCTGCAAACTGCCATAAAACAGCGGGCATAAACCTTCATAATTGGCGGATGCACAGAAAATGTCTGGGTCAGGCAAAAAAGAAGTTTAACTTTCCGTAACATGCGTCATCATAGGATACCACCACTGCCATTTTTCTGCGAACATTGGCGAGCTTTTTACTGCTTGCAAAGAAGAAGGGGGAACTTGAAACGCGTTTAAAGTTGTGAACGATCGTGGCTAACTTGGCCACCTTTAATCGGAGCTCGGTGGTGGATCCACTCTGGCCACCACACACAATATATATATGTGTAAGTGAAACTAGAAAGCCGATGTATACCCAGGGATGAATACGATCCCATGGATACAAAAATATAAAATGTGTTAACAATCACTACATGCAAAGTCTTTTACAATAATTGCGTGATACTAAGCGCTTATTGGCCGTTTTTATACTAGAGACGCATTATCCGTCCAGACGAATAATGTGTCTGTCATGTTATGCGTCTAGTGTAAAGACGGGACGAACAACTAGAGACGCATTATCCGTCTGGACGAACTTGGGAAAACATTTGTAGTTCGTCTGTTTATGCGTCTCCAGTATAAAGATGGACACAAGACGCATTATCCGTCTAGATGCAAGTTCAAGACACATTTCGAAAGATAGTTCGTCCAGACGGATAATGCGTCTTGTGCCCGTCTTTATATTAGAGACGCATAACCAGACGAACTACAAATGTTTGCCCAAGTTCGTCCAGACGGATAATGCGTCTCTAGTATAAAAACGGCCATTCTCATCAACTTGTAGACTCTGAAACAAAAAAAATTGCAACCAATCGATGCCAATCGATATCAATTACACTATCGATTGCTACTCATAATCGACGACAATCGATAAGGTCACACAAATCTTCTCCATCGATTGGTTATCGATTATCAATATCAATTGAAATCGATTAATATCGATTTCATCGATTGGATACCCCGGGCATGATGCATGCGTGCTTGACTATTCCGAGAGTGACTGCTAGCAGTCTAGGGTAAACAGCTTTAGACAACTGTACTTACGGGTTTCGACAAAACGCTGACCCCCTACTGACCCCCCAACTGACCCCCCAACTGACCCCCTATAAAATTAACAGGGCATATCAGAAATAATACTTACTAGAAATACGTGTCTCAAAGAACCTTGCGAATCTTGGGGGAAGGTGCACCGCCGGTTGAAACTTTGGTGGCGTCTCAATTTGCGTATGGGGCTTTTCGCCATTACACTTTGTTTTCTTTGAAACCAAAAACGTTGGTAGACGTCGCTTACTGTTTACCGTCCGCCATCTTTGTTTACAAGGCTCCTATAGGCTTACATGAAGTGGTAACCTGCGCCATTGTCAGTGGTCGCGATTCCTTTGCTGCTAGAAACTACAGGACACCAGCACAATATATTTTTATGGATTTCAATCTCTCTCCTCCGCAGAGCCCCACACCGGTATTCGAAAAAGGAAATGTAAAAAAAAAGTGAACGATCGGGGGACGTGCTTCCTTTTCCCCTCTCCCCAGCCTCCTAGTGGCACAAAGAGGCCTCTGCGGAGGAGAGAGGATTTCAATAAAAGGCCAAGTTTCGAATTCGAAGTCTTGTCACGACGAACATTTTGCAGCATTTTGGCAAAGTTGTAAATGAAATATCATAACCTACCCGATGACGCGATAAAATTTTATACAAACAGCCAAAATCGTCGTGAAGCAGAAACAGAAACATCTTTAGAGAATATGAGATTGGCTGTGGGTTTAAAATGGCTACAATCTTGGACGGAATAAAAAGAGAAATAACACCTCCCCTCTCCCCGATTCAAAGATGGATTCAAGCGAAACCTAAAATGCGCCATTTTCCCATCACTGAACTGTGGGGGAGGGGTGGTATTAATTTTTCATTTGAAATGCCAAGTTGTAGCTGGAAAAGCTGCACGGGATTGATTAAAGGGAAAGCAGACTTTTCCGTTTCTGTTTCCGTTTCTCTTTCTTTTTCTTGCTAAAAGATAAAACTGTATAAGCAGCCTATACATTTTTTTTCGAGGAATGAGGAGGAGGGGGTAGGGAGAAGAGGTAGAGGGGAGGAGGGGTGACAATGGTGCAGGTTACTACTTCATGTAAGCCTATAGTAGCATTGTAAACAAAGATGGCGGATGGTAAACGGCAAGCGAACCCTCGAAAGGACCTTCTACCAACGTTTTTGGTTTCAAAGAAAAATAACTGGAACAGCGAAAAGCTTCATACACAAAGCGAGACGTCACCAAAGTTTAGACCACCGGTACACTCTCCCCAAACCTTCGCGAGGTTCTTTGAGACACGTAAGTATTATTTCTGATATACCCTGTTAATTTTATAGGGGGTCAGTTGGGCAGTCAGTAGGGGGTCAGTAGGGGGTCATCAGACCGGGGTCAGCGTTTTGTCGAAACCCTGTACTTACTGCTATATCATTGGATAAATCTTTATCCAGTGGATAAGCATTAAAAAACTAACAAATTGTGTTACTCACTGTATAGATTAAAAATACACTGCTAGCAGTCCCTCTCTACCTCTTTCCTCCATCCCCCAGTTTACCCTCGGCTTGTTCGCTCCTTTCAGTCTTGCCAAGCTGGTGTTAGTGATTAGCTTGTACACTCAACTGCCTGAAAAGGGACAGCTAGCAGTCTACAATGTACATGTAATCTAATGAGTCAACTGCCTTTTGAACAATTAGGACCAGAGTAACTGAATCATCACCACTAGGTTAAACTAGTGAATCAGTACACCAAGCTCTTTCCCAGGTCCACACTTAATTGGCTTCTTTTCACAAATCACTGTTTCATTTGCTTATTGTCACTTGATTCGAAAAGCAGTTTCAATTAAAAATTAAGCATGTCTACCATACTCTTGGATTTGACTGATAAACATTAGGGTCTTAGTTTTCGAGACACCCGTTTGGTGCCATAAAGTACATGTATAAATTTCTTTAAAATTAGATTATTTAATGTTGTAGCTCTGCTTCATATTTAAGTTAAAACGTCTTTGTAACTTTTACAACAAGACATAGCAAGCAAACAAGCCACGGGCAAATCAATCGAAAAAAATGAAAACACCTTTTACCTATGTTTGTGCTTCCTTTTCTTAGTTTTCTTGCTTTTTTCGGTAATTTGCGTCGACGAATCAGGTGAAACAGCTTTCTTGTCCATGATAAAGAAAAAAAATTAAATCAGTTTGTACGCTCGCTACCCGCTCGCAACAGATCCAGAGGGTCAAAGGACGCCATATTGTTTATATTTGAAGAGGACAATTGAGAACAGTAAATTTGAAGTGGTAATCTGCTCCTTGGTGACCGCTCCTTCGTATGAAGCAAAATGGCGGAATTATTGTGCTCAATATAATGTACGTCTGAAAACAACGCTTTACTTATACAAAGCAAGCGTTGAAAATACAAAAATGAATTCATTTTGGCGGTCAAAATTATTATTTTCAAGACATTCTGCATGGCTTTTTCAGAGTCTTCGCCATTCCTTTGTGAACGGTGCAAATGAAAGTACTTCCATGGTCCGCCATCAACTTCGGGCGAAATTGAGTGCTTCTTGTAGACATCATTGGGATCAACTGTATTATAAAGGCTTGTGTGGTTATCCATATTTACCTGTTAGACTATTTCGCACAAGTCAGCCAAGATTTGCTGGACCACTAGCGCCTCTTGCCGTTTTTCTAGTAAAATTGGCTGGTCCGCTTTCTAATGCCACCAAACTGGCGGCCATTTTGGGTGGAAGGTGAGATATAAAGAAATAAAGAAGTACTTTTAATTAATATGTAAGAGATTTCCAGGTAAGTATAATAATAGAAATACACACAACAAAACAAGACCATACCATTTCTTTTATCACCCCCGCCCCCTGTCAGATAGAAAAAGATCAAAGTGCGACATGTTCCTCCCCCCCCCCCGTTCATTAATAACCCCACAGAAAAAAGCCATGCCGTTTCATACCCCCTCAGAAATGTTAAAGAACTCAAAGGTGTCGACACAGCCACCACCTCGGAAATGACTTTTGAAGCCCCTTTAGAAAATCTCATCTATGCTAATATACATCGTATATGTATGCAAGGACTGTTATGGGAGAATAATCCGTGTTTTAAAACGTTTTTACTTGATAATAAAATATTGTGATCTGTTATACATGTACAGTGATAATCGCAGTACTATTACTTTTTTTTTCAGGGCTTTCCGCAAAAGTTGGAGAAATTTATCTGCCCACAAGCGTTTACACTTGTCTAAAGGAGTTACAGTTTTCATTGGTGGTTTTGGTGGAATTTGTACAGGCTTTTATTTTTTCCACTTGGAAGAAACTCCATTTACACACAGAACTCGGTTCATGCCAATCTCTCACAAGCAGATGGAAGAATTGTCATCAAAGGAGCACAAGGATGTATTAGAGTTATTTGCTGAACACATTTTACCTGCAAACCATCCTGATCATGTCAGAGTTTTTAAAGTTGCTTCAAGATTAGTAATGGCTAATCTTTGCAAGGAAATGAACAATTTATCATGGCAAGTCAATGTAGTGGATAGTGAAGAAATGAATGCATTTGTTTTGCCAGTAAGTTGTACAGTTTTGTTTTTAAGTTTCTACACACCACTGGTAGCCATGCCAAGCTGACCACTGCAGCCTGACCTCTATTGTAAACTCAGGAAACTGTACACTTATCATAGTACCAAAAAACAACAGGGATGCTAACAAAATTACAAGGTTGCACATTATGCGAAACTAAAATCTTAGGGTGGGTGGTTGGGAAGATCAGTTATGGCAGATGCAATAAAAGCAACTGCCTGCTTATCTATTTTGTTTCACTTAGCTGGTGGAAAATTACCCTTCAATATGTTTTTGACAAAAATGTGGAAAAAAGGCTCCAAACTTGCCATTTTTTGCATTTGCTTCAGATTTTATATGATTAACAATCTCATCATTCACAAAAAAGTGTTGAATGAGTTATTGCAGATTGGGGAAAATATGCAAATTTTTACTCCTTCCTTCCTTCCTCTTACCCATGGGCTGTAAACCAGTGCATAAGGCTTGTATACGTAATTGTTTTTTATTTTGCCTGCTTGAAAACGTAACAAAATATAGAGTAGAGAATGCTTGACTGCCAAAAATAGGACATTGTGAAAGAAGTGTTCTGATGTTTTGCAGTTGAAAAGTTTATGCCTTGTTTAGTTTTTCTCGCTCAGGTTTCCCTCATTTTTGGCATGTGACCTACAAATTAACTTCAAAGTATCGTTCAGAAATTTGTATGGTGTAGTTCCAGAAAATATCCAGACCCCTACCACGGAGGGAATTTCAAACAGGACCCCCCACCCCTTCGGATTTTCCATTTTCACAAGGAAGCGTTGACTCCCCCACCCCTCTGGAATTTCCGCAGAAATATCATCCACCCCCCATACCCTCTGGAAAGTTTTTTTCTTCCTTTAGAAGGGTTCAAGAGTTGAACAAACACTAAACCAAAGGCCGCGTGTCGATACGCATTCATTTGTTAATTTATTTTATAAATGATCCTAAAGCCGCGTTAAATGAACGCCGTAAATTAGCTTTAAAAAATAACATCAACTCAATTTCTTCATACAAGATCCTGTCTAAAACTTACACACTGTTGCTAGCACTCGAAGGGGGTTCGCATTTTAAGCTCTCGATCGATTTACTAAAAAAATGTCACTCTTAAACCAATTTTGTTAAAACAAATCGACAGGTAAGAACTTTTTTGTTGTTAAATTAAATTTCTTATTTTAAGAATTTAATTCTTATTTTAAGAAAATTTTCTTCTTTAAAATCAATTTCTTAAGACTTAAAGTAAGAATTAAATTCTTAAAATAAGAAATTTAATTTAACAACAAAAAAGTTCTTACCTGTCGATTTGTTTTAACAAATTTGGTTCTTAAAATAACAATTCGAGTTTAAGAGTGTGTTCTGACGAAACTGACCCGTTGCATAACTTGACATGAACACGATCGTCAGCAAACTGCAATACTACGATCAGTTTGAAAAAACGGAGAAATGAACGAGTAGCTAGTTTTCTGTTGTTACCTGGCCATATTTCAGCCTCCTGTAAAAAAAAGCCAAGTGATTTGTCACTTTGTTCATCGGCAACGCACTCGAGTTTCTTGTATCGATCGTGAACGTTCGCGGTAGCTGGTTACCAGTGCACCGCGGACAACTATTTGGAGACTGGTAACGAGTAATGGCGGGTTTATCTGCTTCACGAAGAGTATTCGTCTTTGCGTTGCTTGTTTGCGTCCAAAGAATTTTCAAGAAAGAAAAAAACATTTCTTAACTGCAGCACGGTTAGAAAAAACGCAGGTTGTCCGATTTAAGCTTCAGAATGACCCGCAAAAATTGGTAAGTGACACTTACGGAGTCAATACAAATTCACGAAAAATCAATCGTTTTCCTGACCATTCGGACGTGAATTTGGCCTCCAAACCCCCCCTCCTCTTTGGAATTTCCTGGGCCATTGACCCCCCTACCCCTCCGGAATTTCCAATTCCCTCCGTGGTGGGGGTATGGATATTTTCTGGAATCACACATGCTGGTTTATCCGTCATTTTTTAGAGAAAAAATGTATCTAAAAAAATTAAATTAACTAAACTAAACTACCTGAAGAAAGATGAGTTCTGGCCCTCTAATGATTTGACCGTACATCCGAACATAGTTACTTCCAAAACTGTATGAAATGTACTCCAAAAACGACACCATTAAAAGCAGATTGGCCGTGAGACTATGCAACCGTAATACTCTTGACCAGTGCCAACAACCTGAACAAAAATACTGCTATTTACGTGCGCCTGGCTCGCTTATCGATCGCGAGCTAGCAACGGTAACATATCGTCCATAGCATGTTTAAGGCCCATTCGGTGATTGAAGGACATCATTAAGTCCAGAAATCCTTAAGTCTCTAGCACTTCTCAAAGAAACGAGTCGTGTTTCTTGTCCTACATTGTACCTTGTGTCTAAATCTCTATTTCATGCTCGAGGTAAGAATAGATGTTGGTGGACAAGACGAGCTGGTGGGAAAGTCTGGAATCACTTTGGATCAGAAAAGGGGCAGCATTGTGAGTTGTGGGCCATTTCCCATCCCATGCCCTAGTCAAATGCCCGATATCCGAAGTGCTTCGAGACTTCGTTTGGGTGGACATTCCGCATTCGTTGTCGCCATTGATATCCCGACATGCTTTGCGACACCTTTGCTGACTATTGATGATAAAAATGAAGTGATTTTGAGGGAATGAACTTCAGGATAAATGTTTCTTGAGCGGGATTTAGCAGTACGAGTCGGGTCCAAGCTTGGCCATCTGAAGTGAAAAATCATTTTTTGCATACGTTATTTCTCTATGAGGGGAAAAAACAGCATAAAAAAATTCTGAACAATGTTTTGCAATTAATTTGTAGGTCACATGCCAAAAATGAGGCAAAATGAGCGCAAAAAAAACAAAAAAAGGATCTCAAATTCAACATAGGTTGGATATGCACCGACATCTTCATTTATAATGTGTCGTTCCAGAAAAATCCGTACCCACCCCAGGGAAGGTCAGTGGAAATTCCTAGGGGGAGGGGGAGTCTTAAGGTTACAGTGTACCTTCAGATCGAAAATTTATTGAAAATTTTTTTTTGGCGTTAAAATAAAGTTTACAGAATGAACTTTCATCCAAAAAAAAAAAGTATCGAAAAATAGTGAAAATTGACGGAGAAATGATGGTATAACTTTTGTGGGCGGAGTTTGTTTATTAAGCGATATGTTTTTTTAAGCGCCGTTTTCTCAAAGTTAATTTTTCGCTTGTTGGAGACACTTTAAAGAGCTACAACTCAAAGGAAATTTATTCGATTTTCCTCAAATTTGGACAGAAGCTAGGCTAACATATAATCAACAAAAACGTGTCGGCGAATTTCTTAATTCCGAAAACTTTTTCGTCAAGAGGCATTTCCGTGCTATCATTCCAATTTTTTTTCTCCCCTTTTCGAAGATATTCTGTAACTTTTCACTGCAATTGAATATGGAAAATCGCCGACACGTTTTTTTAGCGCTTCGCGTCCGGAAACCCGAGAACAAATCAAATTAGCAAAATATAATAATCGCTTTGAGTTATAGCGTTTTAAAGCTGATTCGGAAGTTCAAATTTAGATGTCGTAAAAAATTCGACAATTCATTTTATTACCAAATGGTTTCCATATTTAGATAGCCAGCTCTATAAGCTTTAATTTGATATCTGGGTTTAGGTATATTAAGTGTAATCTAAAGACGCTAGAGCTGTTATACTGGAGACACCCCCGAAGGTACACTGTAACCTTAAAAGCCAACATTTTGGAGCAAAGAATGAAGCTAAGCTGGAATTTCCTGGGGGGATGGAGGGTGCTAAACAAACCCTTCCATGGAGAGAATATGGTTATTTTCTAGACTGCACAATGCAAATTCTTTGCACTCAGTGATTCCAGAGTTTTTATCAGCTTGCAAATCTGCTTTTAATCTTTAATGTTAACCACAAACTTATTATTCCATTATTTATTATTATTCTTATTATTTTAACAACAATAATTTTTATGGCCCGGCAAAAGATTCTTTTCCCCATCAGAGACTTAATTCAAATATTCACTGAAATAATCAACTTGCATTTGGGTAAAGTAAAATTCTTTAATATTCCTAAATACAGAACTTTTTTCTATACACAAAATATATGCCTACGTACTGCCCTCAGGCCATTATATATACTCATTTTGTACACCAGGACTTTTTTGTGACAAATTTTTTTATTTAGAACATTTTGAGTTCTCTTTGCCTGAATGTTAACATGAGAAATTTGGTGTAGTCAAGTAAGTTGATAATGTAAATTGAGGTTCAAAATGATGAAAGGCTTTTGCTCAAAATGGCAGCTTTTTTAATCTCTTTTTATGGCAGCCAATTTACCTTTTGTTATCAGTTGTTTAAACCATGCTTTATACCGACTATGTAGGCTTGAAGCTTTAATAGTCCCACAATGTTAATGGCAGTACTGTAGCAGTATTTTAGGCGTACATTTGTACTCTATTCAAACACTTTTATAAAGTGTATATCTCCGTTATTGCAGAATGGCCAGATTTTTATGTTCACTGGAATGCTGAGGGTTTTACCAAATGATGATTCACTGGCAACTATTCTTGGGCATGAAATGTCCCATGCCATCCTGCAACATGCTGTAAGTATTTCATTAGAAGTATTGTCAACAACAGGAGATACATGTATATTAGAAATGCAGTTATTGTAAATGTATGGCTGAACCCGTGTTCTGCCTTATGTTGGGTGCAGTCAACTGGCATTTTTCACTCATAAATTGCATTGTTTTTTTTATGTTGTTATGTTAGTTCAAGAAGTAATACAGAAATCTAAGACCAAAGATCGCACATCTAAACAAAATAATGTTGACTTAAAGAGTCATACAATGTGCACATGAAGGATACTTTATATTATCAGTAGCCAAAATGCATTTTGTCCTTTTTTTGGAGTGAAAAAACAGGATCTTAATTACCAGTACTGCATTTGGCCTGATTGAATCTCTTTTACTTTAACTTACATTAACATACATTAAGGTTACAGTGTACCTTCGCGGGTGTCTCCAGTATAACAGCTCTAGCGTCTTAAGATTACACTTAATATACCTAAACTCAGATATCAAATTAAAGCTTATAGAGCTGGCTATCTAAATATGGAAACCATTTGCTAATAAATTGAATTGTCGAATTTTTTACGACGTCTAAATTCGAACGTCCGAATCAGCTTTAAAACGCTATAACTCAAAGCGATTATTATATTTTGCTAATTTGATTTGTTCTCAGGTTTCCGGACACTAAGCGCTAAAAAAAACGTGTCGGTGATTTCCCATATTCAATTGCAGTGAAAAGTTACAGAATATTTTCGAAAAGGGGAGAAAAAAATTGGAATGATCGCACGGAAATGGCTCTTGACGAAAAAGTTTTCGGAATTAAGAAATTCGCCGACACGTTTTTGTTGATTATATGTTAGCCTAGCTTCTGTCCAAATTTAAGGAAAATCGAACAAATTCCCTTTGAGTTGTAGCTCTTTAAAGTGTCCCCAACAAGCGAAAAATTAACTTTGAGAAAACGGCGCTTAAAAAAACATATCGCTTAATAAACAAACTCCGCCCACAAAATTTATACCGTCATTTTTCCGTCAATTTTCACTATTTTTCGATAATTTTTATTTTTGGATGAAAGTTCATTCTGCAAACTTTATTTTAACGCCAAAAAAAAATTTTCAATAAATTTTCGATCTGAAGGTACACTGTAGCCTTAATTCAGCAAGATAATAGTACTTTCTCAGCTCCAAAACACATTCAATTTGTAAACTTTGAAAAATGTCACATTCCACATGCATTGTAAGCAAGGCAGTTATGTATTCCCTCATTCCTTCAATTATTTACGGGTATATAATCATTCAACTATAAAAACTTCATGTTTAGTGTAGGCAACATGAGACAACCCCTCTAATCAATAATGGGTTCGATACTTGTATCCATGCATGCATACATAAATACTATGTATTGTACCATATAGGCATTTTTAGGCATTTTAAGTACAAAAGTCTGATCAGATCAGATCGGATCGGATCGGATCGGGTCACTTGGATCAGTCAGTCTGAGACTGAGACTCAGAAATGGATTTAAAAAACTCTGAGACATAGAGAACTGCTCAAAAATGACACTGCAAGAACCATGACATGCACCATTGCACCCCCTGCTCTGTATACATGTCACTATCACAGTCAGAGTGATGTACAACACTTTGTACCAGTGACTTTGTTTGTTGTTTTTACAGGCAGAGCAGGTTAGTCTTCACGGCTTTATAAACATGTTTCTCATCATATCGCTGGCAATGCTCTGGGCTCTTTTACCAACCGATTTGCTTGCTATTGGTGTTCAGTGGTTACAGAACAGAATTCTCAGTGTAAGGATGTTTTCTGCAATTCAAGATTGTCTATCTTCAAGTTACAGTGCAACCACGAAAAGTGCGAACACCGAAAATATGTCTGGAATGTTTATTGTGTTTCAGCCAATCAGATGCAAGAACCAGCAGACGAAAAACCGACAAATTGTAAGCTGTTAGACCGAGTCACAAAACGGTATTATTTCATTTTGGTGACGAGAAGATGAAATCGACATCAACGTCTGAAGACACTGATTACAAATGATTTTCGAGTGGTGAATCCACTAGATTCTAATTCTTCGCTCAGCCTTTCCATTCCTGGTAACGGTGACCTCAACCATTCTTTGACTTCCAACGACATTTTAGCTTTTGCTCTCAAACTGTCGTTGCAATATACAATATTTTCCTGGTGCGTTTCACCTACAAACACAAGGAAAGGCGGGAAAGAAAAAGTTGTCATGTTTGACAGCTGTCAAAACCCCCGGCCATGTTTACTCTTACCGCGATGTCTGCATGGCTATTTCTGAAAACGCTTACAGTTTGCTTATCTTCAAAGTTCCTAACTAAAAAATCAAATAAATAACAAACAAATGCCTGTATGGAAAAAATGAGAGGTGTTTTGAAAGAAAAAGTCATAAAACTGAAATAATACTGTTTCATGACTCGGTCTAACAGCTTACAATTTGTCGGCTTTTTGATCATCTGCTGGTTCTTGAATCTGATTGGCTGTAACACAATAAACATTCCAGACATATTGTTGGTGTTCACGCTTTTCGTGGTCGCACTGTAATGGTGGCAGATAGAGGAGAAATGTTGTTAGTATACAATCATGTAAAATGTTGTTAATTTCTAGTCCAGGCATGCGCCATTTCCAATCCCAACACTGTATACATGTCACTATCACAATCAGAGTATAGGGTGGGGTCATTGTTTGTTTGTTTTTTACATCAGATCTTGGCCCATGGAGCTCCTTAATAAATTAGAGAGCTGATTTAATGTTTTTTTTTTTTTTCTGTGAGTGTTTCAACTTGAGAGCACTTATTGTCTGATTCACATATTCATTATTCAAGTCACATGTAATTCCACTTAACATTATACAGCTGTAACACTAACTAAGCATATTTACATAGTAGCTGAGAGTTTATCAATATGATTGGGTCAAACTAAACTAGACACCGTATTTGCATGACTCAGAACCATGTTTAAATTCATGAGCCCAAAGACAATATTCCAAGACTATAGTTTTATTGCCAAGATTTTTATACTTGCTGGTTAATACATGACTTTGTACCTGTATTTGCTGATACAGACCATTTTTAACACCTGACCTTGACAGCTATAGAGGGGTGATTTTGGAAAGTTTTTTGCTGATTAACTCCTGTAATTACTCATCAGATTCTTTTGCACCTGCCTTACTCAAGAAAATTAGAAGAAGAAGCGGATGAAGTTGGCATGAACATTGCCGCCAAGGTAAGGAAAGAACAGTAATGTAACTGTTTATTGTTTAATTTACAGGAATGTTGAGTTAAGTGGTGAGATTTTTCCAATGTGTCTGTGCGAAGGAGATTTTATTATCTTATTGGTACTAATTTTGTGGGACTTTAATTTTGCGAAAATAGAAGAGTAACATTTTGCAATTCATGGCAGTAAAATCGTGTTAAAAGGAACTAAATTGCACGATAATATTTCAATTAATGCTTATCCTTTCCTTGTCTCATGTGCACTCGTGCTCAGCTTTTTGTGTGTCAAGTACCAAAGAAGGAGAGACTGACTATGGAGGAGGTTAACAAACTGGTGATCTCAGAATTGGTGGCACAGATTTTAATTGTACACATAGCTATTTTTTGCAATAAAAGAACCATATCAACCTTAAACCAAGTTTACATGTTCGTTTGCGATTAAGCACAACTTTAAAAAATATGTCGTAATGCCTTACTCTTCATAAATTAACAATGCAAGGCATACTTTTTAATTCCTCATGCATAAAGGATTTTGTAACAGGGTATTAAATTTTGCATCATTAATTTTTGTAGTTACTGTTTTTTCGTGGGACATTAAAATTAGCGATTTTTTTTTAAATAGCAAAAATCACAAAAATTAAGTCCAGCAAAAATAAGCACCAATAAGGTATTTTATCATGCCAATTAGGCACCAAAGGTAGTGTTTAAAAGGAACCCCAGAAAAACTGTAAGAGATACTGCAACAAAACATTGACAATCTACTATTTTCAGTAAACCATGAAAAAACACACAATTTTTTGTGCACTTACTGATTACTGCGCCTTTCAATAGATGGTTTTCACTCACGTGACCTTCAGTCCTGTGGGACTCAAATGACAAAGGCCATGGCAGCCATGTTGGTGTACATAACAAAAGACGTTCATTAAAATTCTTTTGTAGTTGTACACCAATATGGCCGCCGTGACGTAACGTGAAAACCATCTATTACATGCGGAATTTGTAATTCAAATCTCCACCAACAGTTGCGTTATTCCCTGCCGTCAATCATAATTAATACGAAAGCCAACAGACCATGTAAAAAAGAAACAAACAAAATGGATCGAAATCTACCAGTCATAATGCACGGACGTGACCTTTCGACCTCATTGAAGTGAAGATCTGTTTCCTGAGAGGTAAGCTGAGATGACTGACAGCAGTGTAAAACGCAACTGTTGGTGGAATTCCGCATGTTATTGAAAGGCGCAGTAACAGTTGTGATGCTGCAAGTCTATTGCAGATCCATCACATGACTTGCATTTATCTGCATCATGCAGTGCTCAGTATTCATACATGTATCATGTGTTCAAGTTTAAACACTGCACAAAGGAAGTGATACAAAAAGGTTTATCACATCGTACTGACAAAAAATGTAACAAATGATCTATTTAAAGTAGACTTCTGGCATGACGACCTTTGCTGAGGGTTGGTTTTAATGGAAAGAGTAATTTCTTATTTTTTGTTCTTATTGGCAATACAAGTTAAAGAAGTTCTCCTTGTGCCAGGTTATAGAGACAACAAAAACCTGTACCTTACCTTATTGTTACTTTAGAATGGAATTATTAAATTATATCACTCTGAACTCAAGTTATGCCCACCTCAGCCAGTACAACAGGTGCTTTAGGGTGTGTAACATGAAGCACAAAAACGAGCGTGGAGTACAAGGTAAACAAGGGCATTAGTCTTGCTGTATGACCCATCCACTTCCATTTCACTATGGTACTTAGATCAAACATTACTATTATTAGTAAATTTTTACCTCTCGATAATGATTTTCTAGATTTCTGATTGGTCCAACCGCTGCCGATCTGAGACGTTATTGGTTAATTTGCCCAAATATGGAAAAATGATGACGATCAAAAAAAACCGTCGCGGAAAAAAATGGCGACATTCGGGGAGCACGTTGTGCACGTGCACGTGCACATGGCGGGCAAATACATACATACATACATACATAAACTTTATTAAAGTGTCAAGGTATTTAGCTAAAAGCTAATTGTAGACACTATGAATAATTAATATGTATACAATTCTAGTATATGTAAAAAAGATATTAAAAAATATAGTCTTAGAATATAATTAATATATAGCTAATTAAGGATACTATAAATAGATAATATGAATACAATTCAAATATATGTAAAAATGAATACAATTAAAAATGAATACAATTCAAATATATGTAAAAATATTAAAAATATTAAAAAATGCAGTCTTAGAATATAATTTATATATAAAAATATCTTCCTCGTCCGCAATATAATTTCCACAATTCTAATGTTCAAATCCATAACCATTTCGGCTGGTCCGGTTAAAGCCTATTTTTGAAGGAAACTACTTTTGAAAGAAACATTCTTCTCGATCTCGCCGCTTGTTAGCATTTACTCGCTTTCGATTTGCGAAGCGGTCATGTGACACTTGTTCGCTGACGTGACAGTCATGTATTTTTTTGGAGCGGAAATAATTTTTTTTTTCCAATTTCCAGTTATTTGAGTGTTTGAAAATTTACTAAAACAGTTATTCATCTCGGCCTCGCCGAATATGGGCTGATATATAACCAACTCGGCGCGGCGCCTCGTTGGTTATATATATCAGCTCATATTCGGCTCGTCCTCGATGAATAACTGTTAAATATTAATGTTATGTTTCCGTAATAGGCATGCTTTGATATTCGTCAAAGTCCCAGATTTTGGCGCCGACTGGCAATGACTCAGGATAAGATGGCGCAACCTGACTCACTTAAGTGGCTGTCAACTCATCCCTCCCACAGTGATAGAGCACAAAACCTTGAAGCTTTGCTCCCAAAGGTAAAGATTTTGACATACCGGAAATAGTGTGCAATTAAAATGAGAGTTATTATAACATAGCATGCTATAATTGGGTAGCTGAACACAATAAGGGACAAAAGTGTCGAGACAGTCAAGTAAACCTTTATGTACATGCCTGATTTAAACATTAATCAGAAAAAGCTTTAATGGAAGATCTACAGAAATTTGATCTTCACATAGAGTAAGAATGTTGTAAATGTGGTTAAGCATTGAAAGGGAAACATTTTTTATCATGCAAATTATAATAATTTACTAGACATTACCGAATGTATTTTGGTCTGTGTGACGCATAGCACATTGCAGTTGGTAATCTCTAATCCCAATTAACTTGCTATCATACACGTATGTTGGTAGAGTTACAGCTGCACATTCAAACCCCCGCCAAGTCAGCAGTCTGACAGTCAGTGCAACTTGCTCACAGCGCTGTCTGGTTGAGTTTGTTGTTGGTCCATGTCCTTGGTCCTCCGGTTTTTTCTTCTTTCACGAAACCAACATTTCTAAATTTCAATTCAAAGTGGAATCTGAGCCGGACCACAGGTTTGCCTTACAGTTAGATGTCACCTCATTAAATAGGCTCGACTACCAGCCGCTGTTCGTGAAACGAGCCCGCGCTCCTCCCCCGAAAAGACGGTGGTTTCTTGGTGTTGCGGATGGTGTGATCACCAAATGACGTAAAACAAAAGATTCAAAAGACACTGAACAATACCCACACCACCACACAAAAGCTAACCAACAATTGCTTCCGCAACACCAAGAAACATCCAAAAGACGGCTGGACGTGTGAACACCGTTATTGTTAATTTTTTCCAATTAGAAGCTTGCCTGCTCAAATCGAGCAGGCGAATAAATTATTTTTCTAGAGCATAATTTCAAAATGGCGAATGCGAAGGAATTGTTTGATTTGGCGTGCCATCGTGTTGTAGAGAGATTTAAACTTGAAAATCTCAAAGTTTTACAACTGGAAGCGCTGGAAAAGCAGGTTGACGGTGAAGATTTGTTCGTTATTCAACTTACGGGATCAGAAAAGTCCCTTATTTTCCAATCCGCACCGATGATTTTCGATACTGTGAAAGAGACTAGTTTGAAGTCCATTGCTGTCGTTATTTCACCCCTGATCAAGTAAAATTCCTAAAATCAATAGGCATTGCTGCCTAGTTTATTGGCGAAGATCAAAAGGCCGAGGAGGCGAAAAAAGCCGTTGAAAGCGGAGACTGCGAGATCGTCTCTGGATCACCGGAGTCATTTTTGTGTTCTAATCTAAACGGATATTTTCGAAAACGCTGTTTACCCGTTTACGTGTGGACAGCATAAACGTTGACTACTTATCTACGCATGCTCAATGGTGATTTTTAGTGTTTACGTGTGGACGGGAGGCCTAAACGCATAAAAACTTATGCATTTACGAACGTAAACGTATACGTTTATAATAATAATAATAATAATATGCATTTGTATAGCGCAAATTCTATATACATATTCAAATGCGCTTCACAATCAATCACAATCAATACGTTTGGACGGGAGAGTTTTAAATAAAAACATATGCGCTTACAGACGTACACGTATACGGATATTTTCGAAAACGCTGTTTACCTGTTTACGTGTGGACAGCGTAAACGGATATTTCGTACGCTGACGTAGATACTACTTATCTACGCATGCTCAATGCTGATTTTTAACGTTCACGTGTGGACGGGAGGCCAAAACGCATAAAAACTTATGCATTTACGAACGTAAACGTATACGTTTGGACGGGAGAGTTTTAGATAACAACAAATGCGTTTACAGACGTACACGTATACGTGTGGACGGGTTGACAAGATCTGGCGCCACATCACGTGTGTTTGACATATCCGGTGACCAGTAGCGATGCGTAAATTAAATTTTGAATTTACGAGAAAGCTGCGGAATCGAGCCAACTCATTAAACAAAGTTGATTTATTATGCTTTATTTATTTCAATTATTTTTATATGTCTGTTTGTTTTCTGCAGGCGCTTCAGGTCAGGAGAAGTTGCAAATGCCCACCTCTCCCAGGTACATACACGTATGCCTGTTTTCTGTTTTTCTTTTTTCTTTTTTTTTTTTAGCAAGATGTAATGTTTATTGTGTCACGAGCAGATGACAAAGAAAAAATTTAAGCCTCGGACAGTAATCGAACCTACCGTGCAGCATCACAGGTAACCCAAGCTCCAAGTGTGAGAAATCGTATATTGAGTGTCTTTTGTGAGTTTTGTAATACGAGCGTCACCTCAGTGACGTGACACTCGTGCAAAATAATCACAACTTGAACTCGAAACCGTATGATTACTAAACACTCAATGACTGGTCCCGAGGGAAACAGTGAATTTTGTTTTCCGAGAATCTAATAATAATAATTTAATTCTTATATTGCGCTTCGAGGGAAACAAAATTCACTGTTTTCCGAGGGATCAGTCATTAAGTGATTTGTTATATAGCAACACAAAAACACAACACAACACAGTTTGAAAAACGCGCCGAGCAACAACATCAATCGCATCATTATCATGCACCTTTTTTGTCACGGTATGATCACGTGCGCTAGCGGGCAACAATGAAAATGTTGCCCGCTTTCGCAAATGTTGCCCGCTCATGGACGTTTGGCGGAAAACAGTTTGTTTGTTAGATGTCATGTGACCATGAATCAACCAATGAACGCGCGCGTTGCATCGAGAAAAACTCCAGCTATATAACAACATAATTAACTTATCAATTCCCGCGCTCATCGTTTTGAAATCTAAACAAACAAGTTTGTAAAGTTGTAGTGCCAGTTTCTGAGGCATTGTCGTGCGCAAGGAGATAAATTTCGTTCCCGGAGTCCGCGTTACCCTTGTCCAGCGGAAAGGGGAAAAACGGGACTCTGGGAGCAATCCCTAGGTACTTGGTGTATCCCTGATCATAATGTATGGTACTTCATGTATCCCTTATTGTAATGTATTTAGATCTATTGTAGTGTAATTTAGGGTCGGATTACAGTATCTAGGGTTGAAGCACTGATTTTAGTATTTAGGGTTAAGCACTGATTCCAGTATTTCCAGTGTATCGAAACGGTTAGTTCTTATATATGGTCTGGGCTAGCAGCATATTATCTTTTAGTATCACCCAACTAGTGGACTAATGCAAATCCTGCATTTTGATTGGCTACGCTACTAGGGGTCTAATTGTAATAGTCATCGAGTAGCGAAATTCGCCGGTTTTATTTTTCGTTTTATTCCCAAATAAATATTTCTTACTTGCAATTGCTTTTTTTTTATTATTGCCTTTTTCTGTCCGACTAGTTGGGTGATACTAAAACAATTAGACCCTTCGCCCTCAAGGGCCACGGGTCAATAGCCCATTCGGCTTCGCCTCATGGGCTATTGACCCGTAGCCCTTTCGGGCTACGGGTCTAATTGTTAAATATCCCTTAAAAATTACAGTTTCCGGCAGCTAGTCCTCGGTGGTGTAGTGGATAGTGTGCATGGAGTAGATCATACGGCCTGGGTTCGATTCCCTATTCTGCTGTTTTTTGCTTCTTTTTCTACTAAAATAAAAACTAAGTGTTTAAATACAAAATAATAAGGGATACACCAAGTACATACCGAGCAATCGTTGCCCGTACCGCTGGTCAATAGTAACATGGACTTTGGGAACGAGTTATCTGACTCGCAAACAAATTAATTCCTAATTTGCTATGTACATGTACTTACATGTCCTTTTCTTTTCTTATAAAACACAATGCCAATACTTACTATAATTTTATTTAAACAAATTGAATATCTATTGTCTTGTGCATGCACAAGTACTAACAAACTGTCTTTTTCTATCTTAAGGTGAAGTGACATTTATATCCCACGAAGATCAACTGCCATTAACAAGACCAACTTCATCTTGAAGATAAAAATGCAATGTTGTTGATAACAATTTTTTTCATTTGCTTGTTTGAATCTACATGGTGTTCTGATAAGAAAGTCGAAAAACGTTTTTCGATAGCCAGTGTACAGAGAATTCGAGCAGTCCCCTTTTTATTCGTTCAAGTATTATAATAATTGAGAAAATGAGACACGCGAGCTAAGATCTCCGCGTGGCAGGCGATTTTTTTGCTCTCCCTCGCTCGACTATCCTTATTGATTCCTTTAAGATGATGTTACACGGGGCGATTTGCAGCGACGATTTTTAGCGCAACAAAATTAACGACAGGTTTGTTACACGAAACAACTTGAGTAAAATTCGTGTTTTTGCGTTGCAAGTTTTTGAAGCTGATTCAAATACTTCGCAACGCAAAAATTGCGAAGAAAATCGTCCGCGCACCCATGTTGCGCTAAAAATCGTCGTTGCGAATCGTCCCGTGTAACATCTCCTTTAATTTAATTTAAAGTTTCAATCTTAAATTACAGTGAAGACTACTAAATGGCGGACATTTAAAATTAGGAAATAAATAAATAACAAATTAACAAAACCTTATAATTTATTCAAAAGGGCAAAATAGGCTAATTCAGTTTAAAAGAAAGAGTACTGTAGTAAATGTTATCTAGTGTAGTTTAAAATGCTAAAATTAATTTCTTTATGGAGTGATTTTACTTAACCCGTGAAAATAGTTAGGAGAATAGTACGCACTATTAGACTATAATTCCATTGTTATCTTTTGTTTTCTTTGGACTATCACACACTTATTGTTAGATAGTGTTTTACGGGTAAAGTAAAATCACTCCAAAGAAAACATGGAGAAAAGAGGGCCTGTTCGTAGTTTACAGCCCACAGTAGCCATGAGCTACGTAATAATTCTTTTTTATATGATTCTGTTCAATGGAATAGCGTGCCAAGATACAGCCCACTCTGTAGTTTCAACTTAGCTAGTTTTTATTTTTTTTGACATGATAAATCTAAATAAGAAATAGTCGAGACAGCAGCAGAAATGTAGAATATATAGTTGCACGCGCACGCGCATTCTTTTAATTCCGTTAACTTCGAAATTTATCTAGCGTATTGTTAAGTAGCGTATTGTTTTCAAACGCAATTCAACGTATGATTTGCAACAGGCACGTTTTAAATCACTGTAAACGTTCATAACCGTCACACTGATGATGACGGATGTACCGTCGAAACATGTTTGTGAAAATGATTAAAAAAAGTCGTATTATTTTTGAAAATAAGAAATACTAATTAAATTTCTATGGGGTATGTTATCTTTGCCAGAATTTTAAAACTGTTCAAATTTTATGGTGCTGAGAAAATTTGAATGGGAGGGGCTTCGTACCAAGAATATTTGTATAGAGTTTGACTGAAAAAATGTTGCAAGGAGGGAGGTGCCTTTGTATACGGAAGAAGTGGTCGCCAAGATTATACAAATAACATAACAATAGGTAAACGCTTTTTTTCGTTTGTCTCACGATGGAGTCACTTTAAGATGTTGATCGCGACGTTTCGACTGCTATTACTGCTAGTCTTCATCAGGCGATGAGGTCGATTGGTTACGTGTCGCTTATGTAGCACGTTAGAGACATACGGCTTGCTCGTACTCAAACCTCCGCGGTTTCAGAACACGCTAACAAGACCGGGCATTTTCCTATTTGGGACGAGGTTAAGTTTATTGACCGTGACCCACACTGGTACACCCGTAGAGTTAAAGAGGCCATCCACATAAGACTTCATCCTAATAACATCAACAGAGATAGTGGAATTGAAATTCCCGAAGCGTGGATGCCTACAATCAAGAAGCATAACAGCCGACCGATATCAAATCGGACCGGAGAGGGAACAACATCTTTTCGGAATAATAATGAGGATCGAAATGCACCAATAGCAACAAGCCAACGTGCTACATAAGCGACAGGTAACCAATCGACCTCATCGCCTGATGAAGACTAGCAGTAATAGCAGTCGAAACGTCGCGATCAACATCTTAAAGTGACTCCATCGTGAGACAAACGAAAAAAAAAGGTTTACCTATCTTACACACCACGATGAACAACAACCACATTTTTAGTAACATAACAATAGCTAGTGAATACTGTATAATTGGGCTACCTACTCAATAAAAGCTTGCGGTTTTTGGACTCCATGGTATATTAACTGATTTTATACTGCAAGGAGAGTACGAGTATTTTCGAAAATTTAAGGTGGCTCTGAACCCCATGTACAGAATTTTTTTAAACTTTGCCAAAAGTTGCATCTTATCCTGCTGATCAAAATTCGACAATAAAAAATGGGATTCACCGAATCAATTTTGAGTTATTAACACTTAAATCTAAAATTAAGAGTGTTTTCAGCACGTTATACTGTTGCTATAGTAACATATTGTGTCACAAAAATAATAACGTGTTAACCAATCATTGGGTATTTGTTTGATATCATGATTGTAGCATGAAGTGATAAAGCGTGGTTGTAATGACCCATCAAAATCTTAGTCTTGGAAAATGCTGGAAACTGTTGGGAGCCACCTTAATCCACGGGCTATTGTCAACACTTCATACAGAAAGAACAATGCGTTGAAAAATAGTGTATTTTACCAGACAGCGCTTTGCACGTGCAATTATTGATGCAGAAACATTACAGAGCCTGTTCGTGAATATTTCGCGCATTTTCGGTATCAGCCGTCGCACTTCGTGCATAATCCTTTCATAAATGCGTACTGATGAGCGGAACTTGTCCCCCGCTACCTTAAGCAGCTATAATAAAGTCATTGAAGTTCCGGCTGCGTGACTATTTTGGCGTGACGGATCGCCCGTTTCGCACGACGCACCAGCCCGTGTATTAAAGTTATTTTTGATTGGCCAATTTTTACAGGCGCGCGCGCATTGGTTACTTTAAAATTTCAAATTCGCGTGGCGCATTATAAAGGCTTGTGAAAATTTAGTGGTTGGGGTTTTTACCGTCATTTTATGTTTTAATTTGGACATTACTCCCGACGAGAACTTTTTCCGACTGCCGTGTAAAGTTTTGTTTTGGACCGTTGATTCCGCTGCCGAACACTTATCCTTTTGGGGGCCTGTTTACACTGCACATAAGCGCTGTTTTGCTTCTGCCTATCCTTATGCCTGTGTTCGTGTCGCTAGTGAAAACCAGGCTTTATACCTTGTACTATTGATCTCGCACGTCCTTTGAATGTCTTAAAAATCAGCCCGCTTCGTTGGTTTCACTCCGCAGTTTGAAAAAAGTTCATTACGTGATTAAATTTTTGTTGACCGCATGTCGACCACATCGTTAACGTTGAACTTGCGAAAAATGATTTTAAACTGTCATGCCTTCAAATACGGTAAATACTTTCTGTAACTTGAAATTCAACGGTAAGAACTGTTTTTCTAGGAATCGTCGGAATTTATGCGAGGGTTATTGACAGATCATCTTGGATTGCCCCGACATATTAAATTTGGTATTTTTTGCGATGGTCGGCGGTCGTTCCAGATTTATGAAAATTCAAACATAAATTTCGAGGGTCTCCGTCGGTTTGATTTTCACTAGATCGTAACGCTCTGCGCTTCTGATTACGACTCCGACTCTGTCGTTAGGCTCATGTATAAGGCCGTGTTCTATTGGGATCAACCATTTTCGGTTGGTTTGGTGGTTGGATTTTTTTCGTGTTCTATTGGGAAAAAAACGTTTTCGGTTGGTTTGGTTGATCAACCATTTCAACCAGCTCTGAACCTGGTTGAAATGGTTGAAACCGAAAATGGTTGAAAAGTGTTCTATTGGATCAACCAAAACCGGTTTAGGTTGAAACGGTTGATCCCAATAGAACACGACCTAAGACACTATAAGACACTGCACGACCAAGCAGCGATAAATGTCCCACCTTATGTCTGAAAACATAAAACTGTAAGGAAAACTAGATATTCTGACCCAAGAAATTTATTTAAATGCAAATATCATGTGACGAATACACATTTAGTTTTTGGCCCAGAACAATTAATGATTGGAATAAGAATTTGAAAAATAAAATGTTTTGAGAAAATGTCAAGTTAATTTCTAGTAACGACGTAAGGGCCAAGCCCGAAACGTCGTTGCTAGAAATTAACTTGACACTTTCTCAAAACATTTTATATTATTTTTCAAATATGTTCATTTCTATTTCAAATTCTTGTTTATAAGTGTCACGCATCCTTGGGAATTCAATTTTTGAATTCTTTGTTCTGTTTTAATGATTGGAATAGTTTGCCATCACATGTTATAAACATGACCTCGACCAGTAATTTTATGGTAGCTGTTAATGATTATCTCCTGGCCTAAGTTAGACTAATTATCATTTTTATTTGCACTATTATTTACATTTCGCACTTTGCACTGAAACTTGCTGTATGTCCATTAGGATTTTGCAAGTAAATCATGTAGATGTTGATGTAGATGTTAGTGAAAACCAGCCTTATAAGCAACTACAAGAATTTGGTTTTATCGACTGAGTCAATAAGGTAAATTAGCCACCGTAAAAAGATTCGAGAAAGCTGACGTTTCGAGCGCTAGCCCTTCGTCGGATTCGCTCCGACGAAGGGCTAGCGCTCGAAACGTTAGCTTTCTCGAATCTTTTTACGGTGGCTAATTTACCTTATCGACTCAGTCGATAAAACCAAATTCTTGTGCTTCACCTCCACCGACGCAGCACCACAGTTTCTCTAGAAACTAACCCCATTTATAAGCAACTATTATAGCGCGAAAGCGCGCATGATATCGTCTAATTACGGCCTCGTGGGCTAAAATTAGGCGATATCACGCGAGCTCGAGCGCAATAATAGTTTTATAATTCAACACATTGATAACAAAGCAGTTTCAAGAAAAAATATCGAGGCCGGCCCGTCATGTCAAAATGCGAAATTTACCTTCATTGTTGGATATACTTCATGTAGACATAGGGTATATTGATAACTTTTTGACCATATTTGGGCAGTGTATCAATGTGCTGAATTATAATTATACCAGTGTATAAATAAAAGTGATGACGACGACGATGATGATGACCGTCTAACGCGCGGGGGGCGGAGCTTCGTTTCGGGACTGCGCGACCAAAGATGAGAGACAATGGACGACTTCATAACCTGCAATCAACAATCATCGACAATCAGGCTCAATTTTAGCAGCGGTCTTATTTTCTCATCTCATGTGGTTGGTTTGTTTCGCGTTTTCCGCTGGGAATCAGTCGACCTCATCGCGTGATGAAGACTAGCAGTATTAATGAAAGCAGTCGAAGCATCGTGATTTACATCTAAAGTGACTACATCGCGAGACAAACGATAATACACTTTATTATTAGATACTGTCAAGTTGAGGATCAACGATTAATTTCTGACTTTGAACCACTATATCATCCCTGTTTAAATTTTAGGGTGCATTCAATTTCAATTGGCCTCATTCCACAATAAGCATACACAGAGTACTAAATACAAATTCCTCAATTCAGGAATTAAGAGTTGCTAGACACGTGTTTCCCCAAGAGTTAAAATTGTTCAAATGTGTCTTAAAAAGTGCGATCAGAATTATTACGATTACACTGTTTATTATTACGGAATACGACGACCAATTCAAGGGCACCCAATGAAGATTGTTTAAGAATTGTTTGGAAAGGAATCGTGTCCCCCTAATTAAATATGTGCTTTCACCTTTTCGAAAATACTAGCTGTCCATATTTTTTTTACCCAAAACGATATTTTTTTACCCTCCGATTTTACGAAAGTTGAGGCGAAATTTTACGTAAGACTGAAAGTAAGTTTTTAATCTGATTTATTTCGAATTATAGTAATTAAGATGCCTAAGGCATTCCGAGCAGGTTTCCGCCCAAACAATTCGTTGGGTGCTCTTGACCAATTCTTAGTTCTGAGTTTATTTCTCTCGCCTTAATATGAACACACCCCATAAAAATATAATTAGGCTTTTTTATTTATATTACAAATGAGCACTATTAAATCCGGACGTGTCCTAAAAGAAACACCCGAGATTCAGCCCAGCTATTTCAGAGCACTACACCTTGACAACAGATAATATGGCAGTATTTGGTTAAGACTGTTTGCTCTGTACAATCAATTTTCTGGTTTTCTTAGCTATGTCATTATTGATCTTAGTTTCCTTCGCTTCTGTCATTGATTCAGGCAAAGCTTCTGATCGCTTCTATTTAATCCAAATTGTGTTTTCACTCATTCTAATTGATAAATAGCATAACCAGTAAAATAGAAGCAGCATATAAATAATGTTAAGACAATTTTAACATAGAGCAGTTTTCAATTAAGTTGCGATTGCTTCGGTTTCGTATCGTGATTGGCTAAAAAAATTGCGTCACTTCCTCAGCCAATCAGAAGTAAAACCAAACGATCATACTCTCGTGCGTTTTCCCGCGCTTGGCGCCGGTTTGCTGTATTTGCGTCGAGTTCTGATTGTCTGCCTCTGTTGTGATTGCCCAGAGTGATTACTTTCGTTTTGGTTTAACGACGGTCAATTGTAAACCGCTCTACGACGTAGTATAATGCACCTATCATTATTAAAGCGGCTGTGTTGCACAAAATTTTGTTTGAACCTAAAAAGGAAGATATCAAGTGAATTCTTAAAGGAAGAAAGAACCGTGACAGCCATTTACTACAGCTTTTTTTTTTTCAAAGACACGGAGAAATAACTTGAAAAAATAAGCCTGAACTTTTCAAGCTGCAATTCATTTCCAACCTAGCCATCCGCTGCTAAAAACACATTAATTGTTTTAATGTTTTGTTAACAAAACTAGACCATTAGAGCAGTTTTCAATTGAGTGTGAAAAGTAATTACACAATAGCTTAGGTTTTTCATTGCTACGCTTTGCGATTGGCTAAAAAATCTCGCTCCACTTTCTCGACCAATCAGAAGTAAAACCAAAACCAATCGTGACTTGCTCGCACGCGTTTTCCCGCGCTTGGCGCCGCCGACATGTAATTGCTTCGAGCTCTGATTGGTTCATTGGATTGTTTACGACTGCTGTGATTGGTCAGAGTAATACCTTGGGTTTGGTTTTGCCACACTCACTTGAAAACTGCTCCGTAAAGTTTCCTTTGATACTGACACGTCTTCTGGCTTTTTAAAGTGTTGCTACAGCCCCTTTAAGCCTCAGGAGGAAGAGGCCAGGCCAGGTTCCATTCCTACGCTTAGGATTTTAACTGTCAATACACGACCTGCATGCTAACCACTGGCAATGTCCAAAAATGGAGGGATTTGGCTGGAATGGGAAGTAGGAATAAAAATTCTTCACAAAAGTAAAATATCGTAGCGTTAATTTTAAAACCTTCCTAGCAATTCCCGAAAGAAATTACCTTTCCAAAAGTAACAGAATAATCGATCTTATTAAACTTTGAATGAGAAAGTATATTCCCTCAAAGAGTGTTGAATACCAAAACTTACATTATAGCGGAGCTCTCGTCTCCATACTCATAGCGGAGCTCTCGCGGGCCGAATCGCGGAGCTCCATACTCATAGAACCATGCCCGTCATTTTTTAAAAACCGTAGTTTCGTCTTATCAGGTCTTATCGGAGTAATATTAAACACACATTTAAAATATTCAAAATGGAAAGAGAAAGCTTTAAAGAATACTCAGAAGCCGCTTTAGTAGAAAAAGAAGAGCTTTAAGGAATAAAATCTTGTTTCGAGGAACTTCATAAGTTTTTTATCAATGCGGGGCGATATTTCTTCTTTGGAAGTCAGAACCGATGAAGCGGAGTTTCAGAGAATTTCCAAGCAGCCGAGGGACTTAAAGGTAAAACAAATTAAACTAATGGATATTTGAATAAAAGTTTCCAAAAGAAGATTTTGTTGTCCACTTTTATGTGTTTGTTTGTTCATTCTTTACATAGGTTGAAAAGCGATTTTATGTAAACAAACCCGGACTTGGATTTTATAGTTCTAACTTCACGTCGCCTTGTGCCAAGATGTCTGTGTATTTTTTGCAATTTTGATTTCCAAATCAGTTTCTCGTGCAATTTTCGATACGCAACAGGTGTATTTTATTCGGAATTTAGTCATACTAGTTATTCTTGACCGAGAAAAAGTTGTTTTTGTGAGCTTTTGCACAGTCTACAATGTACTGTGAAGACGGTCGCATAATGCTGTTTTTGAGAATTGCTAAAATTGAAAAATAGCCCGGTCGTCAATCTTAATTCTTGTGCTTCCGACCTTTCACCTTAGTTAAGCTTATCATCAGCTTTCTGTTCAGAGAGCTCCGCTGTTAGGGTAAGCCTGTCTATATTACTGGAACGTATATTACAGGTAACTTACTTCCTTTCATATTTTGAGTCAGAACATACATGTTGGAGTTGACTTTGTTTTGACACAAACCTTTCTGCTTTTCATAGGTGAATCATGTTAGTGAACGATCCCGTTCAAGCCTGAATTTTTTTCAGGTTGCTTTTTCAACTGCTTAAGTTGAGAGCACACTGCGAGGATCACAAATTTCACTCAATGTTTATCCGCAGTTCAAATATATGATTTTCATAAATCATATTCATAACATTTCATAATTCATAATATTTCATATTCATAAATCATGTTAGTTTGCATAAGAACAACATGATTTACATAAAAAAGGAAGGTTTCTATCAAAACAAGGACAACTTCAGCATCATTTCCACATGACTACTAAGTGGACAACAGTGAACTGTACATTGGTTAGCTTGAATTATATGGTGCACAGACACCCTTTTCATCCATTTATGCATGAACAATTAATTTTCAGCAAAGCACACTTTGATTAAGTTCCAGCCAACAAATACAGTCAACCAACTCTCTTTGTTCACGACTGCACCTCTCCACACAACTGCATCTAGTACGGTGTTGCCAGGGTTTGTGAGGGCAGTTGTATTCGCAAGCTGATCAAGTTCCTTTAAATAATTATGTTGCTTTCAGTCTTCAACTAACAAATAAACACTGTTACAATTTCAATTTTTCTTGACTTCCCCCTAAAATATCAGTTTCCCCTGTATAATCAAAATTTCCTCAACTTTTTCCTAACCTTGAAGACCACCCCCCCTCCCCCCCACCCCTTCCCCCCCCTCCCCCTCCCCCCTGTGGCAACCCCATGCAAGTATTTAACTTATAAATGTGTAAATGACTAGGAAAATAATGGTACAATGTATGTCATTGATAACATAACAAAACTGCTTAAAACTGTAAAAATTTGTTGTCAAATTTGCATAAGCTAAAAATGTGGAGGCTGTGTTTATTCACCAAGGCTCGTGAGCACATTTTGAACCTCTTCAAATACCTACAAAGTTAAATAAACAGGAACAGAGAATTAGTTCCGAGGACCCATTTTTATCCATTTAATTTCAATAAAGCATGCACCCTATGTCATACACTGTACACATGCTTTATCGAGTTATAATGCATGCAGTTTACATTGCCAGTATGAATGCACAGGCAAATTATAGGACATTTTATAATGGAAATAGTAAACTGCTCCTTGTGCATTGTTGAGTTATTTTAACAGTTGGGAATTGTACAAAACATTCTAGAAGTGCAAGAAGCACTTGCCTGTGCCTTGTTCCTGCAGCTCTGTCTCTCATGTTTTCTAAATTTCCCACTTCTTTACAACTCAACAATGCACTCAGTCACATTTAGTATTCCCTAGACTTTCTCAAAGTCCATTTCTTTTCAAGTTTGTGTTGCAAGTCCCGATTCATCGTTCTCATAAGTCGACTTGTTGGCAAGTCCAAGTACAGTATGCTCTTATGAAAAACTTACTTCCTCAGGTGATTTGATTGCTTGAATCTTTCTGACAAGTCCTAGCTTTTCATAATGTTGAATAATTGGCATGGTTTGAGTTTCATATGTATGAAACCTAAAAAACAAAGAAAGCTGTCAGTGTTAATCAAGTCATATCATTGTGTACTACAATGTATCTCTTTGATGTAATAGAAAGTGTAAACTTACATAATCATGGTCAAATGTCAAAATTATATAATTCATGATTCATGTTTGTTAGCTCATGCAATCCATTTTAAAATTGCTCAGTTTTGACCATCCCATACCCCAGTTTTGACTTCAAGGGGGATCCCCAGGCTTTTTAGCCATAGAAAGTGAGATTTGGGGATCCTGGATGTAAATACTACTGACATTAATTTTATCATTTATGTGCTGTATGTCTTTCATAAAAATTTAAAATGCTTTTGTGAATTCTCTGTACATTATTTTCTTCAATTTGTCCTGGCTTATAAACATTGTTTGCACAATAATGTCATCATACGGTTCTAACACAATGGCACTGACTTGGGGTGCATACCATGAGTCAAAACAACATTGTTTGCACAATAATGTCATCATACGGTTCTAACACAATGGCACTGACTTGGAGTGCATGCCATGTGTCAAAACAACATTGTTTGCACAATAATGTCATTATATGGTTCTAACACACTGGCATTGACTTGGAGTGCATGCCATTTGTCAAAACAACATTGTTTGCACAATAATGTCATCATAGGGTTCTAACACACTGGCACTGACTTGGAGTGCATACCATTTGTCAAAACAACATTGTTTGCACAATAATGTCATCATATGGTTCTAACACATTGGCACTGACTTGGAGTGCATACCATTTGTCAAAACAACATTGTTTGCACAATAATGTCATCATAGGGTTCTAACGCAATGGAACTGACTTTGAGTGCATACCATTTGTCAAAACATTGTTTGCACAATAATGTCATCATATGGTTCTAACACACTGGCACTGACTTGGGGTGCATGAAGCCCGGTGAATACACCTTTTTATTTTTTTCCAAGAGGGCACGGTAACGAATCCTGCAATCTGATTGGTTCTTAGCATGGTCCAGATTTTCCCATCTCTGCCCATGGTCACAGTAACGCTTTCGTGAGTATTATAAAGTGATTTGAGAGACAGTGGAAAAAAATAAATAAGTTATTTACTGGCTTAGGGTTAGTCCATATAGTGAAAAACTGTAACCAAGGTCTTGGTCAAGGGGGTGGGTGGAGTAAAATGCCTACATTGTAGGAGAGGGGAGGACTGAAGGTGTGCAGAATATTTTATTTAAAGTGTTTCATATTCACAAGTTGGTTCATAGCAGCCTTTGAGTGAAGACCTGTTCCTACCAGTTTATCAATGTGACACAAGCTATCTACAAATTAACTGGACAGCCAGTTTGAAAAAATAATGGCATACTACTGTATTTACGAATTGTGCGGCCCAGCAGGCCAATTAAAATAAAAAATGGCTTGCAAGTGCCTTAGACCAGAATTGCAGAAAAAAATTGATTTAAACTCCCACTTCCCCATTGTCAGACTAACATTCTGGCTATGAATTGTGCATATTCCGTGGGATTCCAGCCTGCATTTATGACAAGTGTAAATTTAAAACTTCAGGAGATGGCAAGAGAAGCATTTTTTTCTGATTAGCCCGAGACCAAGACTATGAACTGGCTTTATGAAAAATTTAGACTCAGAGACAAAAAGAACTGTTTCAAAAATGGGACTACAAGAACCATGAAATTGAAGTAAAATTTATTTGCCACCCCTTTCATAGGGTGTTCTCCCTGGGATGGGATGGCTGCTGATCTTTGCATAAAAGATGTCATTCAGAATCTCTTCTTGTGGGTAGGGCTCAACTTTTTCACCTGTTAGAGATGCCAGTTCCATATTTTTTAAGAGACTGGAAAATATTTTGACCCTTATTTTGTTTTACAAGATAAGTGGGGGGTGGGGGGGGGGCTTCCCTTAGATCCGCTACTGGTCACATTCAGAAACAAACACCCAAAGTACTGGTATCAAAAAGCTACAGGAATATACTATAAATAGGAAGCTAGTGGCCCACACATACAAGGGAGCATACCTCTTTCTTAGACTTTCAATGTTATCATCAGATCTACCACTGGATTTCCCTCTCTCCATTATTCTTCTGATGCACTCCTAACAGCAAATATTTAGATACTTAGAACAGTTTTCAGTTGAGAGTTGTAAAACCAAAACAAAGCAAGAAAAATGCCGAAAGATGGGAAAAAGGCTCTAGACTTGCCTATCAATGCTCTGCATGCAGTGGGGATTTTGCGTATTTGTTGTAAAATTGATCAAATTTTTCTTTGGTTTGAAGACTTTCAAACCAGTTTGTTTTTTGTTTTCCTTTGTTTCAGATTAATTATGATAATGAATCTGAGACATAAAAAATAAAAACTAAACTGGTTTGAAAGTTTTCAAACCAAAGAAACATTTGAGCCACAACATATTTAACATTGTATTGATTTTTAATTTTTTTCCTAATGCTACACGATGTAGGTTTCTTACATAATATAATTGTAGGTTAAATCAGCCACTGTGAATTTTTCAGGAAATAAGCCTTCTCGCAACAAAATAAATAAGGATCTGCAAAATCCATAGTGAATGCAAACAATGAGCATGTTTGGAGTCAAACTCACTTAAAAGCAGTTGTGTCATTAAGTGGTGGCTTTCTAGAGATTCAAATAATTATCTAAAATGCAGGAAAGTACTTACATCTTCTGTGCACTCAAAAAACAGAACACACTTCATGTCCACCTTTTCATCCATTACTTTATTCCAACCTTGAAGATTATTATCATTTCTTGGAAACCCATCTATGAGGAATTTTTTCACACTATTTTTGTTCATTGCCTGGCAATTAAGATGAACATGTATATTAATGCATATAAACATCAGCTAACATTAAGTTATAAAAAGTTACTGGTAAAAAAAACTTTGTGCTTTGTTCTGCCAGTAATGAACTGAACATGAAGATAACATGAGGATGATTAAAAAGAGTCCCATCTGATCAAGACAGGTCTTGCAAACTTGCACACCTGTATCTTCTTCCAGAGTCTGAGAACAAGTACCTTTTTCATACACATACACTATACATGTATGCTATATACTATATTTACACTAAATACAATAATTATATTTATTCACTATATAGATATAACACCATTTGATGCATCTGTATATAAAATGTACCTTTTCAATTAAACTTATTGTGATTTCTACAGGGACAATCTTTCCTTCCTTGATGTAAGACTCAATGAGGTCACCATTCTTTGAGCCACTAGCTCTCTCCTCTCTCAATAACTCCCCTGCTGAGAGGTGAATGTATCCAAATTCCTAAATCAAATGGAGCAGTAAAACAGTTTGTCAGTTATACATGTACACATGTATTAATTTAAAGTTTTAAAGAAGTATAAATGATAATAACACAATGTTTCAACGACTACATTTCGCCATTTTCAAAACAAAAGTAAATTTGCAGTTTGACGGTTAATATACCGTAAAATTCTGTTTGATTGCATTGCATTGTATTCGATTGAAATTCTGTTCGATTTTGTTCGATATTTGATACCCCAGGGAATTTCAACTGTGCCCCTGGGGTGGGACCTCTGGCCAACCAGGGGAAAATGTCAGGGAATACAAGGGGATGAATTGGCCTCTCTGCCCCAGTGCAGGAGAAAATTTGCGCCACTGTTTTGAGTTCGAAGGAAAGGAGTGGGGGAATTCAAAATTTTGTAAAATCATGGATGGCAACCACAGAGATATCAGGGGGATTTACGGCTTTCCCCAACCCATAAATACTGGTAATAAAGTGGTGAAACGGGGAATTTAGCAATTTAAAAACATGTTTTTGAGCTGCAGAATTTCTACAGAGGCCTGGAAAGGAATCTATTGAGAATTGGGAATGAATTAGCACATCACGTCCCAAAATGGAGTCCAACAGTGAAATATTAGTGATAAAACATGCACAGCATAATATATTCTGGCACTTGTGCATTGCTGGATTTATACTGCCTGGTTATCACATGTAAAAGTACTGTTCCTGTTGGGGAAAAAGATATCACTGATAAATTTAATAACTACATAAATACAATGAATAACTATAATACTATAATAGTTGGCCTTGAGAATATTTGAAAAGCATCATGAGTTATCGATTAATAAATGGCTAGTATGTTAACACATGCTCTCAGAATGGACTTCTGATGCTCTCCATGATACTATACTGAATCTGTCTTTATACGGGTCTTCTTCCATTGTATTGCCTAAAATGAATGCTTCAAATTTAATCCCCAAACTATCATTGAAAAGTCCCCTCAATCAAATGAATCCCTCTCCATCACCTCTGTGCTGCTTATATGAGGTGGATATCAGGGTTTCTTTTGTTGATAAAATCATAATAGATATGAACTGTGTAGCGCCAATCGTATCAAATGAATATGTTTGAAAAAAGTTGTAAAAGCGCTTTTGAAACTAAATGTTCAGACGTTTCGGGACTTCTGTCGAAGTCCGGAAACGTCTGAACAGTTAGTTTCAAAAGCGTTTTTATAACTTTTTTTAAACATATCCATTTCTTTTGTTGAGATGTCCTGTTAGATTCCCCCACCCCTGGGGGAAATTCTCAACTTTGCTCCAACCATTATTTTTACAATCCCCCTGGTTGGCCCGGGCTCTTACCCCAAGGGAAAGCCAATGACATGTGCATTAATTCCAACTAATTATTCAAATGACTTGATTTCTTCAGTCACTATCTCATGGTTAAACATGTAATCAGTTGATATTAAATTACTTATTCCATCACTTTACCCCTACGTATTTGCCATTAAACACATGTATTACAGGTAATCACACATACCAGTTTATTAAATCAAATGGCGGTTTACCACACTGAAGAGTCGCATTAAAAGATAGATATAAGCTATAAAGATGCAAAGTTATATCTACAGCTATATAGTGTATCTCAGTTTATTAAATTTTATTAAATATGACATCCTCTTTCAGAAGCCACTGGATATGAAATAATTTTAATTAACAGCTTGTAAAATACAAAAGGTTATATTAAATTTTAGAAACACAGAAATATTAAAATATTGTGTATTCAAGAGACCGGCTTAAAAAAAAATAAAAATAAGCAGCGAGCAACTGATGACAACATTTACAAAGTTTCAAGCTAAGGCTTCTTTTAACGATATTACAGACGGGGTAATAAAAACAAACTATGTAATCAAAGTGTTAGAGGCAGCAATTAGTTCGACCGCCACGTTTACATGACAATAAATTCTAAGCTGGCTTATTTGCTTGGAGTAACATAAGATATTTATTTACCTTTACAATCTTCTCACATTGTGTTCCTTTCCCAGCTCCCGGTCCGCCTAGAACGAAGATTACAATTGGCTTGGCAACTGAAGACATAGCTCTTTGAGCAGAATAGGTGATCCTTCCCAAAAGACAGGATAAATGGAACATGTAATGACCTCTAAACAGAATCGTATAAAGTTCACGCTTGCATGGAAGCGAGCGCGGTGATTTCTACTTTCTATCGACGTCCGCTGTCCACATACCTCACGAGAATTTAGCTTACTTAGTGGGGAGGACGCGGGAAAGTTGTAAAAAAAAAACCTTTATTTTTCTAGAGGGTTAAACTACTTGAAACTATCTACCTTAGTGGTACTATTAGTTTTAGAAACATTTCGAATTGATTTTAAGGGTTCATGTCGTTTTGCACCGTTACATTTCAACTATGCATGTAGTACTCACCCTTCCCTCCGTAGTTTTTCATTTTTGACTCGCGAAACCGAGGCTAGAACAACAACATGGCGGCCGGTATTTCTAATTCTCTTTGCAAGTAAACTCTTTATATACTGCATCATTTTGTTGGCATGTACTTTCCAATCGGTTGGCCGAAGTACTTCAGTTCAAAAGATGTCCACTGCGGTGAATTAAAATCACTGAAATACAACAGAGATCGTTCCCTGTTGGCCGTGGTTTCGGATCATAGCGTCTGTATATGGAATAACAGGGTAAAGTATAGTCGTAAATTTCGTTTTAACGATTGAATTGATAAGGTAAATTAGCCACCGTAAAGAGAGATTCGAAAGGTAACATTTCAAGGGCTTGCAGTTTGCCAGGGGTAGCACTTCCAGCGAAGGATTGTCACAAGGAATAGCGCTCGATCTCTTTACGGTGGCCAATTTGAATTTGCCTTATCAAAATAAGCTTAGTTGATAAAACCAAATTTTCGTGTATCATTTTCAGTCTCCACCGACGCAGCCGCCACTACGGTTTCTAAAATAACCCGTTTAAAGTATAGCAGTGTTATTTTCGTTCAGCATCTATTTATATGGAGTGTAAGAGTTAAATTTCTTGTCGGTTTTGAAACATTTGTGAAGGCTCTGTTTCATTTTCGCATGAATCCAACAAAGTAAATAGTGATATAAGATCAAATGTTAAGATTGTGATTGTGTTTACATTGGTCAGACATCGCGCGTGCTAAAATCAAGCGTGAAAGAGCACACAAAGGCTGTAGCAACATTGGATAAAAACTCTTTGTTGGCCAAACACCACATGCTCCACAGCCACCAAATAGATTTGACGAGCGTCAAAATTGTTGACAGATCATCGGCATGGCGACAAAGACTAATTCTTGAGGCTTGGCATTCCGTGCGTAACACGAACGCTATAAACAAACACATAGCGCTCCCAAACGTTTACAACAACATTAAGAATTTGTAGAAATAATTAAGAATACTCTAGAGACTTTTGTTTTACCTCAAAATATTCTTTCGAGGTGCGACTTAATAATTGCATATATCGTATACCATCAGGACGCCGTTAGACATTTGCATTTGATCTTTTGCTGAAGAAGGCAACAGTAGTTGCCGAAACGTCCAACACAACATTTTTAGCCAGTGTCAACTTTTTAATATCTTTTTATTCTTAACATGCCTGGCTACACACCAAACATTTTTAAATAGTGATATCTTAGTTTTTATTGCCATTATGACCTTTTTATGCATGATTCAATTCCTACAGTTACCATCCCCCCTCCCGGCAACCCCGGGACAAAGTCGGCCCTTGTGGCCCGGGGGTGGAAAATTTTATGAGTACTCTTGTCCCGGGGGTAGGGGTGGGGATAATTTAGGTGCACAAGGAATTATGGGGCAAAAATTTCATCAAAGCACATGGTGGACGACATGACTCAACAAGCGGACTTCTTTGCTGGGAAATCCTTACAATTTGTTAGTAATTGGTTCGAAGAAAACAATTTGGCAAAATTTAAGCTTGTACTGTATTTGAAGCAATGAAAGCCAAAGAAACGCGAGCAAGGAAGAAAAACAATGGGAGAGATGCTTCCTGATCTTTGTAACCATACCAGAGTCTAGTCCAGTCCATGTCTATTTTGTAAACTGCTCAGTGGATTTATATAATAAATATTTCTGTCTTCTTGAGAAACAGTGCAGCTTGCTTTTGAGTTTCTGGGGGTGGGGAATTACCTCTTTTTCTGTGCCCGGGGGTGGGGAATAGGACGCCAAGTGAAGAAAAAATGGGGCAAATCCCAGGGGGGGGGGGGGGGGAATAGTAACTGTAGGAATTGAACCATGTATTATATATATATATATATATATATATATATATATATATATATTTTTTTTTTTTTTTTTTGTAGGGTACGTTATCTTAGGGTTGACCTCATGTTTCCTTTTTATGGTGTATTTTTTTCCAACATCTGGATAATTAAAGTAGTATGTTATGTTAGTTATGCTATGACTTGTTATAACGGATGTTTATTAAACTGAAAATGTGAAATATACTGCAGCCATTGCAATGCATTATTGGTGCAGCTGTGAAAATGTAAAGTGGCTGTGTTTTGAGTTTCATTCAATTATTATTTTTTATCAATAAATTATCAAATTATTTTTGCCAGTTGAAATGTGCCTTTTAGAAGCCAAACATATAATTTTCCAGTCCAATCTAATGTGATTATTATAAAGCCAAACACTCGCCATAGACAAATCTCTGTTTATAGAATGTAATAATGACCACCAGTAAATGCTTTGTTGTAGGAATGAGGCTCAAATTACGGTTCCATTCCCTTCTAACTGAAAAGTAACGAATAACTGAGGTTTTATTGGGGGAAATAGTGGCGATATCATTGTGATGGGGATCCATGGTACATTGTATTAGGACATAGGTGGCCCACAGGACACAGGGTGTCCACAGGACACAGGGTGTCCACAGGACACAGGTGGCCCACATGAGCCACAGTGTGCCCACATACCTGGAGCTTAACCCAGTTTCTGTAGCATGAAGCCGCTAGGAATGTTGCTACTCCTCTCCTGGATACATGTACAGTGTAGGATGCTTGGCCATCGTACAGTTATATTCAGCATTATTATTGCCATTACTCATTTATATGTACCTGAGTGGAGAGAGACAATGGGATTAAACTCTCTTGTCTAAGGAAGCAACATGTGGGGAGAAACCAGGTCTTGAATCACGGACATTCAGATCTGAATTCCAACTTACTAACCACTAGCACTAGACCACCATGCATCCACATGGGGTTCCAAGTCTTAGGAAAAAAGTATGTAGAAATGTTTTTATTGGTGAATATACTTTTTGTTCTCACATTCCCAATGTGTTTTTTTAATTTTTTAGCCAAGGGTATTGGTAGTTGCTTATCGCCGGTCATATGATGCCATCAAAGATGTTGGAAGAAATGTCACCATTGCTTGGAAACCAGACTCAACTGCTTTGGCAGTCACTGTAAGTACTTAATTATAAAATAATGCATTGTGGAAAAGAGTATTAACCTGCCTGAGTAGCTTTACCCAGTTCAGGATTTCCCAGCTGGATTTCTATTAACATTACGTGATACATTGTTATTAATAACTTTAGAGATTCAAATTCTGTCAACAAGTCACTAAGCACATTAGCTAAAGCGTTGCAGCATGTCAAGCTGATCAAATGAATGTATTTTAAGACCTACTGAGTTATAATTCTGAACAATGAGGTTAATATATTACAAAGTATCCAAGTGTCAATAGGATACCATAAATTTGTGCTCCACATGTGCACTTTTGCAATGATTTTGGCGTATTGCTTAATAAGAGAGAAAGGAATGATTTTCAACTTGACTCTGTTTAAAGTTCCTGCGCGAGCTAAGTTAGAAATTTTGTTGACTTATCTATTAGGTGAGGTGAGGTTTATCGAAAAAATCGCCAGTAAGCAAAAGCAATTATTGTGATTTCAGGCAGACGTGAGCAAGTAATGAAACCATTCTATCGGCTTTCGTGGCAATGGTGAAAACCTCAGCATGAAAAGTCAAACTATCTACTCCAATTAATCTCAATCTGTAGTGTGTTGAATGAATAATATTCATGATTGTGTCCTTTTCAAAATGATGCGGACAAATACATTTTGTCAGATTTTGATGCACAATATACATATATTATTTGTACTACATGTAACAAAGTGCATCACAGTTTATTAGAGTGATCAAATCACTGTTGGATAACTCCATGTAACACCACAAAATAATAATTTGAAATATGCTATTTTGCAGTCTACTATCTGTCCACTCATGACATCAGTTCTACCACCACCCTCCCAACCAAAATTAATCCTTACAGTCCTTGGATAAATTAAGTCTGCACCTTCTATTGATTTATGTTTTTGTTGTCTAGTTAGGTATGGTATCTAGAAATGACTGTTTTTTTAGTCTTCACTCAGGCTTGAGTGACAAACTCAAAAATTCCTTCTTTCTTAGTTCTTAGTCAAAAATACTCTTTGTTGAGCTACATACTTCTTCTTTTCTTTTCTTTTCTTTTTAAAATAATACATTTTATATTTCATGCTGTCCTCATAATTCGTATGATTATTCTATATTGTCAGGAAGCCTATAGTGCATAAGCCCCCGGCTTCTATATAGGCTTCCTTGTCACTACCACATTAAACATTTTGTAGTCTATCGTCTTTTAAGTTATTATAAATTTCTAGTGTGTTGTATTGTTATTATTATTATTATTATTATTATTATTATTATTATTATTATTATTATTATTATTATTATATATACATATATATTATTTTTTTAATGTGGTTAATGGCAAAATAAATAAAATGAAATGAAATGAAAATGACCTTTACGAACTTTACGGCTACCGGTATATGTTTTGTGGTTTAATTTTTGTTTTGGTTTAACATTTTCTAACCAGTTTGATTTTGATTTTCTTTTGTCTCAGATTATGGTTATGAATTTGAAACAAAAGACAATAGAAATTAAACTGGTTTGAAAATTTTAATCCAAAAGAAGACTTTATTAAACCACAACATAATGCAACATGCACATAGTTAGGCTTTCATTTGGCTGAAATGTTTATGTCAATTTAATATCAGAATTCCCTCTCAAGCAAATAAAAACCAATCTCGGTTGAACTTTAACAAATTAAATGATATAAATTAATCTAAAACCTTTTATGTAGAAAAATCAATACTCATCACTGCTCAGTATTTTCCCTGTGCATAAGCATTTTGTTTTTCTTTTTGGCATGTACATTTAAATTGTACTTGATTTTGGCATTCTTTACATATATGTAAATATTCCAAATTTTGTGTTCATAATAACTGTTTGTGGGAGTACCGGTGATTGTCTTCATGTTGGGCAATTAGGTGATTAAAGGTGGAATTAATTTTCCTGAGCAGTTCTTATAACATATACCCCAGGGCATAAATTTGCCTGTTTTTTAGTTACACTGGGGCATTAGTTTGCCTGTATTTAACCCTAGACAGTCCTTAACAGATACACTGGGGCATTAGTTTGCCTGTATTTAACCCTAGACAGTCCTTAACAGATACACTAGGGCATTAGTTTGCCTGTATTTAACCCTAGACAGTCCTTAACAGATACACTAGGGCATTAGTTTGCCTGTATTTAACCCTAGGCAGTCCTTAACAGATACACTAGGGCATTAGTTTGCCTGTATTTAACCCTAGACAGTCCTTAACAGATATATGTACATGTACACTGGGTGATTAAAGGTGGAATTAATTTTCCTGAGCAGTTCTTATAACATATACCCCAGGGCATAAATTTGCCTGTTTTTTAGTTACACTGGGGCATTAGTTTGCCTGTATTTAACCCTAGACAGTCCTTAACAGATACACTGGGGCATTAGTTTGCCTGTATTTAACCCTAGACAGTCCTTAACAGATACACTAGGGCATTAGTTTGCCTGTATTTAACCCTAGACAGTCCTTAACAGATACACTAGGGCATTAGTTTGCCTGTATTTAACCCTACGCAGTCCTTAACAGATACACTGGGGCATTAGTTTGCCTGTACAGTTGTCCTTAACAGATACTGTACTGGGGCATTAGTTTGCCTGTATTTAACCCTAGGTAGTCCTTAACCCTTTCACTCTTGTTTATGTCGACTGACATAAACAGTTCATAAAATTGTTAATATTTGGTTTATTTCAACGCAATTTTGCCACAAAAATGGTCTCAGAAAGATCAGTTCATTTCCAGAATAAAATTGTACCCCCCTATTACACTGCATATTGTGTGTTATAATTATTAGAATTTCTCTCAGGAACAATCGTGCGAACAAAACATGCAAGCAAGTGCAAAAATATTGCCTGCTACGACGAGACGTGACACCCAGGCATGGCGATTTTCTTTTAAAAATATTTTGTTCAAATTTGAGCACAGAATGTGTCTATGTTAAAGAAACTTGGTTTGTCAGAAAATGAAAATGAAATAAAGCCACATCCTGATGGTTTTTGTTTGCAATTGCATGAAACGTTAAATTCATATATTTAATATACAGTTAACTGTCAGTATGTGTCATCTTTTTTATTTTCATTTCAAAAAGAGGTACGCTGTATTTGCAACTACAACTGTTGAATCCTGATAGCTCAAACATGAAAGGGAAATCGGAAAAGGTTTGAGTTAGCCGTTAGCGGGAGTTCCAGTTATCGGCAGTTGGAAACAGGTGACTGGAAATTAGGCAATACAAAAAATAACTGTAAATGGTGTTTGTCTACATGCCTTTCGTCTGAGTGTATGTTTTGACTTTGACAGATGAGGTTCAAGTTATCAAGTGTTGAATTATAAAGAAACTTACCTGAAGGGAAAACAAAATCATTTCGAGTTATTGAGGGTTACAGTTACCGGGAGTAACATTACAGTAAATATTTAAAGCAAAACCAGGGGAAATCAATCTTGGTTTGAGTTAGCATGAGGTTCGAGTTATCGATCGAGGGTTTGAGTTATCAATTGTATAGGTATTTTAAACAAAGTGAATTTTGATCACTTAATATTTGTTCTCCTGTCTCTTATAGGGATTTACCGTCAAAAGAGCCCAAGTTTTTTTAACTGGATTTCCTGTTGTAAATCATATAGGGTCCATATATTTTTTTATGAAAAAGGTGTTGTAGTTAAAGCAAAATGTTTCTGCCTGAATTTCATTTATAGCATTTCATTCATGGCAGTGGTAAACAACCCTAATATTTCTCTATTGTTTTCTCATATCACCCAGCACAAGAGCTGATAACATGTATTTTTAACTTGTGAATATGCGAAGTGTAATGAGCAGGTTTTTGCTGAAGGGGACAAATATGCAAATTTTTACTCACTCACTCACTCACTCACTCACTCACTCACTCAGCAAACTTATTGTCATGTAATGTTTTAAATTAGTTTTGTTATGAATGTGTTGCATAACAAGGTGTTTCTTGTGACAACTACTACAGTAACTGAGAGTTAGATAAAAAAAAATTACCTAGTAAGCTGCAGGGATCCAAAATCCTGAACCGGGTTAAACCACTCATGTATGGACAGTGTCCTGAAAGCTAAAGAATGATGTACCTGTAACTTGTTTTTACAGACATCAGAGGGTAAAATAGTGTTCTTAGAGCTGCAAAGAAGCAATGGAGTCCAATTATATGTGCCACGATTCTCTAGGTGAGGTTGCATTACTTTACATGTAAGGTTATAGGGTTGGTTATAGGATAATTTTGATAGCACTTGGGCAGGTGACTTTCAGATCTGCGCCAAAAAATGTATGATTTGTACTTGCCCAAGAAGATTTGACGCTTCTTGCCCCTGTGGGGCGAGTGCTAATTTCAGGTGGAGAGTTTGTCTGTACATGTATTAATGTTAACTTTTTTATCTGAATAAAACTGCTTACTGTAAATCTTTATGTGATTTTGACCCACATTCAGTTACTATCAGAGAAAATCATCTGTTACTTCTCATGGTGGTGTACCTGCCTTGAAACTTGTAGAAATCGCTATTGTTCCTATTACTGGAGGCATTACCAGGTAAATTTGACTGTATGTTGTGAAGTGTGACCATTGTCAAAGTAGCATTAACATTACATGCTGGTGTTAAATGTTTGTGCCATTCTTTGATGCTGATAACCTATTATAATTTTACAAAGTATATTTTTAAAATGTATCAGTCTGTGTTTCTGCACAAAAGCAAAAATAGCTGAAACAATTACACTGAAGAGTATGAGAAAATGTAAGAACCCAGAACAGACTTCCAAAAACAAGAAACTGTACACAGCTTGAACTGTACACAGCTTGAACTGTACACAGCTTGAACTGTACACAGCTAGAACTGTACACAGCTTGAACTGTACACAGCTTGAACTGTACACAGCTTGAACTGTACACAGTTTGAACTGTACACAGTTTGAACTGTACACAGCTTGAACTGTACACAGCTTGAACTGTACACAGCTTGAACTGTACACAGCTTGAACTGTACACAGCTTGAACTGTACACAGCTTGAACTGTACACAGCTTGAACTGTACACAGCTTGAACTGTACACAGCTTGAACTGTACACAGCTTGAACTGTACACAGCTTGAACTGTACACAGCTTGAACTGTACACAGCTTGAACTGTACACAGTTTGAACTTGTTCTTATTTTTGACAACCCGTCTCGATTAGCTATGCTAACTGCGGGTTGCCAATGTTCTAAAATATTGTTTTATTAATAATGAAATAAAATTGTTGTTGTTGTTGTTATAATCACAAAATACAAGTGAGTAGTGTCTTTATGCAAAACCTGCCAGAATTAAAATCCCAAAGCAATAGATGGTGAACACAATAAAATCAAACAGTCCTATTCACACACAAATGCCTTACATGACCTTCAAAACTTGCACACTGTCATTATAAATTGACTTCTTTTCAAGTTGACACACACAACAATTTTGCTGCCATCTTGAATAGACCACTTCGCCGATACAGCGGCCATTTTGAATCACAATGCATTATGGGGTGACCAGGGGGCAGGGGCTTATCCAAGATGGCGGCCTTCTGAGCCAGTCTTTTTTCACTGTAAATTTCGAAAGGTTCCTTAGAGTGATCAATGTGCTGCCTCATCTTCGGCTGCAATAATGACAGACAGACAAAAATAATAATATTATCATTAAGCCTCATATAAGTGCGTTTGATGGCAGTACCGAATTTTGATTCTGGAAATGTCAAGAGCGGAAATATTACAACGTCTGGAAAGGACGATTACGTGGGAAATTTTGTACAAACCTTCATGTTTCTGTCTACCTTGAAATCAACTCTGTTTAATAGCTTGGTCCAGACATTGTAATAATTATTTCTGCTCTTTCTAGAATGAAAGTACATTACTGCCATCAAAATAATGCACTTACAGTATATGAGGCTCAATAATAAAATTATTTTTGTATTGTCTGTCATTATTGAAGCCCAAGATGGCCCATCCATCACCCTTGCCCACACTAAGCTAGAAATCCTTCAGAACTTACAGCATAAAAAAGACTTGCTCAGAATGAGCCCCCTGGCTGCTCCATATGCATTATGATTCAAAATGGCCGCCATATCGTCGAAGTGGTCTATTCAACAGCCATAACATGTGGTCAAATGTCAAACCATTCACAGTTGTTTTTTGCCAGTGAACTAAATAAATATGACATTCAGTTGAACCTCTCTAATACAACACTAGAGTGACAGAGCAAAGTGTCCCTAATAGAGAGGTCTCCATATTTTAGAGCTCATCACGATGATGTCACTTTTAAGACTCCACTGACAGTTTTAAGTGTTCAGTAACTAAAAAAGGCCCACACTCATCTTTTAACTATGCACATCTAAATTGATTAATAAACAGCAGTGAGACACTGTTTATCAGTAGCATACTGCATTGTACATTTCAGCTACATACTGACTCACTATACAAATCACTGTTTTGAAATGAAATACTACAACGCAATGCTGCATGTAAAAAAGTCACATAAAGTACAATTCTGAAAACGTCTTTTGATTTTTTTTTGTTTGTAACCATAAGCAGGGAATTGTATTACACACACAAATATCATCACCTGATCACCGGAGTGTCCATTATAAAGAGGTTGAGTTTACATGAATTTGCTCTCTGGAGCCAAGATTTAGTGTCTGTTGTCTGTATTAGAGAGGGTCCATATTATAGAATTTTTAAAAAAAATGTATGAGAATTTTGTTGGGACATAAGAAACTGTCTGTATTAAAGAGGTGTCCATATACATAAGGAGATGTTCAACTGTACATGTATATATGTGTACATAAATTTACATGCACTAAATGTGACCCCTCCCCCCCCAAAAAAAAAAATGGGGGCAATCCTTAACTCGTTGACTATGCTGCGAGTAATTTAACTTCAGGTTTATCATATCAAGTTTTTCTAAACTCTAATTTCTTAAGCATTACATGCACATGTACACTGTACAATTTTTTAGAATGCATTTTTGGGTTATTCTTTCTATCTAGTGTGGCTCCAAGACGTGATGAGTTATTTGTTTCAACTGGTAGTGGTTTGCTTCAACGCATTAACTGGCATGGATTATTAGAGGGAGATATGACCATGTCTATACACTCTATACCATTCACAAATGATTTGGAAAATGCAAGAGGTACCTTTTACAATCAGTGGGCATGTAGGCTGCACTCCGAGCATCATGATTGTTTTAGTGGGAAAAACATATTGCCCCTTAGACTGGAAGATTCCATATAAAAGTGGCTTGAACTGGACAATATATTCTCACCTTTAGTTGTCAATCAACCTCCAATTAAAAGCATTTGACAACTGACAAGGTCACAGCATGGGTCATTACCAGACCATTATTACTGACAAAAGTGTGGGAAAACATTACCAAAAAGTTATATATTAACTATTAAGAAGTTTTTATGAACTTCCATGTTTCCTATTTTTTAGTTCAATTGCTTACTAGGCAATGCCTTGGTTTGATGAGTTTTTTTAAAGGAAGGGCATTTTTCCGCTGACTCAGTAAAGCAAGCTAAGTGGAAAATGTTTTTCTCATACACCACAGGGGCCTGGGTATAGGTCATGTGACAAGGCAGGCAGTTGCTTTTGTTGCATCCACCATTACTGATCTTCCCACCCACCCACCCACCCACCCACCCACCCACCAGCACTAAGATTTCAGTTTTGCATGCTGTTTAAATATAATGTACAGCCTTGTCATTTTGTTAAGCTTGGTTCCCACTAGCAATGTAAGCAATGTAAGCGGAGTCGGAATCGCAAGAACCTTACGATCTAGTGGAAATCAAAACAATGGAAGAGACAGAAGCAGAAGCAGAATCGGAAGAAAAAGGAAACCTTCTGATCCTTCCGATAATGTCGTGCTTCCGATTGCGATAATTTGCGACTCGGTTTTTTATTTCCACAAAGAAAGTAAGGCTTCTTGCGACTCCAACTCCGACTCCGCTTCCGATTACGTCCCTTGTGGGAACCAGCCCTTAGTGTCCCTGTTATGATAAGTGTACAGTTTTATGAGTTTACAATAAAGGTCAGGCTGCAGTGGTTGACTTGGCATATGGTTACCAGTGGTGCGGCAAAATTCTAATTAGCACGCTCTACTTAAAGTTTGTTTTTCTTTCAAGAAGTGCAGCCTTACATACAAACTGTAAATTTTTCTATTATTAAATATAAAAAAAATTGCATTCAGGCCAGTACAAGTTAAATTTATTACAGGCTATATTAAGTTACCTCTCACCCATATAAAAGAACACCCTTAATTAAAATAAATTCTTTTTTCAAGTTAACAATGTTTAGACTGTGATATAAAAAATGTTTTTCATTGACACCACAGCAGTCATGATAATATCTAGACAGTTGAATGTGTGTTAAGCAAATGGCAGAACTTATAGATTATCTGGATACAAACTATTTCACACTTTTATACTTCTATAAATTTATATTTATGTATACAATATACAGCTTTAATACAGTAAACTGTAGTCTTGCACAATTTTATCTAATTAAACTATTCCTTGCTATTATAAGTGAAAGGCTAATTTTATAACAGAAACTTCATGTAATTTCAATTAGTCACTGACATGTTCTAATAGTGTATTATTATTTACTTGTTCCTGTCAGCAATTCCTTTAAAAACAGAAGGTGTGAGTTTCCGAGCAATGGATTACAGTCCTTTGTTGGGAGGATTTGCTGTAGTGTTGGCTGATGGCAGAGGAGGCTTCATATCTGCTGAAACAGCCAACTTTGACTGCTCTGTAAGTTTACTTTCAATTGAAAAACAATATAATCTGAATTTCCACCTTATTTGTAAGCCTGTGCGGACCTCAGTGTTAGGTCTTACATGTACATGTAGTCCCTCTTTTGATTATTACATCACACTTCCTTTTAAGCTCCCATGTACATGTAATTAAGTCTATCTGTTTTAAGGGCTATGCTCAAAACTGCTTAATCATAAATCTATTTTTTATTATGGCAATCAACTTTATTAACAATAATCCCTGTTGTTTAATATTAGCCCCACCCTTGAATGTTGTGTCTGCGGGCCCATTGCCCATCTCTATATTTAGCCTCTCTTCCATATTGTTATTACCTGGGCAATGAGAAACCCCGTGGAGCAAAGTTTCTTTGTCTAAGGAAACAACACAACAACAGAGGCTATAGGCCTTGAACCACTACTAACATAAGAGATTGCTCCTCCACAGTTACTTTGAAACTTACATTGTCCAATATTATAATTAATTTATAATTGTTTCCTTTTAGGAAATTATTGGTTTGTGGGCTAGAGATCTGAGCTCAGCAACTTGTGTCACTATTAACCACAGATACAGGCTGATAGCATTTGGATGCACAAAGTAAGTAAACTGATAATAAAACAAAATTTATTAGTCAAAAGATACTGTTAGATGGTTATACAACACTTTAAATTTTGGTGCAAACTAAAACGAACGATTATGAGCTTTTAGGTTGGTAGTAGTTAGTAGTAGTAGGTAGTAGCAGAGGGAAAGAATGGTCTGTCGAAAATTATGAGTCTCAGCAATTAAACAAGGCAGCTCAGAATCTTGGGCTTGCCAAAAATAGGGCAATCTCAGAGTCTCAAAACCTAATTTAGAGCCTTGCAAATCCTGCCTAAGTTTAGCCTGAAGCTTTCAGTTTTACAAGCGACACTGGCTCATTTGTATTGCTTTAGCAAAAAACTAACAAACCACAGCAATTGAAAACATTAATGTCAAATACTCTAGTTTGTTGTTTCTTGCCCAGTATCCATTTACCATAAGGACTTACAACATTGCAGTGGTGTTGAGACATGTACTAATCGGAATTGAGCATTTTTGTAGTACAATCATCGTACACACCTGTAGTTAGATATAATTGCCTGTGTCTAACATTTTAAATTCTTCTTGCAGTGGGGAATGTCTAGTGTATGGTTTTGATGATTTAACAGGAGCTTTGCAGCTTTCTCACAAACTTGTGTTATCAAGCAAAGACTACCCTGGTATCCTTCAGAAATGAATTTATTTCACACAATTTATGACACAGAATTCATTTCCCACAATAATAATAATACACTAACTATAAATTTAATATATAGTTTACATGACTTGTATTAATTAACAATTATTGGATGAGGTTGAGCATGACAGCGATAATTATCAAGGCCAAAGTTTGTGATAACACAAACTGAGTCCTTTATAATTATTGCTATCATGCGAAAACCGAATCCAATAATTGTTTTATTATGCATATTCCTGAGCTGCACTTGTAAAGACAAGAGCGCACACTTCTGCATGCATAAAACTATATATATTTTGCCTGTTACAAATGCGATAGGTACGGTCACCTGCCCTATCCATGGGGACAGCATTGGAGGGAGGGGACGGTGGGGAATTTTAATGCATAGTGTGTGGGGAGGTGGTGAGGTGGTGGAGCAAAACAGGTAGGAGAGGGGAGGGTCTGAAGGTTGTTTCATATTCACAAGTTGATATGTACACTGTACTTACATGTCAACTGTAGCTTTGCAACCCAAGATTTGTCTAATGCTATTAGAAGGTATAAGGGAACTAAAATATATATAGTACAGTGTAGACTGCAAATAAAACTACTTGAACAAAACAAGATCTGGTCTCCTCTAAATAATACGTTTTTAGCAACACTAATTGTTTTCACTTTTGTCACAATTTTGTTTTGCATGTGAGAAACTATCATGGTGCCAATCAACGGTGTGAAAATGAAACACAAAAATCTATCCATCTATCCATCTAACCTGATTTTAATCATTTTATTGAAGAACTGTTCTTCTTAATGAGATATGACAGATACTATCCAGACTACAGGTGGTGTCCAGTGCCTCTCTTGGACACCTGACGGCTGTGCTATTGCAGTGGCCTGGTCCTGGGCCTGTCATGGTGGCCTTGCTGTCTGGAGTGTGTTTGGATCATTGTTAATGTGTACTTTGGGAGGAGACTATGGGTATTAACTAAAATCTGTAAATATATAATTTTATGTTACAGTTACTTAACATAAAATTGTCAATGACTGAATTTTGAATTATTATAAAACCGTGTCCAAATGGAGTTCTAATATGCAAGTTCGAAACTTGTGTTCACTTGCAACGTTACCCACTTAGCATCTACTTGTATGAACTTGTGTTTACTTTGGATGACTTGCATTTAGTTTGATGGTGCTCACGTTTGCATGTCAGTCAATGTGTTCACTAGATTTTAACTTTCTGGCCATTCAATTATGCACAAGTTAATTTTTACAAGTTGCTCTCAGTATTGTTTGCTTTGGTTTGGCAGCGTATGACGCTAGTCCATTGCAAGGTTTCCTCCAGCATTTGTCTTAAGGTTGTACTGTCCATTATTAATACAGCTTGCTAGGTGGAGAGAGACACTGTACTGGAGCAAAGTGTCCTGTGTAAGGTTATAAGATAAAAGTGGAGACAGGGCTCAAACCACCGACCTTTGGATTGAAAGTGTGACATGCTAACCACTACTCTGTCTTACACCACTGTACATTGTACTTTGGATTGAAAGTGTGACATGCTAACCACTACTCTGTCTTACACCACTATAGATTGTACCTTTGGATTGAAAGTGTGACATGCTAACCACTACTCTGTCTTACACCACTATAGATTGTACCTTTGGATTGAAAGTGTGACATGCTAACCACTACTCTGTCTTACACCACTATACATTGTACCTTTGGATTGAAAGTGTGACATGCTAACCACTACTCTGTCTTACACCACTATACATTGTACCTTTGGATTGAAAGTGTGACATGCTAACCACTACTCTGTCAAACACCACTATACATTGTACCTTTGGATTGAAAGTGTGACATGCTAACCACTACTCTGTCTTACACCACTATACATTGTACCTTTGGATTGAAAGTGTGACATGCTAACCACTACTCTGTCTTACACCACTATACATTGTACCTTTGGATTGAAAGTGTGACGTGCTAACCACTACTCTGTCTCACACCACTATACATTGTACCTTTGGATTGAAAGTGTGACATGATAACCACTACTCTGTCTTACACCACTATAGATTGTACCTTTGGATTGAAAGTGTGACATGCTAACCACTACTCTTGTCTCACACCACTATACATTGTACTTTGGATTGAAAGTGTGACATGCTAACCACTACTCTGTCTAACACCACTATACATTGTACCTTTGGATTGAAAGTGTGACATGCTAACCACTACTCTGTCTTACACCACTATAGATTGTACCTTTGGATTAAAAGTGTGACATGCTAACCACTACTCTGTCTTACACCACTATACATTGTACCTTTGGATTGAAAGTGTGACATGCTAACCACTACTCTGTCTTACACCACTATAGATTGTACCTTTGGATTGAAAGTGTGACATGCTTACCACTACTCTGTCTTACACCACTATACATTGACCTTTGGATTGAAAGTGTGACGTGCTAACCACTACTCTGTCTTACACCACTATACATTGTACCTTTGGATTGAAAGTGTGACATGCTAACCACTACTCTGTCAAACACCACTGTACATTGTACCTTTGGATTGAAAGTGTGACATGCTAACCACTACCCTGTCTTACACCACTATACATTGTACCTTTGGATTGAAAGTGTGACATGCTAACCACTACTCTGTCTTACACCACTATACATTGTACCTTTGGATTGAAAGTGTGACATGCTAACCACTACTCTGTCTTACACCACTATACATTGTACCTTTGGATTGAAAGTGTGACATGCTAACCACTACTCTGTCAAACACCACTATACATTGTACCTTTGGATTGAAAGTGTGACATGCTAACCACTACTCTGTCTTACACCACTATACATTGTACCTTTGGATTGAAAGTGTGACATGCTAACCACTACTCTGTCTTACACCACTATAGATTGTACCTTTGGATTGAAAGTGTGACGTGCTAACCACTACTCTGTCTCACACCACTATACATTGTACCTTTGGATTGAAAGTGTGATGTGCTAACCACTACTCTGTCTCACACCACTATACATTGTACCTTTGGATTGAAAGTGTGACATGCTAACCACTACTCTGTCTTACACCACTATACATTGTACCTTTGGATTGAAAGTGTGACATGCTAACCACTACTCTGTCTTACACCACTATACATTGTACCTTTGGATTGAAAGTGTGACGTGCTAACCACTACTCTGTCTCACACCACTATACATTGTACCTTTGGATTGAAAGTGTGACGTGCTAACCACTACTCTGTCTTACACCACTATAGATTGTACCTTTGGATTGAAAGTGTGACGTGCTAACCACTACTCTGTCTCACACCACTATACATTGTACCTTTGGATTGAAAGTGTGACATGATAACCACTACTCTGTCTTACACCACTATAGATTGTACCTTTGGATTGAAAGTGTGACATGCTAACCACTACTCTTGTCTCACACCACTATACATTGTACTTTGGATTGAAAGTGTGACATGCTAACCACTACTCTGTCTAACACCACTATACATTGTACCTTTGGATTGAAAGTGTGACATGCTAACCACTACTCTGTCTTACACCACTATAGATTGTACCTTTGGATTGAAAGTGTGACATGCTAACCACTACTCTGTCTTACACCACTATACATTGTACCTTTGGATTGAAAGTGTGACATGCTAACCACTACTCTGTCTTACACCACTATAGATTGTACCTTTGGATTGAAAGTGTGACATGCTTACCACTACTCTGTCTTACACCACTATACATTGTACCTTTGGATTGAAAGTGTGACGTGCTAACCACTACTCTGTCTTACACCACTATACATTGTACCTTTGGATTGAAAGTGTGACATGCTAACCACTACTCTGTCAAACACCACTGTACATTGTACCTTTGGATTGAAAGTGTGACATGCTAACCACCACCCTGTCTTACACCACTATACATTGTACCTTTGGATTGAAAGTGTGACATGCTAACCACTACTCTGTCTTACACCACTATGCATTGTACCTTTGGCTTGAAAGTGTGACATGCTAACCACTACTCTGTCTCACACCACTATACATTGTACCTTTGGATTGAAAGTGTGACATGCTAACCACTACTCTGTCTTACACCACTATAGATTGTACCTTTGGATTGAAAGTGTGACATGCTAACCACTACTCTGTCTTACACCACTATACATTGTACCTTTGGATTGAAAGTGTGACATGCTAACCACTACTCTGTCTTACACCACTATAGATTGTACCTTTGGATTGAAAGTGTGACGTGCTAACCACTACTCTGTCTTACACCACTATAGATTGTACCTTTGGATTGAAAGTGTGACATGCTAACCACTACTCTGTCAAACACCACTATACATTGTACCTTTGGATTGAAAGTGTGACATGCTAACCACTACTCTGTCTTACACCACTATAGATTGTACCTTTGGATTGAAAGTGTGACATGCTAACCACTACTCTGTCAAACACCACTATAGATTGTAACTTTGGATTGAAAGTGTGACATGCTAACCACTACTCTGTCTTATACCACTATAGATTGTACCTTTGGATTGAAAGTGTGACATGCTAACCACTACTCTGTCTCATACCACTATACATTGTACCTTTGGATTGAAAGTGTGACATGCTAACCACTACTCTGTCAAACACCACTATACATTGTACCTTTGGATTGAAAGTGTGACATGCTAACCACTACTCTGTCTCACACCACTGTACATTGTACCTTTGGATTGAAAGTGTGACATGCTAACCACTACTCTGTCTCACACCACTATACATTGTACCTTTGGATTGAAAGTGTGACATGCTAACCACTACTCTGTCTTACACCACTATAGATTGTACCTTTGGATTGAAAGTGTGACATGCTAACCGCTACTCTGTCTCACACCACTATACATTGTACCTTTGGATTGAAAGTGTGACTTGCTAACCACTACTCTGTCTTACACCACTATACATTGTACCTTTGGATTGAAAGTGTGACATGCTAACCACTACTCTGTCTCACACCACTATACATTGTACCTTTGGATTGAAAGTGTGACATGCTAACCACTACTCTGTCTTACACCACTATACATTGTACCTTTGGATTGAAAGTGTGACATGCTAACCACTACTCTGTCGAAATTAGAGCACTATCCATTGTACCTTCAGTAATTTGCCAAATGAAATTCTTACATATTTGGTTGGGTTTTTCCTCACCTAATGGGGTTTGAAACATCCACTGTAGTATTCCGATAATAGGGTAGTAGTTACTGAACATGTACTTTCGGGTAGCCGTTATACTTCATTGGAATGCTAAAAATTAATATGCAAACAATTACCCTGCTATGCTACGAACGAGAGAGAAACCACTGCGGGCAACTCTTTGCTTTTTCTATTGTGCATGTGCTACATCTGTACTACGTCACTCTCCACATGATGCATTTGACGTCTTGTTTCGCGGGAAAGATATAGCGCATGCCGGGCTCGGGTTCAGGTGGACCCAGGCTTAAAGCTAAATGCAAATTTCTTGCCAAAAACACCGATAAAAGGACGGTCTAGACTTTCATTGAAGTATTGTCTAGTTTGTGGTGTAAATTTGAAGCCAAATGAAAGCTTTTATGCCCTCACATTTGCGCGGTTGTTGAGCTCGTTAAACAATCTACAAACAACAAATAATTATGATTTCCACTGGGCGAAGATGATCAAAGGCAAATTGGTAAAAGCTGTTTCAGGTGATTGGAAGTCATCAAAAGTAAAAGAAGTCATTGTTGCACCAGAGTTGCTTTTGAGGGAGTAAAGTTTCTCTTGATCCAAAGTTTGTTGAAGATCAACAAATCCTTTACTTTCGGGAGTTGCTAGAATGGTCTCGAAATTAATGTCAGGCTGGCAGGAGTTGCCTTCACTAGCAAAAAAAAGACATTAAGTCACAATGTTTAGTACTTGTAGGCTCGATCAAGTTTGAGTGTCTATACAGCTGATAAACTTTCTCTTACAGGACATCCCAGGAGGCTGTGCTTCACAATCCACTGCACATCAAGTCAATGGTAGGTCTGGCCCCAGTTGTTCAAAAGTGGATAGCACTATCCACTAGATAAATCACTATCCAGAGTGAATAACACAATTGGTTAAATTGTTAATGCTTATTCACTGGTTAGTGAATAAGCATTAACAAAACCAAGTCCACCTTGTGCGGCATAATAAACAGTACCAAAGGAAAGTACTGCTCAATAGCTTTCATTTGAATGGTCACACTTTGGGATTTTCTCCACAGACTCAAAAGTTGGAATCAGCTGTCCTTTTGCAGAATAATAAACAGTACCACAGGAAAATACTGCGTAGATTATATTAGCCCATGATTATTTTGAATTAAGCTCATTTCATCAACTCTGTCTTTTTTCTTTCAAGGCATGGGGACCAGAAGGCTACAACTTGGCAATGGTGTCTGCAGAAGAAGAAAGTGGTACTGCAGGTATTAAAATGTTTCTTCTTATATTAAATAGTAAATTGTTAACAGCTTGAATGCTAGCATTGTACATTCCCCTTAGGCAAAATCAAAGGCTCCTGTGAGCCAACTCGTGAATAAGAAATACTCTACACATCGCTGGCTCATATTTGAGCGACCCTCCTTACATAAAGGTGTCGAAATGTAGTCAAATAGAAATTTTGAATTGAGACATGTGCTTAGTGATCTTAGTCGATTTGGTTGAGGAGACACTCAAGTTCGTGAAAGCTTTATTCCAGGGTTTATTGTATCAATTAACACTTTCGATAAGATTGCCAAATTTGTCTTTTCAACGCGTAACGCAATGTACGTTATGTTTTTCTATTATAAACACGGCTCGATATCTTTTAAAATACTGTAATCTGAGATATGAAATGTGAGATATTTAAGGTCTACATACACTGTTCAGTAGAAAAACGCAAGGATATATTTTCACTTGGGAAACAGATCCATTGACATGCATAAACGTGTTCATTTCTCTCCTGTTTCAAGCAATGCGTATTTGCGTCATGGTAAGACATAAAAGATATTAATTTGGTTTATTCATCAAAGGGACTACAAATTAGCTTTAAGCTAATTGTTGTTCATATTCGTTTATAATAGCGGAGCCCGCGGGCCGAAGGCCCGGCGGAGCACCATACTCATAGAACCTGTGCCCGTCATTTTTCATGGTCATGGCTAGCGGAATGTTTCGCGGGCGCGTGTGTGCCCGCCCGCGGCCGTGTTGGAACAACATTCGGGATCTTGAAAGCAAGGCTTTGTTTTTCGCGCGGCCATGCAGCCGTGAGCTCGGTAAACACTTTAGTTGTTTTGTTGTGTTTAGCGGAGAATTAAAGTCGTTATTTCCCTGCAGTTTTTCGCGGTTTTTTCGCTGTTAGGCTAAGGCTTAGGCTAAGGCTAACTATATATATTAAATCAGTTATTGTTATCGCTGGATTCACGTTGTTTCTTGTTACGCAACGCATTCGTTACAAAACTAATTTAAAACATTACATGACAAAACTTTTACAGCCGAGTGAGTGAGTGAGTCAGTGAAAATTTGCATTTTTGTCCCCTTCAGCGATAACCCATTCAATATGCTTCACGTATTTACAAGTTAAAAAGACACGTCATCAGCCCTTCTGCTGGGTGATATGAGAAAACAATAGGGAAATACATATAGGGTTGTTCACCACTGCCATGAATGAAAATTCCGTGAATATCGTAAGAGGATAAATGAATACTGTTGAAGGAGTTTACTTGTACCCAACTAATATACAAAAACTGATTTAAGATGGTTTTTGATGGAGAGGCATGGTCACTTGCAGCTGTATTAGAGTGGTCTTTTCTGTGTCCGCCCTGATAGTGATTTTTGTATGACCCTGAAGTAATTACGTGCAAAACAACAAACGAACTGGAAAGACGCAATTTGATTGGTTTGGCGAATGGAGGCAAATGCGCGCTGTTGTTGGTTGGTTTAGCTAACACAAAGTAAAGCGAACGGACTACTGGCTAAAAAGAAGCTTTTCTCTTTGACGTCACTTGCTTTCAGCATTCTGATAGGTCAATGGAAGGAGACTCTTTCCATATTAGGGATATTTTAAGCAGGGAAACAAGCAAAGCTTGTTTTGGTCCTTTCAACTACTGACCGCTGCCCAAATTGCGAAAAAAGTGTTTTTTTCAAGGTTATACTAAAATCACTGTTAAGTATAGCCTGTGCACAGACGCTTCCTTTATCCTTCCTTCAGAAATTTAGGATATGTTAGCGTGCAGGTTACCCTGATTTGGAAAACATGCTTTGTGTCTAAAATTTCGTTGTTTTTTTCTTCTAATATTTATTGCAAACATCACTCTATTTTGTGTTTGAGGAATTTTAAAGAAGCCAGGGGTCACAATATCCAGTAGCATTTGATACCTTGTTGCAGAATTTCTATAAGTCTAAAAAATGGTTAATTTTTAAAATCACTAAAAGAATTAAAAAATATTAAAGACATTTAAAATGTTGAAAGAACAGTTTCAAATAACTCCAATCTTGATTTTTTTCTAGAGATTCTGATAAACTTGTCAAATTCCCTGTTAAATTTTTGTTAGCGAGGAGCTTCATACGGACATAAAATTTAGGCGTCTGCTGTTTTATAAATGTAAAATTTTAAATGTTTTAAATAAAGCCGTTTTGTTGGATTTTGAAACTTAAATATCAGCCTAAAGATGCACACAAGGCCTCCCTTTCCACTCAGCCCTTCGATTGGATTACAAAATTGAGGTTTCCTTTTTTTTATTTTTAATAGATTGCATGAGTGATGATGTTTCAGGTATATAAAAGTACAAGTCAAAGTTTTAAAATTATTGGTGAACAGTTTTTTTCAGTGAATAGTTTGTACTGATTAAGGTTAAAAATATAATAAAAATAGATAATAATATGTTTAGAAAATCAAAAAAAGGCAAAATTATTTCAAATTTTAACACAGGAGGTCGTAGGCTTTTGTAGCAGGGTCGTACCTGGCTTTTTCCGAGTGAGGTGCAGGATTGCAGAAAATTAATTCAGCTTTTTTTAAAACAAAGCCTGATACAATGGGATGTATTGTTATTCAATGAGATAGAAATATGATTTCCATCTCATTAAACTAGTTTTCTGCAAACCTGCACCTTAGTGCTTTTTCCGGCCCCGCTCGCGCTAATGCGTACGGTCCTCGTATTTTGAAAAAAAACGCGCACGCGGGGCGGTGCGTGGACGTGCGGATCATAATATGATATTATCATATTATTATAATACACCTTATATCATGCCTTTATAAATTCTAAGTTATTATGCTTAAACAACAAACTCAGTAACTAAAGCAATTAATTTTACATGTGTCGTAAGTTTTTATTATTGAACCCTTTTATGTGTACCAAAATAACTTCATTTTCGTTTTTACTAAACTGATTTTTGTATGGTCCCAACCGAGATTGAAAGTTAAATTCCTGCAATCAGATCTGGTCATAACAAACCTTGTTGTTTTATCTTGTTATAATGGTAAACATTAAATAATAATTTATTTCTGAATAAACTCGTTATTTCAGGTGATATAATGCAGCTGCAGTTTGTGAAGAGTGCCCTGACAGTAAATCCCTGTATGGTAAGTGACGAACATTGTTGACTAGAAACCTCTCGACTAGTACTTTAACTTGGAGAATTTTTGCACGTCCGAATAAATGAAGCATCTGGTCATTAAAAAGTCCAAACATTTGTAATGTGGAGGTTTTTGCCTGCACATTAAAGGGGCTATGTCGCAAGGTGAGTCTGCGCAATGAGTTCCTGTCATGTGACGTCATCTGACGTCACACATGTCAAATTTCTATTGTTCCCTCCCGGATCGCGGCAAGTTTTATCGCGCTTGCACTCGTGTCGAGCCACGTGAGGTAAACAAACACACGATCGATTTGGGTTTTAAATTCCTCCCCAACTTCCACCACTACTGGAAGACATCGAATTTTTGGAAAGTACGACTAACAAATCGCAGAAATAATTTACCAAAAATCTAGCCAAGTAAATACTCTAACTGATTTGTAAACTTGAGATCTATCCTTCCACGCAATACGACGGGATGGAACGAATTGCAGCGAATTCGACAGTAATGGCCGCCAACTTGATAAAAAGCCACCTGACGTTTTTCAAGTTGTTAGTACCCAGTACTCACCCGCCATCCTCGCGACATAACCCCTTCAATTCAAATCTACCATTTTATCAAATATAACTTATGGCAGTATATTTTACTCATTGCTCGCAATTACTATGCAACGCGTAAAATATAGACCCTGCATAATTATTATCTGTGAAACCATCAAATAAGGTGCATGTAATGCAAAATACCACTTAACCCATTCACACCTGAACCGCCCGCAACCGCCCGTACAAGACTCCACTGCTTTAAAAAATTGTAACTTTCTCAATCGTGCGAACATTGCCTTAACTAGCAGTTGTGAGCATTGACTAGAAAGTCTTTCAAATTGAGATACCCAACAAACACAAGCGATTTTTGCAGAATATCAGCGTTTGAATTTGGACAATAACAAAAATTACCGTTTTTAACGTCATAGAAAAACAACAAAAATCACGTTTTTGCCTTTAGTTTTTTTATTGAAATCATCGTGGCAAACCCAAAAGTCAACATTTACAGCAAAATTCAATCCTAGTCCTAGCTTAGCAGTGAATTTTTTTGCTCTTATTAGTTGCTCGGGCCGAATTACAGCTTCTTATTCTAGTGCATACTCACCCTGCCTCGATTTTCAACATCACCACCGCACTGCATGCTGGGAAATAACGAGATTTTTCGACAGCGTTCCTTCCGTCCTCCACACAGCCACTCCGACCCACCGCCGAAATTTCACGCTGGTTTTGTTCTTTAGTGGTCGCAACTTCCAAAATATGCCAGGCTAGGTCGAGAAATTCATCCAGAGTCGAGTCCCAAAGCTACTTCGTTTCCTGGCGGCCATTTTTCCAGTTCAGCGAGCCACGAGCCAAATTCGTAAACGAAGTACAACACCTAACTCGCTTCGTTGAGAAAGTGGACTCTGAACTACCTTCAAGCTTAATGATGCTCATCAGACAGCTACTAAAGATGAAAAATGGCTATGGACTTACCAAAAATCGCAACAACACCATATTGAAGACTCTATTGCAATTCAACAAAGCAAAATGCCAACGTCACAATGACGTTTCCAGTAAACTCGAGCCTTCAGTGTTTTAGAACAGCAGTACCTTCAATGGTAACTCCAAATATGAAGTCACGAAATCCTATGGGGCGTGTGTATGCAGAAAATCACTCAAAAACGTAAAAATCCTCAGGTGTCAATGGGTTAATCTACACCTTCCCCATCAATGTCGTCTTCAATAACCATTACAGTTTTACCAAAGTCAAATTATTGTGAATCAGTCGCCGAAGATCATGTCCTCAAATTGTTCTCACTTAATTAAGTATAAGTAGCTATAAGTAGCCATAAGTATATGTTATCATCAAGAGATTCTGCGGTTTACTGAAGTTCATGCACAGTTCATGCAACGGACCACTTTGACCTGCATTTTTACAGATCAAGAAGAACGTCTGAAATTACTAGCATAAAGCATCCCAAACCTTTTTGTCTGAAGTTTTACATCGAAAGAAAAAAATCCGGAAGTTTTCGAAGTAAACTAGATACCAAAATCTTATTTTGTGGGTATTAAGTTCGAGTATTAAGTTCAAAAAAAAAAAAAACTGTGGGTGTAGATATTTTTAACATTTTTCTTGTGTAAGTTTCTGAAAGGACTGTTATAAATCTCCTTTTTGTTTATTTTTTGCGGTTTTTCATAACAGTATCGCACCAGTTGCAATACCGGACATTCTAAACTCATTTCACTGCCTAAAGAGCATGAAATTGATTTGTGATCTCAGATCATTGTGGCTTCTTCATGACCCCCCAAAAACGAAAAATCCTAAAACAATTAAACCTTACCCGCTGAATTGCCCATGATATGAAATTGTGAAAGAAACAAAACAGCGAACAAGAACTTCTCGTTCGCTGTTTTGTTTCTTTCGCGATTTCATATCAAATTTGAAATTTGTGCGAAAGACCGCTGGTCAGATGTACTTTTTTTCCTAAAAAACAAATGCTTGGATCACAAATCTTAAAATCCGGATTCAGATTTGATCTGAAAAATCTCACCGAGGTATAGATTCAACGGTTTCAAGATCCGTTTTTGAATTTTAGTGAAAAAACGCAAAATCTTGTTTAGGATTCAAGAATCCGGATTTGGATTTAACCAGAAAAACGCCGCCCAAGTCTCTCAAAACTAGCATTAAAGTCCCGCGGAAATAACAAAATTGTGCTTATTTATTTCCATGTTATATCGTCAAATGCCACCAAATATACAACTGAATTGGATAAAAAGATTCTACATGCAAAAACAGAAGCAGTATAGTTTTGAGAAAATAAAGTGCAGGATTACAAGGATTGATTTCGTGACAGGCGGCCAAGAAATCAAAATTGCCTTTCTGGTGAAATTTAGTTTATATTTCTTTGCGGTCATCACTTTTGACGATTTTTTCTTCCAATTTCAAGACAATAAAGCAAACTTAAAGGTAGGTTTCACGGTACGGCGCATGTGCAAGCTATGACGTAACTCGTGTAATTTCATCGTTTAAACCAGTCGGAAGCGAGTAGATAACTCTGGCGGGAAATTTGCCCGTGAAAATGTCGCGGTCAGTCGGCTGATTGAATGGAGTATTATACATACCGATAGGCGCCGTGAAAGCCACCTGAGCGTAGAATAAGTCCTTCGGGTCAAAGGTTTTATTCAGTGTTGACTTTGTTGGTGTAATCCATTGAAATTTTCTGTACATTTTGGTCATCCTTCGCTTTGTTTGGACTACATTATAGTGTGTGATTATTTATGAGTGGTTTTTTTAACCGATAAAATTGGTAAGAAAGCGAATAAAGCATTTTAATCTGTGCACATGCGCCGAACTGTGAAACCATCCCTTTAAAGGAAGCTCCTGGCCATAATCATGAAAACACGATATTTAGAAATGTAGTAGTAAGAAATGTTTCTATATATTCACTGCAGAGCAACCATGAGCATTTATTTCTCCAAGGAGAGGAGTGTTTGTACCTCAATACTGGAGATATGGTGTCCGAGACACAAGATCTAATCGAGAACACTGGCACTAGGCCTGTGATTGGTGGACCAGTCGGGCATAGCACACTTGTCAGTAACAAGCAATGGTTTGTAATACAGGTAAAGGGCTAGAAAATCCGGACAGTCTAACGGATTGGTATTTTTCTTTTCTGTATAGAGCGGTTTCCAATTGAGTGTTGAAAGTAATGATTGCTTTGGTTTTGCATTGCTACCCTTTCACCACCTTTCAAAAGGAAAACCAAAACCAATCGTGACTTGCTCGCACACGTTTTCCTGCGCTTGACGCCAGTTACATGTTTGCTTTGGTTGTAATTGGTTCATTGGATTGTCTGCGAGATCTGTGATTGGTCAGAGTAATTACTTTGGTTTTTGGCACCGCTCTAAGATAAGTCTACCAACGATCACACAGAACTTTTTGTAGACTGCTAGCAATCCCTCTCCGGATAATCGAGCAGGCGAGCAAATATGCAATCGGCAATCGTTCGAGCGAGCGAAAGTAATGCAAACAGACGGGGCACTGGTGAAGAGGTCTCTCCCCCAGTTTTCCCTCTGCTTGTTCGCTCGCTCCAGTCTCACCAAACTTGTTTTCGTGGTTAGCTCGTCCGCTCGATTGACTGAAAAAGGACATCTAGCAGTCTACACTCTTTGCGCGGCCTAATGTTTCTCTTAGACTCTTCACTTTTGTGACTTGTGATATACATATATATGACTTGTGAAATACACACACACACACATATATATATATATATATTTGTATTTGCATATTTGTATACACCTGATTGAAGAAACGTTGTCATTTAAAAAAGCATAAACCACGAACGATGAGACCGAATGGGATTCTGGGTAGGCAGCATTGCCAAGCTAGTTATCTTCTATTTCTTGATAATCAAGATGTTTTCTTTGTTTGAGGCATTTAAGAGCATGATTTATGTATTCTGTGTTAATATAATGTATATTCTGTCACAGACGAAGATTAAATTTTCCAACTTCCCAGTAAGCCTTTGGGTCGCATCGTTCATGGTTTACGCTTTTTACCTGACAACGTTTCTTCAATTTGGTGTATATATATATATATATATATATATATATATATATATATATATATATATATATATATATATATATATATATATATGTATTTAATATATTTAATCAGAACTAACCAGTGATAGCAGGTTAGCTGTAAAATTTCATTTCCCAACTATTATTCGTAAGATTAGGTCAATCACATAACGTTTTGTTATCTCAAAAGAGCTTTAAAGCCTTTCTAAATAAGACACTGTAAACTATTCTTGGGATTGAAATTGTTATGTTTATATTCACTCCAGATTCCATCCAATTATTTGGACTGCAACTGGCCTATTAGGGTAAGTGAAAACAAAATAGGACACATTTTCGGACACTTTTATCAATAGACCACGTTCGATATATTAAAATTCAACTTGATAATGAGGCTTAGAAGACATAAAGAAAGAAATGAATAATGTTGGTTTCAGTTCCTTTGTCTGTGTCCTCTAGGCCTCACTGTCAAGTTGAATTTAAATATATCGAAAGTGGCCTATTGGAAACCGTGCTGCGAACTGAAATGAAGTAAGGCACTTCCTTATTGCCTTGTTATTGGAACGTGCCTAGCAAAAGATCAGAAATCTTTCTCAAAAAATGACTTTTCACAATTAAAATGTCTTTCTTTTTCGAGCGTTTTTAAAATTTTCAGAGGCTAAAATTTTGGACGACTAAAATGTTTGGACGGATCAGTTTATTTGCAGTTAATTTTTTTTTTCCGAAATTGAACGCACCCGAAGCGTTTGGTTTGTAATGTAGTTCTTAGATTTGATATACACTTTGAAATAAGTCAACTACTGAAGTTGATTGTTTGTTTGTTTTTTGTGAATCCCGGTGTAGTATGCGGCTGTTGACAAGAGTGGTCGTTGTGTTGCTATAGCTGGAAGAACAGGAATTGCTCATTACTCACTTAACAGCGGAAAGTGGAAACTGTTTGGAAATGTGTCACAGGTATAAAAACGTAATTACATGTATTTAACCTTTGAGTCCCCATTAGGGGAGGTCTGCAATATCCCGTGCCCATTTATTTTATGTTTAGCTGCATATATTCTTGTATACTAGATTTATTGCTCAGTATCCCCGAGTTTCTTTTCTTAATGTCCCGCATTGCTGTTATCATTCCCAGAAATATCCCGTATCACCATTATTCTTCCCTCAATATCCCAGATCCCGATGACTGCTAATGAGGCCTCACTCTCCTTACGGACTATACACTACTGTAATAAGGACCCGAGGATACCAAAATTCATACAAACCTTACATCTATAATACAGATACCTGTCTATTACAGACAATTCCCTTGGTCCCTACAGTAAGATACCAAAGTTCATACAATCCTTACTTGATCCTACCAGTCTACCTCTATAATACAGACAGCGGTCTAATACAGAGGGGTCCATATTATGGAGCTGTGCGTTAGGAGAGGTTCAACTGGTTTCGTTATTTTGTTAACAAAAACAGGCTGACTTAGGCGTTTATTTGTCTGGTTAGACTTGTCCTGTCCCCTTTGTCATGATCCAAAACATACAAGGCAAACCTTCACAATGTTAAATTGTAAGAAAAAATAAGAACAATGAAAACTAGCAACTAACAAGGAGATTAGAATCACTGGGATATTCTTGAATGAATTTTTATGACATTATTTTCTACATCATTTGAACTGATAGTTTTGTTTAACCTTTTTTATTGCGCATTTACTGCGCTTTTCAATAACACACGAACTCTGAAGTTCAAACCTTAACTATCAGTTTCGTTTGTATATCATAGCGGACATCTTAACTATCAGTTTCGTTTGTATATCATAGCGGACATCTTAACTATCAGTTTCGTTTGTATATCATAGCGGACATCTTAACTATCAGTTTCGTTTGTATATCATAGCGGACATCTTAACTATCAGTTTCGTTTGTATATCATAGCGGACATCTTAACTATCAGTTTCGTTTGTATATCATAGCGGACATCTTAACTATCAGTTTCGTTTGTATATCATAGCGGACATCTTAACTATCAGTTTCGTTTGTATATCATAGCGGACATCTTAACTATCAGTTTGGTTTGTATATCATAGCGGACATCTTAACTATCAGTTTGGTTTGTATATCATAGCGGACATCTTAACTATCAGTTTGGTTTGTATATCATAGCGGACACCTTAACTATCAGTTTCGTTTGTATATCATAGCGGACATCTTAACTATCAGTTTCGTTTGTATATCATAGCGGACATCTTAACTATCAGTTTCGTTTGTATATCATAGCGGACATCTTAACTATCAGTTTCGTTTGTATATCATAGCGGACACCTTAACTATCAGTTTCGTTTGTATATCATAGCGGACATCTTAACTATCAGTTTCGTTTGTATATCATAGCGGACATCTCAGGAAACAAGGATGCTTTACACGAAATGGTCACGTGGTCAGGTTTGTGGGTTGTGATTGGTGGATTTCAATCCATTTTGTCATTTTCTGTTTTCAGGAGTCCAATGTTTGTCGCCATAATTATGATTGACAGCAGCGTAAAACGTAAACTTTCGTTGGGCTTTAAACTCCAGAGTTCACCTGTTGTTGAAAGGCGCAGTAAGAACACTGCAGTGATAAAGATTGTAGTTCTATAAAACATAGCTTGTTCACAGGCTATAGAAAACTCTGTTATAGTATCAGTTACTAACATCGTATCTATTCTATTAAGGAGCAAGGTTTTTCCTGTGGCGGGGGCCTATCTTGGTGGAGAGATTTCCTAATTGTTCCCTGCTTCAACTTTAGTTCCTCGGCAGACGAAGTATGTTTGATCTCCATAAATTACGTATGTTTCCGTGACTAGTTTTGCGTGACTCTCTTGATTCGCCTGGCCTAAACAGTGTTGTTTGACTCACTATGCATGACAGTGCTTTGTGACTTGTTTAGTACGTCATCAGATAAAGTTTTTGTCATACTTCAGTAAACTGTGCATGTTAGTGTTTGTGTATAGCGTATATTCAGGAAATGTTAGCCACATCAAATTTCGCATTTCCATCATTTTCGTCATGAAATTTAGTGTACGAGATACTAGCAGCCTGCGAATACAGCCACCTCTCATCCTTCCCGGTCGCCAGGGGCGTTAGCACGAGATGGCCATCTTACGCGAATGTCCCTAGGGACCGGAAGCGATGAGAGGCTGCTGGATTCGCAAGTGGAGCATAGGCTATAAACAACACCTCACGAGAGAACTTGAACTTGAAAATCGCAGGTCAGGGACTGATGTTAGCTGTTGCTTTCCATAGGGTATGCCCGATCCACACCCCTCACAGTTAGTTAAATCTTTACAAATCTTTTTCTCTTTGCATTATTCTTGCAGGTTCGTTTTTACCCCAGAACATGTAATTTAGACAATGCATTTGCGCTGAATGTGAAGCTGCCAGCTCCAGCCTTCCTAGTGAATGTTTTTCGCTGCCTGTTGTTGGTTTACTGTTCTGATTCCCGAGTAGTTTTCTTTTCACTGGAAAGGACAGATGACAACCCAAGTAAGGTTAACAAATAGCAAAGTAAGGGCTGAACCACAGACGAGGTTAACAAACAGTAAACTAAGGGTTGTATGTACGTAAGGTAAGGGCTAAACCACAGACAAACCAAGTAAGGTCATACAGTAAACTAAGGGCTGAACTACAATTTTATGACCGTGACATTTCACGATTTCATTATTCTACCCAGTCTGAAACAAAATTGAAGCTTATTCTAAGCATCAGACAGCTTCACATGTCTTTTTCTTTTTTCAGTTTGGTCTTGAAAGAAAATTACATAAGTTGTCATACTTTCGTCGAAGCGTATTTTTTTATTGCATTATTGAGGGTGAGATGTGGTACTTCACGGTACAACAAACAACAACAAAGAAAACTTTATTAGACATATAAACTTAAATATAGTTCCCCTGCAAATTAGCAAAAACGCTATTCGAGGCAGGGAAAAGTAATGTAATTGAAAATAATAAAGGTTAGACAATATAACAAAACAGAAGCTGATCTGTAGAGTTACAGATTATTTTTCTTTCAGAGATAAAACGCGTAAATTACATTAAAACGGACTGTTTCCATGGCAACCTCATCCCCAGGGTCTCTCTCCCCATGGGACGGGAAGAAAAGAGACCCTGGGAACAAGGTTGTTTCCACGGTGCCTACAGTGTCTGGCGGTACATGCCTTTTTTTGTCTGTGGTTTCCTGCGCGTTTTGCCTCCCTTTTATGTCATGATAATCGTCACATGAAAAATCCCATACATGTTGAACATCTACAACATATCTGTATCTCTCTGCAGATATCCCCGAAGTACAAGTATCACGCGTGCAAGAAGTGTCGTTAGTGAATCACGTACCCCATCCCTTAGCGGTGGTTCATGTCACGCTTACATCGCTATATACAGGTAAGCGAATTGGCATACTTCAGTCACGCAAGGAGATACAAGAGTCACACACCCGTTACTATCAGCTCTATGTTAAGGAAGTTGATGTTATTCCAGGAAGTTAAACACTACAACCTTAACTTTGGGTTACTCTACTCGACAAATTATTTTACAGTGGATATTTGAATTTTAAGACCCAATTTCCATGTAGAACTGGGCTTTAGTGCATGCATGTTGCAACGGGAGGTCATTCCCAGACTTGTGCCTAGAAAGACAAAGACCTGGGAATTCATGACTGTTTCGACTGTTTTCCTTTCCTTTTCCTTCCCTGGTAAAGTAGCAAACGAACCTCAAACTTAACCTGGTACTCCTCCCTGGATAGGATGCTAGTCCATAGCAGCCCCCCCCCCCCCCCCCACCCCCCCCCCCCCAACATCGAAGAGAGAGAATGTCGGGCATAATTTCTTGCCCATGAAAACAACAGGACGAAAAGGGTAGGCCTTGAATCACCACCTTTAGGTCTGAAGGTTTACGAGCTTACCACTACATCACGTACCGTGCCTCAACGATTTATCCTTCTTAAATACTGTATTAGTTTGTTACTTGAGAAATAATTGAGAGCTGAGGCAGTTGACTCCAAAAATAGAAGCTTTACGTTTATTCAAAACGTTTCGGCAAAAAGGTTCCCTGTATGGAACATTGGACGCAGAGAGATGACAAAAACGTTTTCTACTGTGGTTTGTCGAATTGGGAACCAGTCCCTAACGATTTGAAATCCAACATAAGAACAATGCTTAATAGACCACTTTCATAATGGCGGCCGATTTATTTATTCTTTTATATGTATGTTAATTAGCCTCACTGGCCTCGGTAACATGTGCAAAATTCAAAAGAGTTTTTACTCTAAAATGAGGCCAGTGAGGCTAATTAACATACCTATAAAAGAATAAATAAATCGGCCGCCATTATGAAAGTGGTCAATTCCATTGTAACTTTTTTTTGTAGAATACCAAGGCTCAGAGGGACTAGGTGGAGTGGAGTCACTGATCACTAATGTTGGAGGTCGGTTACTAATGCTGCAGAAAGACAAAGCGTATCCTGAGAGAAGAAGTAAAAAGGTATCACTACATTGAGCTGTGTACGTTCTATGTAAGGGCGCTTGGTTTCTCATAGTGCGTGCCATTTTAGTGTTAAGTAGCGCAAATGTTGTTACATATCTGAGTTATGAAGCAGAGAACAGTAATGTCATCACTTACAAAAAGAAAAAACAAAAGAATACACAAATGGTGGCTGAAGTTCCGAACGGACGCCATTGCAACCCAATACCACTTTCATCTGGAAGTCGTCTTTTATGATGGTTAAATGAATACTCGCTGCCTGTTGTTAATCAAAAAATAACTTGGATTTTGCAGGACTCTCTTACCTAAATACTCACTTGGAAGTACTTATTAACTGTCCTTTCATCGTTTTTATTGTTTTTAGTCTTCGTTTTGTTCGCCTGTTGTTCTGGCCTCGTGTGTAGAGAATGTGTGGACATCAGCAACATCCAGTCGAAACAAACGGCACCTGATGGAGGCATTGTGGCTGGGATGTGGAGCCAATGGAATGAAGGTACAGTATGATACTTAGTGGAACCCCGGGGTGGGGGAATCCCTTATATAAGTGTGTATGGTTTTTGAGCCGTTTTGCTGTGAGAGTATGTGTTAATTTAGGTGTCAGGTATGAATTGCATATTTTTTTGGTCTAGCCCTCGCCACATTTTTTCGTGCTGCCCCAAACGACCACCTGGATGATTGTAAAATGTTCACTCATAAACTGTCATTGTAACAGTTTGTTGGGGAGGGGGGGGGGGGGGAGGCAGCTTCCACCACTCAAACCCCTTGGATAGAATTCTACAGTGGAAGCCCGCTAATATGTGGTCGTATTGACAGGTTGGTTGTACTAACGGTGGGGTCAAATATTAATACAGGTCCCAATTATAAACTTGCCGCATTGCACCGAAAATTGCTCTTCACCAATCAGAGGTTAAGTTTCTAATCGCTTAACCAAATGAATAACTAACATTGCAATCAAAATGTTCTCAAGTTTGTCAACTGTTATTAGCTTTTGTCACTTACACTTCATCAGTGCGGCATATTGAGTTGTCGCATTAAACGAGGGGTGAATCTTTAAATGAAATAACGGCTGGAGCTGCAAAAGATAATCGTTGGTAGTATTAGCGGGATGGCCTCGGATGACCGAGGGTTGACATAACAAAATTACTTAGGTTTTGGTTGGGCGGTAAAATAAGCAGCCGTAATATTGTACATGAGGTAAGCATTCCCTGTCAAAGGACACTATATGACAAGGGACATGGAGTGCTTTCAACTGCTGGACTCACGGCAGCTCGGTTATCGACGTTATCTCAAAGTTTTGTCTTAGAATACACCTGCCAGATTACATCTCAGCGCATGTTCATTTCAAAAAATGTCCGCTGGGAGCATGCCTCCGGACCCCTTTAAAAAGCTCATGTCGGATCTTCTTCCCCAACGAAAATCCCTAGATAGAACCCTGCACTGTCTACAGTTTCTCCTCAACTGAGCTGTATCACTGTTTATTTCACAGGTGTGGCTTCCTTTGTTTCCTGGAGATGATGACAATCCACCAAACTTTCTTTCCAAGAGAATTATGCTGCCATTTCATCTAAACATATATCCTTTAGGTAAATGAACTGATTAATTGTTAATCTACTATCCACCCGTCGGATTGGACTTTAATGCGACAAACAAACAAACAAACGGGGAGCCGGGTGGGGCCGGGGAGGCGGGAACCGGCACACGAACGAGTGGAAAAAACGAGGGAAGACTACTATTGTTTTTCTTCGCGTGCCGCCTATCCTTCGCTCCTCACTATCTGGACGCCTGCAACAGGCTAATGCCCCGGTGTTAAATATGTTACTTGTAGGCAAGTCTTTGAATGAAACTATACCCGAGCAAACCATATGGAGAGTGAAGCATCTTACCAGTAGCATGGAGTTCATGGGTTTGAATTCCATTAAAACCACCCTCTTTGTTTTTAATGCAGAAAGCGAAGGAACACTTAAAAATGAAGTTAGAATTCCAGTGCATCCAGGAGACAGACAATAAGCCGATAGACTGCTTTGACATTGTTAAACTAACGACTCTGACTTCTGTGACTATTTTTTTTTTACAGCTGTTTTATTTCAAGATGCAGTCATTCTTGGTGCCGCTAATGAACCGATGCCTCTAGAATGCACATCACCTGCTCCAACGTCGCTTTCACCGCAAGCTTTTCCTTTCTGCACATTAGAAAGAACGGTTAGTCATCGAAATATTAACTAGAGCGGTTTTTAGTTGAGTGTCGAGTGAAAGTCATTTGCATGTTCTTTGGTTTTACACTAATTCTTTGCTTTTGTGTATCATTAAAAAAACCTCACGCCACTTTTTTTATCCAATTAGAAAAAGAAATTGTGACTTAATACCAAGTGTTTTCCTTGCCATCCCGCTCTGTCCTAGTGTTCCACGCAGCCGTTACTTGAATCGTCACGCAACGCTCCTCCCCACTAACTGATGCTGTGTTCACACTAGAGCGAAACTAAACTGTGAGCAGTCTCTTATTTTTCTTTTAGTTAGTCGAGCGAGCGCGAGGGGCATTGCCGCGAGTTGCGAGGAACGAGGGCGTCAGACGGAGGAAAAATAAAAATAAAAGAAAAATAAGAGCAGTCTGGGGCGAAACATGTTTAGATTGATCACAAATGAAACATGTTTCACTATGAAAGTGTTCACATCAGGCTTTGCTTGTTTTGCAGACTCAAATATACCTACACCACATTTTGAGGCAGCTTCTGCGGCGAAAGTAAGTGGTGTTCCTATACATTGATTCACTCTTGAACTTACAATAGGACGAATAAAATGAGAGAAACTCTCGTGTTTTTTTTTTCTTATAAACTTCAGTGAAATTCAGGGATTTCTCCTACCGCGGAAAAATCATATCTTGACACACGTGAAGATATCAATTTTATCTTCACTGTGAAGAGTAAAGATATCAATTTTATCTTCACTGTGAAGAGTGAAGATATCAATTTGATCTTCACTGTGAAGAGTGTAGATATCGATGTCCGTTTTTATGCTAGAGACGTTAATATCGTCTGAGACGTTAAAGTCGTCTCGAGACGACTTTAACGTCTCAGTATAAAAACGGAAAATAAGCCAGACGGATTTAACGTCTGACGACTTTAACGTCTTATTTTAATGCGTCCCGTTTTTATTCCAGACGCATTTAACGTCTGAGACGTTAAATACGTCTAGACGACTTTAACCTCTCTAGCATAAAAACGGCCATTATCTTTACCTTAGCGACCATGTTTTCCCTTATTAAATGTCAAGCGAACTAAAAGGTGTTGATCTACAATCGGCATAGGCGTACGAGGGGTAGGGGCTGGGGGGGCTGCAGCCCCCCCCCCCCCTCCAGTCGTAAAAAAATGTAGTATTATTCGGGCAAAACTGGTCGACTATTCGGGCATGACAGACACAGAAAAATTACTGAATTATTTTGTGATTCAATGTCTTAAATTAATTGTTTTTATTTCGTTACTCGCATTACTCACTTAACTTTCTAACCAAGCTCTACTACATCGATCATGTCATTGATGTGATAGCTCCATAAGATGCTAACCGCGTGAGCAGCATAGGCCCTATTTACATGGAAAGGGGATGATCCTAGTGCTAGGATCATCCGAGCGCAACATGTTTTCTACTTTCAGTTTACATACGAAGGGTTGCATTTGGCCCTAGCGCTAAGATCACCCTAGCGCTAGGATCATCCGAGCTCCATGTAAACGGCCTCGGGAGCTCCAAGGTTATCTTCGCTTTTGTTATTGTCGCCCACCGTCTTGCTTTGCAACCGCGCCGAACTCAAAGGTACTGGGGCCATCCTGCCGAATTTTTCACGTAAACCAAATGAAGAGTTGATCCTGGATGCCGCATTTACGCATGTAAACCAAATGAACCTTCTAGAATCATCCTAGCACTAGGATCATCTTCTTTCCATGTAAATAGGGCCATAGAACGACAAATTTGCGTTGTGGTCCGCCAAAGGTGGGAATGATATTGTAGACCGCGCAGGGACTGAAACTAAGTATAATATTTGGCGACCATCTTGCTTAGGACAGTATGAGTGGTTGGTATCTGGTCGTTCAAAGTATGTCTCTCGAAGTCTCGTAAAATATATCTTATCGTTACCGTGTGAAGTGCGAAGAATGCGAGATGTAGAAGCTCATTCTCGCATCGTTCACAGTGGTAGAAAAGTAAAATGTCAGCGAGTGCTAGAATCATCATCATGACGAATAAACATGACGTCACGAGTTTCATTCGGGCAAATTAAGTTCAGCCCCCCCGACAAAATTTTTCCCGTACGCCGATGACAATCGGAACATCTTCGGATCTTCCTCGGAAATCTTCGGACATCTTCGAATTTTTTGGAAACGTTTGTACAACCAACCGTACAGCCGGACAGTATTTGGAGAATTTTCGAAAATCTTCAGAATATTAAGTGTCTTATATAATAAAGAAAATAATACGTGGTTGGTTGGAGATGTGACATTCCTCTCTCGATATCTCGCTATCGAGTTGAACACGAAAAGAGAATTGAAGGTTTTCCTGCAAAAAGGGCGTATATCGCTTTTTGGGCCGATTTTCATTTTTTGCAGGATCGAGCTAATTTTTGGCAGACTGATTTGTTGTGACATAACAAACATCGTTCCGTATTTTCTTTTGCTGATTTGCACCTTGTTTTTTAAGAAAGACGCTGCCGCATTTTTTTTTGCAACGTTATTTCTCGAAAACGAAGCGCAAATCAGCAAAAAAAATTACGAAACGATGTTCGTCATGTCCAAACAAGTCAGTCTGCCAAAAATTAGCACTATGCTGTAAAAAAATGAAAATTGGCCCAAAAAGCGATATACGCTCTTTTTGCAGCCTTCAATTGTCATCTCTCCAAGCAGCCATAGTAATCTTCTATATCTCAAAGTGGTTTTTCTCTTGTATAATTAGCTTAGGTCAACAAGCACTGAAGATTGCCAACATGTGTTGTGATCTGCCATACTTTCCTCACGTGCTTGAACTCATGTTACATGAAGTGTTGGAAGAGGAGGCTACAGCGTCTGAACCTATTCCAGGTGATTACTGTAGTGCTTTCAATAACACCCAGCACCCGCAGGAGTTGTGGCGGGTATTCGGTTGTGAATAGCAGGCTGTCAATCCTGCATCCAGCACAAGACTGTATTACATTGGTTAACTTACTAAAACAAATTATATGCAATTATAACATTTAATGTAAGATACAATGAAGAATTCCCTGAGGCTCTAATTTAATACCATGCTCAAAATGCTGAAAATAGCAATTCTGAGCAGAAAAGGGGGCTTGTGGTTCCTTTATATTACTTTATTTATATAACCCTCTAACCCTCCACTTCACTAAGGCAGCCACTTACTTCAAACCTTATCAAAAGCCCTCGACTAGAGAGGATTACTGAGCTATTTTCTGGTTTCAATAAATGCGACTCTCCACTAGAAACGTCTTTTTATCAACGAAGCTACTTAGGTGGGGATACACTCACCACATAACACACTGAAACCCTTTTGAATCACTGTGGAAACCCTATGGAAATGATTTAGACACTTTTTGAAAACCCCATTGGAAATACTTTCGACACCCTTAAATGGAAATTCCTTTTGTAAACATTACAATTTTTTCAAACTTTGTGCCACATAAAATGCAATGTTCGACAAAATGTGTTTTTAATGGATTTTCACCAAATTAATATGGTTATAACAGTTAAATATGGTCCTTTCGTTTTGAATGTTAGAGCTGACATGTCTTTTTGTTTTCTTCTTTTCAGACGCGCTCCTTCCACGTATTGTTCGATTCATAAAGGAGTTTCCTCAGTATCTGGAGACAGTTGTGCACTGCGCTAGAAAAACCGAGGTTGCGTTATGGAGTTATCTGTTTATGGCTGTTGGCAATCCCCGAGATCTGTTCACAGTAAGCAATTTAAATTGTTGCTTCTTTACCATTCATGTCGGGGAAACCAGTTTGTTTACGGCTTATGTAAAATGAACGTAAAAACCCTCCTGAAAAACTTAAAGCTTCGAGTTTCACGTGTTTCATTTAGCCGAATTTACTCGAAGCAAATACAATGAATCTTGTCCTATGTTTCTATCGAGCTACTTGTTGAACTAACAAGGCAGTAAACTATTTTAGGTATTTCTTGATGTTTCGGAAACTATTGTTGGTTTGCTGTTGTGTCGCGTCGTGTCATGTCGTGGTGTGGGTATTGTTTATTGTCTTTTGAATCTTTTGTTTTACGTCATTTTGTGACCGCAACATCTGCAACACCAAGAAAAACTGCCACTATTTTATTCACGAAGCATTCGGGATTTAGCTCAACTGAAGCAGAGATGTGCTTATAATTTCATCAGAAGGCAAATTTAAATTTAACGAACTAAAAAGGAAGAAAAGTCGTGGATTAGCACAACCCATGTATGCAGAGATACTTGAGACAAGTTTTGATGAAAATTTGTTTTTATGAACGTAGTTGATAAAGTAAATTAGCCACCGTAAGAAGATTAAAGAAGCTGATATTTCGAGCGCTAGCGCTTCGTCAGAGCGAATCAGCTTTTTAATTCTTTTTACGGTGGCCAATTTACCTTCTCGACTCAGTTGGTATTTTTTTCATGTTTCACTCCTCCACCGACGCAGCTCCACAGTTTCTTTAGAAACCGACACCTTTATCTATAAACACCTTTATTTATATACTGCCTGCACCTAAAATGTGTCCCCACCCTCCCCTCCCCTCCCCCTCGCCCGTCCCCCTCGCTCTGCCCTTTAGTAGTATTTGATAGACTATTCCAGAGAACTGCTCCTCTATAGTGGAAGCTATTTTTTCCAGCCTCAGTATACGGTCTTGGTACAAATAAATTATATGTTGAGTTTCTTAGATTGTAAGAATACATAGAGTTTGTACTATTAAAAATTTGAGCCAAATGATCAGGTACATTTCCATTTTTCAATTTATACATTATTATGGCTAGTTGTCTTGTCCTTCGTGTTTCAAGATTATCCCACCCAAGTTCATCCAGTATCTCAACTGATCGTCTATCGTAGTTAGAGGTGGTTATCACCCTGGCAGCTCTGTTGTGGAGGGTCTGGAGTCTGTTACACATCCCTTTCCCACAACTCCCCCACACTATACTACAATAATCGAAATATGGTAGTACAAGTGAGTAGTACATCATAATTAATGTATGATAAGGTAAGAGATGCCTTACACGTCTCAGAACGCCAATCCCTCCAGAGGTTTTCTTAGCAATTTTGTCTACATGATCTCTCCGAGTTAATGATTGATCTATTTCAACACCAAGATATTTATACGTCTTATCCCTTACAAGGGGTTTGTGATCGACATGAATATTAAACTGGTGCTGAAGGTGTTTTATCCTATATTGACTAGCTACAATCATATATTTTGTCTTTACCACATTTAGGCTAAGTTTATTCGCTATTAGCCATGTATGTATTTCATGTAGATCATGATTCATTTGTTGCTCCAGAATGTACTCATCAGCATGTGCAACAGTTAAACTAGTATCATCTGCATACATCCGCACTTTAGAGAAGAGGTTACAAGATGGAAGATCATTTATGTAAACAATAAATAGTAGTGGCCCAAGAATAGAACCCTGTGGTATTCCGCATTTAATTGTGCAGCTATCTGACAGCACACCATCGACAAATGTTTTTTGTGTTCTATCTGTAAGGTATGCAGTAAACCAATTTAGGCTTACTTGGCATACACCATATTGTTTCAGTTTGTCCAACAAGATTTCGTGATCCATGGTGTCGAAAGCCTTTTTAAGGTCTAAGAATATGACACCATTTAATAGGCCTTTATCCATATTTAGAAACCAATCATTAGTGACATCTAATAAAGCGGTCAATGTGGAATGTAGGGGTCTGAAACCCGATTGAGAGTCAGAAAGTAAACCATGTTCTGTCAGATAACTGTAAAGTTGGTTAAAATTGCTCTCCCCTCTCGCTCTCCTCCCCTCTTCCTGCTGGAATAAAACAGTGTTTAAAACTCGTGTATTTTATTCCTAATATTTTTAACAGGAATGTCTTGCTGTTGGTAAGCTAGAGACTGCAGCTTCTTATCTCATAATTCTCCAAAACCTGGAACAACCGGCTGTCAGCAAACAGGTTTGTACAGTTATTACTCATGGTTCGATTCTGAAGTCATAATGAACTCCCTCCCAAGGCAGCTAATTTAACCTGATAAAGATTGAACATAAGGAACAAACAAACAGTACCACAGGAAAGTACTACTTTTTTGCTTTCGTTTGATTGGTCACACTTTAGGATTTCAACCACAGACTCAAAAGTTAGATTCACCTTGTACAGCATAACAAACAGCACCACAGGAAAGTACTGCTCAGTAGCTTCATTTGAATGGCCATACCTCAGAGACCCAAAAGCTATGAAAACCATGTCACATGACACAAGAATTGACTCTGGTAGTGAAAGGCTAAATGTGGTCCTTTTTCTTAGCTTGAAATTTACCATCTTCGTCAGCCTCAAAATGTACCACCTTTCTTAGCGAGCATGAAATTTACCATCTGTCTTCATTTGTCACCTCACATGACACTTTCGACATTGCCGATCCTAGCAGCACACAAGACGCGTGTCATTTATATGAACTAGCTCGCCACGAGTCTCTCGTAGCATCCGACTTGTGTACGGAAGGTCATAGTTTCGATTCATGTCAGGGACTCAGATTTTTTTCTTTGTCCCATGCTTGTGACTCGACGAAGATGACATTTCTGAAAATAAATGCTATTATTCGATGCATTTTTTCTGCCGAGAGCCTACCACCTGCCCTGCGAATAATTGTCTGCGAATAATTCTGCGCACAATGGTGCAAAGTCGTTCGGCTACCGTCCTCAACATTGGCAGCCCCATTTTTGCTATGTTTTAGCAGTTACGAATAAATATTTAATTGAAAAACAAACTGGTTGATCGAATGTTAAAACTAGTATTGAACTCGGCTATCGCAAAATATGGTGATTTGTCAGTGTCTCGCAGATCAATTATTATTATTGATATATGTCTGTAGTGACGAAACCTCTGTAGTGTGGAAAAAAACGTGTCACCATCTTGAATCTCCGCTCCCTATGTTCGCTTGCCACAAGATTGGAATCAACTTTACAGGAAAATGGTATTGGAAGCTGACATACTGTTCTGTTGAATTTTATATTTGCAAAGTAATCTAAAAGTTCGTGTTTCTTTATTAATTTTAGCACGCTACCATCTTGCTCGATAAGGCGCTGGATGGCTGTAAATGGAATGTAAGTGTAATTACCAATCATTCCTTTATGTGTGTTATGTTTGAATTGATTTTTTTTGTTGTGTGTTTGTATGGTATGCGTACAAAACCTTGCACTTAAATGTTAGTGACATGTTCTTTACATATAAGTTGAAATTAACAATGGTTGATCCAGGGATGGGTCCGGGGGGGGGGAGGGGGGATGGACAGCCCCACCTCCTTACATTTTATATTTTTCAGTCTCTAACATTTTCTCTCCGGGCACTCCCCCCCCCCCCCCATTTCGATAGAGACTGGATCTGCCACTGCTTAACAGTAGGATGTAGCTATCTGGAATGCTCCAGGCAAAATGAAAAAGTCAATGTATTTAGCACGAATGTTTTAAAATTGAGGAAACTGTAAATAAAACAAAGTAACACAGGACTACAGTGTTACAAGTTCATCTAGTGCTCAGAGAGAAGGACTTGAACTCGGGACCTCCGGATTCATCTCTCCAACCACTAACTGACCACGCTGCCTTCACAGGTCTCAGGTTCCAGAATAAAACCTACCTACAACGAACACACTCTGATATAATATGACGGTCTTTGTTAAGAGGTGACCGTTATGGGGACCGTGGACGTTCGCGAAAGTCAACTGCCTTGCCACTGGTTATTTGTCAGTGGCATAGCTGTTAAGAACCTTTGGACTAATTTCACTAAGGGCATTAAATTCTCTCACATTCTCTCGTCAGATCTGGTCATTTTCATGTGTATAACTTTAGTTTGTTCATTTTCCGTAGATTTCAAAAGATCTCGTCCGTTTCTTACGTTGCATTGCTGCAGACGAACTTGATTCCCCTCCCCGGTCTCCAACGTTTGTCAAACCGCACCACCCCCCACCCCTGAGTCCAGCTGCGTCGGTGGACAGTGACGACATTCCTTACGTTATTAATCCTCACCCACGTTCCACGAGTGTCTCGAAGCCTCCATCTCGTGGGTCTCTCACACGTGGTAGTTCTATGGAGAAGGGGTACCTTACAAGGACTTCATCAGTAGAAAAGAGTTCTCTATCGCGAACAGGTTCGGAGAAAACACGAAAAACTGTGGCGACAAGCTCTCCCACTTCAACAACGCCACCGAAGTGAGCCTTCGTCTTGTTTTTTCTTACATTGTTGTATTGTTTTGTTTATGTTGTAGTGTTGTTTGTCCTTGTTAGAAGCCCAAAAAGCTTCATTATTTACTCCATCACAGACAGTGGAACATGATGCTTTCGTCGCCATTACGGACAGTGGTTGAACGATTACTGAGAATTCTGCCTGATTTATACTATACCACTTTCCCGTAAACCACAATGGGTTATAAAAGTTGTGATATCAAAATACCAAACGGATTATAGGAATTAGTAAAGTACAACGGGACTGGGATGAAGTAAAGGACCAATTTCATGGGGAAGTTGACGTTTTGGGGTTAAAATTAATAAAATTAATTTTGGGTTAATATCTTAGTCGTGTACGTAATGCTTATAGGACACTAAGGAAGAAATCAAGTGAATTTTCTGACAATAAACCATAATGTCAGTTTTACCAAGTTTTCCAAGACACAAGGCGACGATAAAGTGCATTCCATTTCCAACCTGACCATCTGCAGCCCAACACACTTATTTGTACTCTTTAAACACTAGAAGAGTAATTTTAACAAAACTGAACCATCAGATTTGGGTTTCCACTGATGTCTTTTGGGCTTGAAAATGGTGACATAGTCTCTTCATTTAAGGCACTGTGGGCTGCACGGTGGTCCACGTCCCCCACATTGTCTCTCTTCACTCAGATACAGCTGTATATAATTAGGGCAACGTACCAGCAAGCTGTGCAAAAGTAACCCTTTGATTGATTGATTGACTACCCTCCCATGCAGGGTGGAGTTCATGCAAAAGCAATCTTTGCCAGAGTTGTTGGCCAGTAGGGTCGTGAAGACGGGACTATGCAAAACACAACCTGTAATATCACCAGAAAGTAATGAGATTGTTCAACCTCTCATGACTTTCTAATATAACATATTTGATGTATTTACAGACGGCTGAGTGAGCTGGAAACTCCAGACAACTTTTTCATCGACACCATTTTAAATCGTCACGCAAGGCTGCTATTATCTGCTAACCGGCTTAGGGATCTGGGCAAGTTCGCCGCTTACTTAGAGTTTTCTCTTACACCTTGGCTTCGTAAAGAGAGGTAAGCTATTAAATTCGTCAAGCAGGGGATGTTATTTTCTCGTCTCCTTGCAGTGGCGAATGAATTCAGACTCAATCGTAAGGGGGCGGGGGGGGGGGGGAGAGGGTTGCCCGCCCTCTCTCCCCGCCCCCACTTATGTCCAGAAATGCACGTAACTCGGACCTTGGGCACTTCATATTACACACAATTATTTGTAATTTCCATATGACTTCATGTTTGACAGAATTGCTTGTGTTTAGGTGAGAATTAGGTCTAGGGGACACTTCATGATCTCTATCATAAAGAGCATGAATCTCATTAGCGTGCATTTCTGGACATACCTCAGACAATGTGGGCCTGAAACAGTTAAGTCAATTGTCTATAAGATTACATACAATAATATGACGTCACTGATCACGCCACTCGCCGACCTTTTGTTTTTCAGGAATCGTGCCGCTCGTGTAGATGATTACGTGGAAAGTTTAAAAAGTGTCCACAAAACGTTCGGTCTTCCTTATCCTGCTGTCAATCAGCTATCACCAAAATCAGACACTAGATATGGTGAGCCATAAAACCCACAAACTAAATCAGACACTAGATATGGTGAGCCATAAAACCCACAAACTAAATTGTAACATTTTATTTTATCTTTAGCTCCATCCACGGGTGTTTGTTTTCGATCGTTTTTATTTGAAACTGATATTTTTAAAAACTTGTTTACCATCCATACTTTGCTTTTTTTTGTTTTTATTTTTTCGTTGTTCACATGTAAACCATTGAAAACGGTCGAAAACGCTTCTTTGTTGTGACTTGTTCCATTGTTTTAAAAAAATTCCAATCTTTGGCCAATCATATGACCTCGACAGATAAAAAAACATCCAAAAAATACTTGTGCAGTGAATACAGTTTTCTTACTTTCATAACCATTTAACATTTCTCTTTACCGCAACATACCCATTATTTTTCACGATTTTTTTTAAGGATTTATAAGAGCTTCTTTTTCCCGAGATAGAAATCTAAAAGACCAGTGTTGCAATTGGCGTGATCTAAATGAGTGAATTCTCAGCCAGGCTTGGAAACATCCACAGTGGTTCCTTAATACATCCCCAAATTTCAGGCCGGGTAGGAGATCTCACTGTATACTTTTCTGCTTGTCGATAAAATTGCCAGCTTTTTTGTAGGTCGATTTTCATCAGTGTCGTCATCAAGCAGTACCGCTGGTGGGCGGCAAACCTTGGATGAGTTGGAGGGGAGAATGCAGCTGGGGATTGAGCTTGGAGAGGAGATGGAGGAGGAAGCACACCTCTCTCCAGCCTACAGGAGTAAGTACAGGAGGTTTTTTTCCCACGAGTACTCAACTTCCAAACTGAATTTTCATTTGATAAAATATTGGAAAAGGAACAGTATCACGTGGAAGTACTGCTCGATAGCTTTTATTTGAATGGCAACACTTCTGGATTTCATCCACTAACTCAAAAGTTAGAATCACTTTATACCATATAATAAACAGCACCAAAGGAAAGCACTGCTCAATAGCTTTCATTTAAATGGACACACTTTGGGATTTCTTCCACAGACTCATAAGAACAATCTTATACAGCATAACAAAGAGTAACACAGAAAAGTACTGTTCGATAGCATTCATTTGAATGGTCACACTTTAGGATTTCATCCAAACTCAAAAGTTAGAATCGCATTGTAAGGCGTAATAAATAGTACCATAGGAATGTACTGCTCGGAAGCTTCGATTGATCACCCTGTACATGCCCCAGTTGTTCAAAAGGTGGGGCACTATCCACTGAATAAATCTCCTTTCTTCCAGTGTATTAAGGTGGCTCCCAACAGTTTCCAGCACTTTTTAAGACTTAGAATTTGATGGATCATTATAACCACTCTTTATCAGTTGATGCTCGATCATGATATCAAACGAACGCCCAATGATTGGTGAACACGTTGTTATCATTTTTGTGACACAGTATGTTACTATAGGAACAGTATAACGTTAACGTTAAGTGTTAATTACTCAAAAATGACTCGGTGAACCCCATTTTTTATTGTCGAAATTTGATCAGTAGGATAAGATGCAACTTTTGGCAAAGTTTAAAAAAATTCTGTAGGTGGGGTTCAGAGCCATCTTAAATTTTCGAAAATTTAAATGCAATTAATTTTGTTAACGTTTATCCACTGGATAACGATTTATCCAGTGAATAGCGTTATTTAATTTTTGAACAATCGGGCAAAGCATAATAAACAGCAAGACAGGGGAGTACTGCTCAATATATTTTTTTTTCCGATGGTCGCGTTAGAATTTCATCCACAGATTCATACTTTGAACTATGTTACGCGACTCGGGAAAAAGCACCTGGTCGCAGGTTAAATTGTTTCTGGCAAAAAAGAAAAACTTCCTCGACGATTGCTTGGGGTATGTTTGGGCCAAAGGTTTGCCGAGTAAAATCGTTTAGTGATAAAAAAACGTATTAGCAATAGTGAAGACATCAATATCTGAAGAATTCGAAAGCCACGAATATTTTAGCCTTGGGGTGCTTGAACCTGTTATACAGGCTGTGAATATCTTTGCAGGGTCCAGATGCGATTTTCCTCAGAAGATAATCCTATAAATTAACCGACATCATATATGGGTAAACTAGCTTGTGTGTTGTTTTATTGCTAGATGATGAATTTGGACGGGTCAGTGGTGATCCATCAGAGACCAGTTCCTTGGCGTATTCAATGGATGGAGAGGAGGACTGGATCTGGGGAGGTGAGGGGTCTGGGTTTGTGGATGTCCAGGAAATTCGTGCCCAGCTTGCTTTCAGTGGCTCAGCACAAGCGCTCAGAGAGATAAGGTAAGTTTGATAGTACTTTGTGGTACTCATAATTCTACCTCTTCTTTGGAAGATAATCAAATGTAGTAGATTTGATTATCGGAAAACACGTCGTGACCCTTTGTCATTGAGCCTTGTAGCTTTACAATTCGCCCCTCCACAAACCGTGGGGAGCTTTTGGCACTGAGATTTCTGGGATCGTTTGGTTGCCTTTGGAAACCTTCAACCAATCGCAACTAACGCTGGTTACCCCAAACGATCCCAGAAAGCTTACTGCCGAAAGCTGGTGCTTAGTCTGCCTGTAGTTTCTGGAATGGCAAATCCCCGAATGGCACTCCAAACTCACTTAAGAAGCCGTTTCTATAAATTAATAAAGCGCAGACCATTCTCTTTCGAAAGAAACGGTCACTTTTTGAATCTGTAATGGCATGAATTTAAACACCTTTTCATCCAGCTAACATGATTTCTTTTTTCAAGATTTATGCTGCAGACGTTTGTGGAGGCCAAGTGTCACGACTGGTGGTTAATACTTTCCCTGGTATTGCGTGACAGCACGTGCCTGACAGACTTCATTGATGACGTCATCAAACTTCACGACACAACCGCTGAATCACTTTCCCGGATGAAGGAAGGAATAGAATCGCTGGAAGCCTGGGCTGAGCAGAATTGGTAATTCAAAATATTGACCGGCCGATGGTCTGTGTTGACAAGTGATAAATGGACACTGTTTAAATACGGTATAATGCCTTAGGCGTGTTTCAAACTCAGACATCTTGCTACTGTCTTGTCAAGCTACAATAGGCGACAAAAATAGTTGACACACTCTATAACAAAAACGGTTTTCGTGACATATTTATCACTGTACCTTTCCATTCACTACACTCTGCCGCATTAACCCCCGTCCCCCCATCCAATGTTGTAGGATTGTAGCGACAGACCTGACGAAACGATACACAACATTGTCTGGGGGGGGGGTGGGGGTGGAGAATTAGGGGGGTGGGGCTGAAATGCCTCTCGTGCCGAACAAAATGGGGTTCAAAATGACAATGTGACAACAATATTGTCGCCTATTGTCTGAAGTACGAAATGTGCTATTTCTTTCCAAAAGTGCGAGAAAATTAATCGGTTATTACAAATATTAATCTGCACTGTCCGATGTTTTGATTCATGCGAACGGTGTTAATAGCTGATTAATAGGCCATTTGCACGATGACGTCATTTGACTACTACTACCAGAATCCTTCAGTTTTTTGTTTTGTGGTGCAAATTAGGGCTATTGTTATTTAAACCGCACTGGGATTACAAAATTTAAATAAGAAAGGAAAAACGAAATGAATTCTGGTAGTAGTAGTCAAATGACGTCATCGTGCAAATGGCCTATTGCATTCTAATTGCAGCCGTTTATCGAATGTCATAATAATTATAATGTTATAATAGTCTTAAGCATGTGAATAAAGCGAGGCAAAATGGTCTAAAATTGACGAAGAAACTGGTGCCTTTGGGCGCATTGCACGAAAATACAAAGGGTTAGGACTGAAGGAAATGATGGACGAATTATATGTTTCAAGGTCTTCAGAAAATCAGATTTAAAAAGACTGAAAAAGGGCCAATGTAACAAAGTCCACCACAAGAATGAGCGACCAGGCCGGCCAAGAAAGTTGAGTCCCCGTGTAGAGCGGCCATTCCTTTGACAGATTCGCTCTTTAAGGAAAGAAGAGGGGAATTTTACCGTAAAGCGAACAATGGAAGAGGCCGCCTTAAAAATTTACCAAGTTTCTTGCAGACTGAGTACAATGCCGTAACACAGCGTAACACGCGCGCGTGACATATCAAATTACTGTCACTTGATGTGGCATTTACAAGAAATTCTTATTCATTTCTCGCATAATTCGTGTATCAAACCCGAATTTAGAACATAAAATATGTTCAATCTTTCATTCTGTTATAAAATCAGCCTTTAAAAAGGGAAATATGTGTCTATCTTCTGAAATTCCACGATTTACCACGATTAACCACGATTTACAATGGTAAACAAAAGAACATTACTAAAGCTGTTTTTTATTTCAAAATGGTAAATCGTGGTAAATCGTTGTTATTCGAGACATCTTCTTTACTGCTTTCTTTTCTAAGGAAATTTTGCACAAGAAGACATTTCTTTTGCTGTTATTGCGAAAGTTCAACATGAAACCGAGAACCGTCATCATTTCAGAATGAAGAACCGTCATCATTTCAGTTTCCTTTCCGTTAAGCAAGCCGTTCCGTAATAAACACAATGGTGTTCTTGCCACTTGCAAAAACGAGAAGGAATTCGCAAGTCCATGTTATCTTTTATCTTGTTTGGAAAATACTAATAAATTCGAATAAATACTAATAAATAAGAATGAAGAACCGTCATCATTCCAGTTTCCCTTCCGTTAAGCAAGCCGTTCCGTAATAAACACAATGGTGTTCTTGCCACTTGCAAAAACGAGAAGGAATTCGCAAGTCCATGTTATCTTTTATCTTAGGTAAACGATTTTTCGTTTGTCTCACGATGGAGTCACTTTAAGATGTTGATCGCGACGTTTCGACTGCTATTACTGCTAGTCTAATTGGTTCTAGACAAAAATTGAGTACTTTGTCAAACCCACCTGAGCTCTTGATTGATAATATTCCAATAGAACAAGTTTCCTCTGTCAAATCGCTTGGAATATTTATTGATGAAAATCTACGGTGGCAAATACACATCGATAAATTATCTAAAAAGATCGCTTCCGGGATAGGAGCCATAAAAAGAATTAGACCTTTTGTGCCCCCATCTACTCTTCATTATATATACAACGCGCTAATTCAATCTCACTTCAATTACTGCAATCTTGTTTGGGGTAATTGTGGTAAAACTTTATTTGAAAGGCTACAGAAGCTTCAGAACCGTGCCGCTCGTGTTTTAACTTTTTCTAGCTATGACGCGGACGCCAACTGCCTAATTAGACAACTCGATTGGAAAGATTTGAGCACACAGTTTCAAATACAGAAAATCATAATGGTTTACAAGTGTTTAAATGGTCTTGTTCCTGAATACCTGTCCTCTAAATTTGTTATACGAAATGGAATGCGCTATTCCCTGAGGGACTCTGATAATAAACTAGTCGTCACGTTCCCACGAACTAATTACATGAAAAATAGCTTTAGTTATAGCGGAGCAGTTCTCTGGAACAGCCTACCCTGTGATATGAGAGAAATGAAATCTCTAAGTCAATTTAAACGTTCAGCTTATCTGAATTTTTAATTTAAACTACACACGGCATTCATGAAAAACAGGTTATTAGATTAATTGTAGTTAGCTTTGTAATTTGTTTAGGCTAGTTAGGTTAGCTAGGTTAGGTTCCTGATGATTTTACCGTGTTTAAATAAAGATTTACAGTTACAGTTACAGTTACAGGCGATGAGGTCGATTGGTTACGTGTCGCTTATGTAGCACGTTGGCTTGTTGCTATTGGTGCATTTCGATCCTCATTATTATTCCGAAAAGATGTTGTTCCCTCTCCGGTCCGATTTGATATCGGTCGGTTATTATGCTTCTTGATTGTAGGCATCCACGCTTCGGGAATTTCAATTCCACTATCTCTGTTGATGTTATTAGGATGTAGTCTTATGTGGATGGCCTCTTTAACTCTACGGGTATACCAGTGTGGTTCACGGTCAATAAACTTAACCTAAATGCCCGGTCTTGTTAGCGTGTTCTGAAACCGCGGAGGTTTGAGTACGAGCAAGCCGTATGTCTCTATCGTGTTCTTTTATCCTTTCATGCATAGACCTCCCTGTTTCTCCGATATACACTTTGCCGCATTCGCAAGGAATCTTGTAGACAAGATAGTGACTCCATCGTGAGACAAACGAAAAATCGTTTACCTATCTTACACACCACGATGAACAACAACCACAGTTTTAGTAACATCTTTTATCTTGTTTGGAAAATACTAATAAATTCAGTTACATAGCAACTGGCACTGACTAAGCAACACATCTGCTGCGCATATACCATATAGTTACGTATCTGTTTCCCGCTTTGACATTAGTGAGGCTCTTGACGCATTTGCGTGTTTTACTGGTAACACAGCGGATTTCATTTCTACAAATAATCCTCAAATTTGGTCATATATGAAAGTCTGTTGTGTGATATAGCAGAAAGTCCCCAAAATAATAATTTAAGCAAGAGACAGCGCCCTTGCCTTACCATGAATGTCCAAATAACAATTTTTGTATATCGGACAATAGGCGACAAAAATAGTTGACACACTCTATAACAAAAACGGTTTTCGTGACATATTTATCACTGTACATTTCCACTCACTACACTCTGCCGCATTAACCCCCGTCCCCCCATCCAATGTTGTAGGATTGTAGCGACAGACCTGACGAAACGATACACAACATTGTCTGGGGGGTGGGGGTGGGGGTGGGGGTGGGGAATTAGGTGGGTGGGGCTGAAATGCCTCTCGTCCCCAACAAAATGGGGTTCAAAATGACAATGTGTCAACAATATTGTCGCCTAATGTAGCTTGACTGTAGCACGACTTGGTCGAAGTCTTCGAATTTAATAGCTGTTCCACAACGAAACACTGACCAGTAGTTGTAAGGGTTTTTTAAATGTACTGTATTACTGTTTGAAACCGAGTCATTCTATTGATGTTTTAACAAGACAGAGCATGCCGTAGTACACGCAAGTAGCACAGCGTAGTTTTAAACGCCTTGCCAAAGTCGAACCCAATGCTATCAACTTATTTCGACACGTTAGTAGTACAACAGTTAAAACAGGCCTTGGGGCTGCTTTGCCAAATTAAGGCCGAAAATAACACCGTGTTATTTTCACTGTTTTTTTTTTCCAGTCATGGTTACTACTTATTCTTTGGTCTTCATAAGGAGCACTGGCTCGCTCTCGAGAGAGCACTGACTGACGTAAAAACTGCGCCCAAGGAACAAAAGGACAGCAGTCCATCCTCTGAGTCCAGCCATCCATCACCTCGCTCTAGCACGAGTAAGGACGAAGGGCCTGGAGACGAACAGGAAGCATGCGAAGAAACAGCCGAGGAGGACAAAGACGAGTACGAATGCGTTGTGTCGTGACGTATACTCGGGATTGCCACTTGACATCGATGCGACAAAACCGTTCTGTGAATAGTAAGGGAACGAACGTTAAGCATTCACTTCCTTGGGAAAAGGACATTTGCCATCTCAGTTGTCCATTTAGGAACAGTGGAGTTCCTGACCTATATCGAATACCTCGGTATAATAAACAAATGGAAAACTGAACTTTTGCCTCATTTTTATCTCGTTAATGCGCATGCGCATTAAGCGAGATTTCGGAGTCGAGTACGAAAAAGGGGCAAAAGTTGTTAACAAAATTTTGTGGACTTTTGCCCAGGGGGGTTTCTTGTCCCTTCTTTATAGAAGCTATATTAGGGCATTGAGGATATGGTTGGTTAAACCGGGTAGGATTTCAAGAAGGGCGTCACATACTGCCACTAAAATGTTTGGGGAGCACCCCCGGACCTATTGTTAATTTCCCTATGTCAGAACTTGTCATGATGTCAGATGGATGTCAGAACTTGTCATGAACTTGCCATATCTCACATTACGTTACCGCAAAGGTATTAGTCCTTCTTAAATTTCGATATCTCACGTTACCTATCAGTTTCAATCATTTGTCGTAAAGCCATTGAAGCTGCTTTTAGCCTGTTCCAGGCGTTCAGATAGTGGGGAAGCGCGAATAGTTGGGGAAGGCGCGAAGAAAAGCGAGCGAAAAAATTGCGGGAGGCGAGGCGAGGGAACGCCTGTAAACATTCTTAACAAAATGTCCTTCCGCCCACTTTTAGACCGCCAACTCAGTTGTCAATCATCTGTCAATTAAAATAGGATTAGATTTCCTGGGATTAGATTTGGTGTAATAAAGAGTGACAGGCCTACACGACTCCCTCGCGAGTGTTTTAGCCATTTTATATTTAAGCTCGCAAAATGATGCTTCATGTATTTGTAGCGGGTATATGGAGAATTCGAGGTGACTGAATTAAAAACCTTCTAAACTCGCAAAATGATACAGACTGTAGTCTCGAGGTCATTTGTGTTTTTAAGCTGTCTGCTAGTTTTGACCTCTTTGTCGGGGCGATTGTTTCATAGCGATGTTCTTTATTATGCCATCGTGGCATTTGTTAGAATAGCTCTGCAGTAAAACCTTTAACATTGCATGCAGACTTACAGCAAGCTTCGATTTGGAGGTCATTTTGAAATTATGCTGTATTCTCGGCGGTTTTCTTCAACTCTGGTTTCTTCAACTCGGCGGCTTTCTTCAGTCTGGAGCTCTGGAGCTCTGTTCGATCGGCGGCTTTCTTTAGTTTTGTTTGACCTCTTGCTGTGCTCATGTAGCCATTTTCTAGTAGAAGTTAACCAACAATGTAAGGTTTTTCACTCTCTCTGAATCTCTTAGGTAGTCGGATTTATTAGTTTGAAATTATCGACCGTCAATGGTTTCTTGCAATTAGTTGGAAATATGTTGGTCCGAATTTTCAGTGATAATTGCAGCTTTTTATAAAGCTATGCAATGTTTCATAGAGAGTATAAATCAAGCGCATTTCAGTCACTGCTCCGCTTTGTAGTTGAGAATTGACGGTTTTTCCGGAGTTCTAATCTGTTTTTCTCCATTGTCATTTGTGCAGTCGGTTCTTCTCACTGCATTGTACTGAGTTTCAAAGTCTAGCGACTGTTTTGTTTATGCCTCGATGAAAGCTGTCTTTCCTCCGCCATATCACATTTCTCGTCAGCACTCGAGTGTTGACAAAGTGTCATAATTGACCAATCAGAGGGTATACCGGATCCCGGTATACCGGAACAACCTTTTGTTAAGAATGTTTACAGGCGTTCTTTCGCCTCCTCTCCCCAGCCTCCCCGCAATTTTTTCGCTCGCTTTTCTTCGCGCCTTCCCCAACTAATCGCGCTTTCCCCACTATCTGAACGCCTGGAACAGGCTAAGCTGCTTTAGAAGGGATGCGTTTTCTTGGGAAACGCAGTTTGAGAATTTCACGGTGTATTTTTACGAATGGAGACGTTTTAAGAAAGTTAAATGGGACAGGAAAGTTTGTGTTTTAATATGAACGATATGGCAGAGCAAAATAGCATGAACTTTGCGTTTTTTGAGGAGCACCCCCAGACCTATTGTTAATTTCCCTAGGGTATTGGGATGTCATGAACTTGTCATAATTATCTCACGCTACGTCACCACAAAGGTATTACAGTTCTTATTTAGTTTCGATATCTCACGTTACCTACGGTATCAATAATCTTTCAAATTTCAAATCATTGCCATTAATAGATTTAGGTACATGGTAGAAGGTATTGACGGTGGTAAAAATTGCGCTTTGATTATGCAATAGTATGCAAGGGACCTCGTGATTTTGCAGACTTAGTCAAACTATTTCTTGTTTGCTGCAATTCTCTCTACAGTTCTATTCGTATACAAGTAAAATTTTGTTGTTGACAAAGCAAGCATTTTAACAACCATTTTATAAGCGATCTGAGCGTTTCAATTCAAGACAGACATTGGAACTTATTATTACGGACTTAATTGAGAAGATATTATTTGAGTGCCAATACGAAGAAAATATCAAGAAGTGGTTAGGATTTTATCGCATACACCGCCACTAAAATTTTTGGGGAGTACTCCCGGACCTATGTTAATTTCCCTAGGGAATTGGCATGTCATAATTTTTTTTTTTAGTTTTGATATATAGCGTTACATATCAATCTTTTAAATTTGTTTTTACGTAGATGTGTCCGAGACGGCATTGATCTTCAAAGGTTCAAGAAATTTGTGTTTTTCTTGTCAATCATACGTCGTAAAGCCATTAGTGCTCATTTAGAAGGGTAAAAAAGGTCAAATGTTCTTGGGAAACGCAGTTTGACTGAAAATTCCACGGTGTATTTTTAAAATGAATGGAGACGTTCTGAGGAAGTTAAATGGCAAGGGAGCAAAAACAATAATTACTAAGTTCAATTTATGAAATGAATGGCTTTGAGTTCTCATAGCATGTTATCATTTGATGAACTTTTGATATTAAATTACCGATCACGCGAACGAAATCATTGCCATTGTTAGATTTAGGTACATGGTAGAATGTATTGACGGTGATAAAAATTGCGCTTTGATTATGCAATAGCATGCAAGGGATCTCGTGATTTTGCTGAACAAACTAATTGTGCAAATGTAGAAGTTATTGTTTGCTGCAATTCTTTCTACAGTTCTATTCGTGTACAAGTAAAAGTTTGTTGTTCTGAATTGAATGACAAAGCAAGCATTTTAACAACCATTTTATAAGCGATTTCAGCGTTTCGATTCAAGACATACATTGGCATTATTACGGACTTACTTGAGAAGATATTAGGGCCATTTATACGGGAGAAAATAAGACGCGTCTTATCTAAGACGTGACTTAAATAAGATGCGAAGTGTACCATTTGTACGTTTGCGTCCAACATAAGACGCGAAGATCACGTATAAATGGTTCGCGTCTTATTTTTGATACGGCGCACTTGTTGTTCACGTCTTATTTAGAACACGAAAGCATTTATACGAGGAAGTTCACGTCTTATTTAAGACGCGGACAAAATAAGAACAGCTGAAAACCCTGTTCTAAGATAAGACGCGTCTTATTTAAGTCGCGTCTAAAATAAGACACGAATGCTTATTTTGTACTGTTTATACGATCGGTTCGCGTCTTATTTAAGTCGCGTCTTAGATAAGACGCGTCTTATTTTCTGTCGTATAAATGGCCCTATTATTTGAGTGCCAATACTACTCAAGTAAAAACCATTCGTTTTTTCACCTTTTTTCCGGATCCACGGTTGTGGCGTGCAGGAAAGACAGAAACATTTCCGGTGAAGATCACAAGAAAAGACAGAAAAGTCAGAAAAATATAGCACTGCGACAGCTTGAGACTCAGTTGAAGTAAAAAGTAGTGAAAATTGCTTTTCAGTGTTTGCCTGGCTTTGACAGCTTTCGTAATAAAGTTCCTTTTTATCATTGTGGAATGTCCGGTTTCCGGAAGATTAGAAAGAACGGGAGAGAGCGAATCTTAAAAATGAAATTAAAGTTGGAAAAATAAATATTTGCTCAATTCTTTCTTTGAGGAATAGAGTAATTCTAAGGATATGCACTTTTTGTCCTGACTTCCTGACTGAATTTAAGTCTCAAAATAGCAATGAACAATGCGCTATATATGATAAACGATTATACCGTATTTTCTCGATTAAACGCTGGGCCCCGAATAAACGCCGGGTATAATAGAGGAAGTTGTAAGTAAGCCCTCAAACGTTTATTTGTGGTATAATAAACTTAAGATTTAAGGGCAAGGTACACGGCTGCCAAGAAAAACGAATAATAACCCTTTCTTAAAAAATGGCGGGCGAGAAAAAACTGCTGATTCAAAGAAACGCCGGGTCCACTAGGCCAAGTTTGAAATAAACGCCGGGGGCGTTTAATTGAGAAAATACGGTACGTGAATGGACTACAGACGAGTAGCACGCAACATTTTAGAATCACCATAGGTGTCATAGGTCATGATCAGTAATCAGTTCTTTTCTTCTACAAAATCTCCGTAAAATTCTAAGATGTTTATGTCTTATATATAAAGATCTACAAACGCGGATAAACGTAAACAGTTTTCCGATGCGTTGTGGCACACATCAAAGATTAAGATAGGATGATCCTAGCTTGTTTTTGAACCGGTGCTGCTTGACATTTCTGACAGTCCTCAGAGAATTAATTCTGTATGGCGATGATCCGCAATTTGCACCTACAGTTTCATAGTTGAGACTAGTTGAACCTCTCAAACTCCCCGTAATCTCGAACTCAAATCCATTTCCTTTCGGTGACCTTCGATTTTCTTTTATGTCATATACTATACGAGTCTAATGAGAGTGCGAGATGTCAGGAGTTCAACTGTATTTTCGAGGTCTTCAGTGCATGTGATTTCAGAGTAATTTTCTGAACTTACAATCATGGGTGGCCAACGACCACTGATGTATAAATCTTCAAGGTTACCTTCATCATATTCCTTCCCAAAAAGTCATAAAATACCATAAAAAGAATTCACTTACCTTTTGCATCCTTCCGAGGCTTTTGAGTCTTATGAGCCTTGTGTGATTTGTGTCGACTTCTGCTTTTTTTTTACTTTTTTCGTTTCCTGTTTTCCTCCTTGTGTTTTACCATGCGGGAAGAGTTACTTATTGATTGTTATTTGACGATATAAGATCACCAGAGATCTGTACAACTCTGCAATTGATCCCGGCACCGCAAATGATCCCGGACCGCAAATGATCCCCAAATGGGACCGCAAATGATCCCGGACCGCAAATGATCCCCAAATTGGACCGCAAATGATCCCGGACCGCAAATGATCCCCAAATTGGACCGCAAATGATCCCGAACCGCAAATGATCCCCATAGAGGACCGCAAATGATCCCGCTCATTAATAATAATGGAACGGTGTGGATTTTTTTTACTAGAGCTGTGCATATACATCTAGTTTATGCCTAAGCCTGGATTTCTTACTGTCGCGTATTTTTTACGTGCGTAAATATAATAAGAAATGATGTATGAACAGCTTGTGCAAAAGTTTACGCGAGTTGTTCATACATCATCTCTTATTTTTATTTACGCTCGTAAAAATTACGCGACATTGGAAATGCACCTTAAAATTAAAAAAAATAAAAATTATAATATCATCTGTATACAGACTTATACATATTTTTAAAAAGAGTAACTATTTAATCTAAGAATATGAATTAATAAAACACGCGTTAGGTCGTCTAAAAAGTTAAAGAGCCCAGTGTCTGTTATAAAGAAGTCAGTAACGCAGGACTTACTTATCACCAGCCCTCCAACGCCAAAAGATGGCAATTGTTTATTCCATGCGATGAATGACCAAATAATTTGCCTGGGGATGGTTTCCCAGAGCGTCTCAGAATTAAGCTCTAGCCTGGTTAATTATCTCAGACTAAACCCAACCACACCAGACGGAGCTCATTTCAGAGATTTTGTCAATCATGGCGCATGGAAGACCTATCTACGAAGAATGGCAAAGGATGGATAGTGGGGGACTGGATTGCATTGTTGGGACTGATCAACATGTTAAATATCCCGGTGGCGATAGTCTCAAGTTTAGGAGAGGCAGGATTAAAAGTCATTCATTCAGCTGGGTATGAAGATGACGACAACGATAAAAGCAACGGAGGTATGGCGTTACTTAGCCATGAAGCTGAGCTACACTATCACAGTCTGGAACCAATAGACCTTTCCGCTTCTAAGAGTCCGCGACGTTCCAGTGTGCGACCGAACAGTTAAAAAACAAGTACGGCGAGGGAAAAGTTTATACGGAGGAGATTTGTCCAGTAACTGTGGAAAAATGTTTCAATGTTACACCCAAGGCGTCTTTGACAGTGGTGGAGCATTGCAGGTCTATTCCAATGACTGTTTTTTTTTTTTGTGATGTTTGCTTAATGCATGAATTTTTTTGAGCCTAGTAGGTGAACATAAAGGGGACGAGCAGACCTGGAAGAAAACTAATTAGCCTGTAACATTGCGTTATGTTCCTGGTAAAGTTTTTTCCTTTGAAATACCAAATGTATGGTTTGACTAAATGAATGTCCAGTTTATAAGTAAGGATATGCGACGTATGTTGCGTGGGCATCAATAGAATCTGCTCACAATTTTATGATTTCAAATAAAACGAATTACGTTTTTGTTGATTGAGAGTGAATCCAATAGTGTCGTAACGAAATTCTTTAGCTGTTTAAAAACATTGCCAGTAAATCAATTTGAATCCTAATTCTCAAACTCATTAATAATTCATGACGAGAACACAAAGGAAATCACTACCGTGAAGGTGGTTTTGAAATCGTTTCTTAATTTGCATAGATTTTGGCGATTTTATTCCTTCGTTTTCTCCGCATTTAACGATCAGTTTGAGAAGCTATATCAAACACTCGAAACAGTGTTTCATCAGATTTCCAAACACCTTGAAGTGGTTTAAAAAAACTCGGCTGCGCCTCGTTTTTCCAATCCACTTCTCGGTGTTTGGAAATCTGATGAAACACTGTTCCTCGTGTTTGATATATTACATGAAAATCGTTGCAATATGTTTTAGTTCTGTTCAAATATCAATAAATAAAGATAGTAAATTTTTTTTAACCTTCGTTCATCTTTCCCAAATTTCGATTGATAAGAAAATTGCCATTGTAATGCCGTACAAGTCATTGCTCATGACTTTTATTGATTTGGTGGCTTCTAAAAGAGCCCTTAAGTCCTCTATGACTGCAATGTCTAACTCCATGATTAGACCTACAGGTATTTTCAATCTTTTTCTCAATGTTCTCTATCCTGCCAATACCCATATCCAGTTGACTGGTGCGACTCGCATTTTGTCCTTCTGCTATACTGAATAAATACAGGCAGCAAGTCGCCTCGTCTTACCCCATGCACCCGATGTAGCCACAAAGCCATTGTATACTACATCTGTATGCTATACCTCGTATAAAAACGAAACAGATAATTCGTAAACAAGTTATCAGATTATATACATGACGCAACTGTCAGAAACAAAACACGCGCGAAGACATACAGGTCAAACCCATTCGTGTCCATTCAGAAGTGTTGCTACTTTACCCGCTAAAAATTAACATCAACTTCAATAGACCATTTAGCAACTTTACACATATTACCTATCACATCTTGACTATATTTACCTGTCAAAGGCACCCGACTTCTCCAATTCTTCTTGTTGTTTTTTTTTTTTTATTACCTTACGTTCTCTCGCATTAACGAGATGGCTTTAAGAGCCCTTTGATTATTTCGTGTAGAGTGATATAGATTATGGCGTAATTATATCTAAATTACTGATTATTATCTATTACTGATAACTTATTGCTTAAAGCCAAACCCGCAAAATAGAGCAGTTTTAAATTGAATGTTGTAAAACCAAAACCAAAGTAATTACTCTGACGAATCACAGCAGTTGTAGACAATCCAATAAACCCATTAGAGCTCGAAGCAATTACATGTCGGCGGCGCCAAGCGCGGGAAAACGCGTGCGAGCAAGTCACGATTGGTTTTGTTTTACTTCTGATTGGTCGAGAAAGTGGCGCGAGATTTTTTAGCCAATCACAAAGCGTAGCAATGAAAAAACAAAGCAATTGTGTAATTACTTTTCACACTCAATTGAAAACTGCTCTAACAGGCGGCTGGACTGTCCAACTCATGCAAATGAGCAAAATCTATTGTTCTTACTCATTTGCATTAGATTCGGCGTGGGGCTTTGCCCTTTAAGGCCCCGTCCACACGTATCCGGATATTTTTGAATCCGCTACTTTTTTGTTGCGGATTGGCCTTCCGTCCACACGTATCCGGCGAATTCAGGCAAATCCGATTCGAATACGCTACGTGTGGACGCGAATATTTTCTAATCCGTAACAAAAAAGTTGCGGATTCAGAAATATCCGGATACGTGTGGACGGGGCCTAAAACCGCAGGTTCGCCTTTAAGCTTTCACATAAAAAAGTAATAATTTCAGAATGGCTGGATGGCCATCTGGAGCAAGCCCAGTTCTTAATAATTAATCTCGATCAACACGCTCCGGACATTCGCTTCTCAAAACGTCATAAACTGTTAAAAGAAATTCTTAGTTTCCCACACAAGCAGTGTGAGAAACGATCCGGAAAAAACAACAACAATCAATGTTTAAACGCATCGTGCTGTCTTGTAGCTGAGAGGGAAAGAGAAGGAACGCGAAAATACACCTTATTGCAATAACGTCAAATCAAATAGCAAAAACACAAATAAGATTTAATTAGCATATAATCATCATACCTTACAACATTCACAACACGCACGTTTATAGCCGTATTCATGTATTAGCGGAGCACTTGCCAGGCCGAATGCCTGGCTGCGCAGCCCCATACTCATAGAACCTATGCGGTCATTTTTCATGGTCATGGCTAGCGGAATGTTTCGCGGGCGCGTGTGTGCCCGCCCGCCGTGTTGGAACAACATCCGGGATCTTGAAAGCAAGGCTTTGTTTTTCGCGCGGCCACACAGCCCTGAGCTCGGTAAACGCTTCAGTTGTTTTGTTGTGTTTAGCGGAGAATTAAAGTCGTTATTTTCCTGCATTTTTTCGCGGTTTGCTACTCAAGACAGGGATACTAATTAACGTATACTCAGAAGCCGCTTTAGTGGAAAAAGACGAGCTTTCAGGGATAAAATCTTGCTTCCAGGAACTTCATGTATTACGTTTTTATCAATGCGGGAGTAGTTTGTTTTCTACGGATTTCAGAACCAGAAGCGGAGATTTGAATTTCCAAGCAAGCGAGGGACTTAAAGGTAAAACAGATTACAGTTTTCGATGAGAATTTATGTTGATATCAATCTGTGAGTGACTTTTTATTGGTGTTATTGTTAGTTTTGGAGAATTGATTTTAAAACGTGCTTAAATTCAGTTGTATCGATCTCTTGAATTTCGTCGAAGAAAGCTTGAACTCGATGAGCTATAATTAAATGGTACGCGTTTTGCTTTTAAACGTAAACTAATGGAGATTTGAATAAATTTTTTCGAAAGAAGATTGTGTTGTCCATTTTTATGTGTTTGTTCATTCATTAGATAGATTGAAAAGCGATTTCATGTAAACAAAACAAGACTGATTTTATAGTACAGTTCTATCTTCACTCGCATCGCCTTATGCAAATATGTTTGTGTATTTTTGCAATTTTTGATTTTCAAATCAGTTTCTCGGGCAATTTTTGACAAACATAAACTGTATTTTATTCGGAAACTAGTGGTACTAGTTATTCTAGACGGAGAAAAGTTGTTTTTGTGCACTTTTGTACGGTCTATAAAATTGTACTGTGCAGACGGTCGCGTAATACTGTTTTTTAAGCTGTTTTGAAAAAAATAGGTCGTTAGCAGGCGCAAAGGTTGGTTTGTGATGTTTGATTGTTAGTATGTTTGTATGTATGTCTTGGGTTATGTCACATCAATCAGATTGTCTCTAGTATGTACACCGTGTACTATGTCAGCCAATCAAATTCTCGCTTCTAAAATGGTATTACTGAAGGTCAAAGAAGGGCACTTGGCATGAATTGAAAATCAGCCATCTTGGATGTTCGCGATTGTTGCCTCAAACACTAAAAGTGTAAAGTTTTGAAGATTTGCTGGTTGGGAATTGTGCAGTAATCCCGACTGGCTTGCTAGCATGGCAATAGGCAAGGGCATTTATTCGGAAATACTGCCTAAAATGTGCTCTATGCATGAATTGTACAATTAATGGTCTGCGAGGGATGAGACGTCCAAAAAATGTGGACTGCGGTTACGTTTATAGGTGAGCTTGTATTGAAATAAGAAAGTATAGCTTTATTGCAAAAACGGCAAGCGGATTTCAAATAATGTGATGCGGAACATGAATTGTATGTTTCAAACCTGGGTTTCAAGCGATTACTATTTGAAATTGTATCTTTTTTGTCAGTCACGTTGTCTTCCCGTGAAAATGTTAAACTTTGTCCTTATAGAAACTTGTCCGGGATGCATGGAGTTCAACAGAGAAAACTTAATGCAATTAATATACAATTTACAGTATTTAAAACGTTTATCTTTCTGTGAATTAATGTGAGCAGATGTGTAGGTTGTTAAATGTATGCCCCAAGCGATTAGGGATTGACCATTAGAAAAGTGATGGGGGGGGGGGGGGGGGGGGAGAGGTGGGAACTTTGGGAGAGACAAGAAATTTTTTTTCGTCCACCTAAGGTGGGAATTTCTTTTTTCTTTAATAATTTACTGGGAAATTTTATTTTTTTTGCTTTTGCCCCACCCTCCCCCCTCCCAATCACTTTTCTAATGGTCTATCCTTTACTACAAGCGAGTAGCGACTGTATTTTGTATGAGCAGTCTCGTTGTGTGCACGTGCAAATGTTGAACTTTGTTCTTATAGAAACTGGTACGTGATGGAATTCAACATGTTTTCGAGAAAACGTTAATTCTTATAGATAGTCCCTTGGCTCCTATGTGGAGTATAGGTCGTCCACAATTTTCCTCCATTGCTCTCTGTCCTGAACCTGTCTTTCGATTTCTGTCCAACGCAAGCCTATTTTCCGTAGTTCTTGTTCAGCAGATCGTCTCCAGTTGTTTTTGGGCCTGCCCCTGTTTCGCTTGCCTTGGGGATTCCAGAAGAGTGCTTGCTTTGTCACGTTGTTCTGAGATTTCCTTAGCGTGTGTCCAATCCATTTCCACTTCTTTCTTCTGATTTGGGTCTTCATCTTCTCTTCCTGAGTTTTTGCCAATAGATTTTCATTACTGATGGTGTTCGGCCATCTTACACCAAGGATGTGTCGTAGGCAGCGGTTTGTGAAGGCTTGAATTCTGTCTGTGATGTTTCTCGTTACTCTCCAAGTTTCAGCTCCGTACATCAAGACTGTTTTTACACTTGTGTTAAAGATCCTAAGTTTGGTCCTCAGGGATATCTCTTTAGACTTCCACACAGGTCTAAGCAGAAGGAATGCTGTTCTGGCTTTGCCAATTCTCACCAACACATCTTGTTCCGTTCCTCTATCAACAGCTATCACGCTCCCTAGGTAGGTAAAGGAGGCGACGTCCTCTATGTCCTCATTGTCTAGCTTGATTGGGTGTTCGTTTGTGCTGTAAAGCCCGGTTTCCATATGATCGCTACGATCGCTGCGATCGCTGCGATCGCTGAAAAAAAAGTTCAGCGATCGTAGCGATCATATGGAAACCACTCTCCAGCGATCGTAGCGATCACAGCGATCGCAGCGACAACGATCGCTGCGATCGCTGTGATTCTATCTCAGCGATCGTAGCGATCGTAGCGATCATATGGAAACCACTCTCCAGCGATCGCAGCGATCGCAGCGACAGCAAAAATACCAAGATGCACTGCGTACGCCCACTCAAAGGGTGCGATTTGGACCTTTTTATGGAAGAAGTGCAAAGATACGACTGTCTTTACAACAAATTTTAAAAACAATTCACAGCCGCCATGTTGAATTTCAAGAATGAGGCGAAACGATATTGTCAGACCCAGGTCCCCTCGATCTTCATTCACTTTCTCAGCGATCGTAGCGATCGCAGCGATCATATGGAAACCATCAATCGCTGCGATCGCTGAACTATTTTTTTCAGCGATCGCAGCGATCGCAACGATCGTAGCGATCGTAGCGATCATATGGAAACCGGGCTTTAACGCGCATCGTCTTAGTCTTGCTTTAGTTAATTCTTATGGTGCGTTAAAAATTTTCCAACTGTTAGTTGCAAAATTCATTTTGGATGCGCTAAGTTTCTGATTTAAGACTTTTCTGGTCGACATTACAGGAAAAGATGTTTGGTTCCAAATGTTAACCTCAAGGTTGTGGTTTTGAGTTGAAAACAATTTAATCTAATTATTAATTAGTTTCTGTTTCTATCTGCACGACTTTTTTTGTGGAGAATAAAAACAGTTGTTTGAATACTATTAGTTGCAATTTACAAGGAGACTACCAATATTCATTTTACATGCGTTTAGTTTCTGTTAAAGATTTTTCTGGTTGACATTAACAGAAACAGGTGGTTCAAAGAATTTTTGTCACTTATTTAATCAGCTTGTGGTTTAGAGTTAAAAACAATTTCATTTAATTAGTTTGCGTCTTCCAGGCCAAAGGGAACCATTTCCACGTTTCTTTTGTGAATAATAAAAGCAACTTTTTTAAAAAAAGACTAGAATTTTCAGAAAATAATAATCCTTCAATTTGGATGCATCATCAAATTTCTGTGCAGGACTTTTCTGGCGGTCAGTGTAAAACGCAGACTGCAGACTGCAGACTGCAGACCGGTGGTAAAATGCAGACTGAGGGTAAAATGCAGACTGCAGACTGCAGACCAGGGGTAAAATGCAGACTGATGGTAAAATAAAATATTAATAATAAAAAACGAGTCATAAGGATGAAATAAAGAGTGTTCGTACCCGTAAAATAATGTCACGTCAGGACTCACGAAACACACAAAGGCCGCCTCACGCAGTAAAGTCACGTGGTCCTCAAGTCACATGGCCCTAGAAACATGTCGGAAAACGAGGACGACGATCTCATGGTCAAAATGGTCATAGTAACGATTATTTGAGAACGCCGAAATGTTATAATTTTTCGTGTTTGGATAGCCCACTGTCACCTTTCAACAAATATCAATTCACAAACCTCTTGATACATTGAAGTCCAGAACAAAGATTGAATGTCTTTCACAAACTATGCTCGATACCTACAAGTTTACCTTGCCTTGTTGTTGTGCTGTCGTGTTTTGCTTGCCTTGTGTTCCGAACAATTCCAAGGCCACGCTGAAAGAGTTACTCGGTCCCAGACTAATCGCGTAAGCACAATTCAAAATGGCCGACACGTAAACAAAGGTAAGATGCATAGAATTACGATTAGTTTGGGCGCTTGTGGGAGACTTGGTTCAACAAAATGGGGAGTTCAAGCACTCGAGGTTGATAATATGTTTGACTAAAGCGAATAAACGCCTTTTGGTTTGAGTTTTCGGGATTTTGAAAAAAAAATAGGGGAACGCGTAGGAACACTCCCAAGTCTTGTTTTTTTATTATTAATATTTTATTTTACCCTCAGTCTGCATTTTACCCCTGGTCTGCAGTCTGCAGTCTGCATTTTACCCCCGGTCTGCAGTCTGCAGTCTGCAGTCTGCGTTTTACACTGACCGCTTTCCTGGTTGACATTTAATACACTGATTACAGAGACAAGTTGCTCATTTCACTGGGGCCGTAGTTTCGTCATAAAATAACTCCGAAAATCCCGCGAAAAAGCTAGCCAAAACTTCCCACCTATTTTCATACCCTAACCCTTTAGGCTAGAATACAAAAGCAAACTTTGCATTTTTCCACCTAAATAGAGTTTTGGTCCCAGAGGGCGCGTTTCTCGAAAGTCCCGACAACTTTTCGGGCCCGCAACTCATATTCAAATCAGAATCTATAAAATGGTGATGCATTTTTAGCCCTCAAACCAGCTCGACTTGTTTTGTCAATTTAGAATTTTATGCTTTGCTTTCAAAATCAACAAAATTTTAATCTTTAATGAATACATTGCGCACATAACATAGCTTTCCGGGCACGAAACGTTATCGGGACGTTCGAGAAACGGGACGCAGTTCGTGATCTCGGTATTTTTTGGGGGTAGGGGGCGGGCCGGAGGATTTGAAAAACGTATATCTGCAGGCAGTTATTTGTACTAGTTTTCTTCCACTGTTTTGTTGCTTTCACCATTTCATATCATTTAGGGAATTTTCAAAATAGCTCATGCACGCAATGCGTGCCTATGTTTGAGAAATAGCCCGTTCGTCAATCTTAATTCTTGTGCTTCCGACGTTTCACCTTAGTTAAGTTTCACCTTAGTTAAGCTTGTTCAAAGTGCGACGCTGTTTGGCTTGGGCTATTTATATATATTAATCATGTTATTGAAAGAAATCATTTGCATCAGTTTCTTGGTGTCATTTTGATGCAATTCGAGGCTGATTCATCTGGCTCAATTTTTGCTTTTTGCCTTTTTATACGACGTTATTGCAATAAGGTATAAATAGATTTCGTGTTACGTGATAAAGACTGTTTCGCCTTAGTTACCTTTTTTGGAACATGTTCTATTACCAAAGCTAGGTTAATGATACAAGTTCCAATGCAAACAAACTAAAAGGGACACTGTCCTGCCGAAATAACAAAATTTCTCTTACTCTTTTTTCTGTTATATCGCCAAATGCCACCAAATATACAACTTAATTGAATAAAAAGATTCTGTACAGCAAAACGAAAGCAGTAGTTTGGAGACAAGTGCAGGATTGCAAGGATGGAAGCGGATTACAGTTCACTGATAAATTTGATTTCGTGACAAGCGGTCAAGAAATCAAAATTGCCATTTTTGTAGAACTTTGACTTTTTTAGCCGTTATTATGTTTCTTTTGTTACCATTTCTTTGCTTTCATCACTCGTGGTGACTTTTCATTCCTATTTCAAGACAATAAAACAAGCTTCCGATCATCATCATGATAACAAGATATATCAGTCCGGACAGTGTTCAGGCTTGATAGGAGGCCTTTGTAGCGAAAAACAAAAACAACAACAATTAATAACGCCCGAACAACGGATCACTCGGATCACTAAACGCAGTATTTGCACAGTGTTCCCTCATTTCGAGCGCCCGTTTTATTTGCTGGGAAGCTAAGTCATGCTCACCCAAGGCTCCATACGCGCGACCCAGAAGCTCTACGGTAGCGGCTGTGTCAGAATGGAATCCCAGTAGTTCCTCTCGAAGAGTCGAGGCAGTCAGCAAAGAATCTACGGCACCGCTAAAGTCCTGCAAAGCGTACTGCGCTTCACCGAGGCAATGATAGCTCAGTATTGTGTCTTCGTGGAGGTCACTGAGCAGCTTTGATCTTAGGTCGGATGCTCTTCGGAAAGACCTGACAGCAGCCTTAAAATCCCCCATCTTTGAATTAATAGATCCCTGAAAATGAAGGCTTGAAGCTGTGTCCACATGTTCAGGTAATAGCTTCAATCTTATGTTCAAAGCTTGGCTACAAGCAACAAGAGCTTCTGGGTAGTTCTCCACTTCAAAATACGTTGCACTTAAGTTTTGGAAACTTAAGGCAGTATCTGCATGGTTACCAAGCAACACATTTCGTAACTTGACGGCATTTTGGAATTGTTTTCTAGCTTCCTCGTACTTGCCTATTTTGTAATAGCAACATCCCAGTTCATTACAGCTTTCTGCTGTCAGCTGGTGGTCACCCAAATGTTTCTCTCTGAGTCGTAAAGCCTGCAGGTGCACCTTTAAGGCTTCATTGTACTCACCTTGCTTGAAATGATTCAGGCCAATCTGATAGTACGTAATAGCAGTATCCTCATGATCCTCGATACCCAATCTCTTCCTTAGATCCAACGCACGACGGAGTGACTGATGAGACTCGATATATCTTTTCATCTGGAAATACACAGCACCTACGTTATGTAGACTTGGAACTGTATCGACGTGATCTCCGAGATTTTCTTCTTCTATTTCTATCGCGCGCTGAAGTAACATGAGAGCTTCATTGCAGTGATTTCTTCTAAGATAGTAAGACCCAGCGTTGTTGTAAATACGTGCTAAGTCTGAGAAACAATCTTTTGCGAAGTCCTGTTCCTTTAAAACACCTTCGAGTTCTTCACACGCGACATTGATATCGTTTGTATCAGCAATAGTGGCATCGAAATTTTCTAACACTGAGCAGCAACGAGACAATGAATTAATAGTCTTCCTGACCAGGTTACTACGATGCATTGTTTCTAACGGTTCTCGTAAAATTTTTCTTCTGATGTCAAAAGCTTTCTTAAATGAACAAAAAGCAGCCTCGTATTCCTTCAGTTCGTTTTTCGCTACTCCGAGGGAATGGTAGCTTAGAGCTGTGTGTTCGTGGTTTCCCAATGCGTTTTCCAGTTGACTAGTTATCAAGTGAAAGCCCTTTGCTGCTTCCTTATGGCAGCCCAAGCTGTGTAACGCATTGCAGCAGGCTTCTAATACCCTGACACGGAGACGCCCTTCTTCAAACAAAGTTAAAAGAACTTTTTTCATTCTAACAAGGGAACGGGTAATAACAGATAGCTCAGTTTCCATCTGGTTACCGAGAGCTTTGTAAACGGAAGGTAGCAATTCAGTCGTAACAGCAAAAAAGAAAGCATCTTGTTCAGCAAGAGAACGCTTATCTGATTTTGTTGATGATGAAGTGTCTCTTCGAAAGAGACACGCAAGAGACAATGACGCAACCTTACACTCACTGCTGCAGATACTTTCAAAATATGATGCCTTTTCCTTGTCCCCTTTTTTTCTGTAGCAAACTGCGAGAACATGGTAGGCGAGAATCTTGAGAACTCTTTCATCATAACCATTTCCCAGACGATCTACAGAACGCTCAATAGACGATATTGCCTCGTCAAGCTTGCCACAGAGAAGCTCGTGAATGCCAAGATAACAGAGAAGTTTTGCTGGACAATCAGGAGCATCAATTAAGTCAGCTTGCAGGGGCTGGCGGTCTATGTTTTGATTGTTTACGTAAAACCAACCCAAGCGACCAAAGTACTTGGCAGCAAGCAATTTGCGTTCAACGTCACAATGTTTCCTTTTCTTTGCCTCGTCCACAGCAGTGTCATAAAGCCTGTTAAATAGTAACTCTTCATCAGATAATACTGAGTAGAGAAATAGTTCTGCCTTGGACAACACTTCTACAGTCTTGGAGAACAGCTCGACCTCTCTTGTTCCATTTACAATGGATAAAACGATGGTCTCTCGCCGAGTGACAAAAGCTTCAAACGCGTCATTAGAATGACCTGTAAAAAACTTATTATTAGCCTCCCCGAAACTGGTGATGTTATAATCGTAGAATCGAAGTTCTGCTCTATGAAATATAGCTTCGATTTCAGGGTCACGAGATCTCTTGTCGTCAACAAAGGATCGCAGCAGGGAATGGATTGTAAAAGATCCAAAATCATCGTTGCATTCTATTAAAGATTTTCGCTCCAGTGATCGTAACATTTTCTTGCTAGTTCTTTGTGGTGCTGTCCTTAAATCTAAAACGGTTCTAGCTTCTTCTGTTCCAAAGTTGCCTGAAAAAACGGAAAGAGATACGAATGCTTCCTTTTCTTTGTCTCCGAGTCTTTGAAAGGACGTGTTGATTATTGTCTTTAGTCTAGTATCGTGAGGAAAACCTTCATCGTCCAATACCTCAACAAGAGTTGCATTCTTCAGTTCCTCCAAAATCTCATCAAATGAAACGTTTTCTTCTCTCATGGTGCTACACATTATTCGCATGGCCAGCGGAACCTGTCCACATTCTCTGAGTATGCTACTGCAGTTAGGTTCTGATACATCTGGCAAAAGTGTCTTTACTAATTTGGCCGATGAATTTCTGTCCAGTATTCCAACTCTTTCGAGATGAACGGGAAGCTTATGACTCAAGTATTCTAGGGATTCACGAGTAGTGAAGAGAAGCCTGATGTAATTGCATTGGGTAAGAATTTCTTCTGTAAATTTAAGAACTTCTTCTTTTACTTTGGTGTCTCCAGATTCCAGGACGTCGTCAGCATTATCCAGAATTAATACAAAAGGATTCTGAAAGTGTTGTTGCAAGCACTGGATAAGCCAGTGAGATGGAGAAATCGAAGGAACTTGTTTGACGTCTGCGAAAATACTGAGCAGCTTTGAGACAAGCTCATCTTTACTTTTCATTCCTCGAAGGGATATGAAGTAGACTGGGATCTTCATCTCCTGTAAGCGATGTGCTACGTTGATTGCCACTGACGTCTTTCCAAATCCCGGTGGACCATAAATGCCAACCAGTCGACTAGTATTTCTTGCTGTCAAATGATCAAGAATTGCCTCACATTCTTCTTGCCGGCCAAAAAAGTTTGGTATTTTATCAGGTACACAGCAGGCGGGAACCACATGACCTTAAACGGAAAAAGTGTTTTTAAAGATTATGTCCGTACAATACGAATATTTACTAAATAAAATGACAGCATTGTTACCAGCCCATGTAAACTTCAAGTGTAAATCGCACCCAACCCTACCTCCCCCGAAAAAAAGAATATAATACAATACTGTGTGTGTGGGTGTGTTCTTAATCATAAAACAATGGAAAGACGAAATGGACGTCGATAAAGATTAATAACGGTTACAATTGAATTGAAATGAATAACTTTATACACGGTCCATTCAACTCCAGTTGCCGAAATACCAAAACCAATATCAGGTTACCAGATCAATTTGAATTCTTCCCGATGCTAGGAAAAAGAGGAAAGAAATTTATTGTATCAGTAGAAAACCAGACCTACCTTTCGAACGCTCCGCTTGTATGGCTCGCTTTATATCCTCAACGTCTGACTCGAATTTTTCCACTTTTCTCTTGACATCTGTTACACCAGTTTTCAAATCTTTCACGTCTGATCCAACATCTTCCACTTCTGTCTTCACATCTATTATTCCAGTTTTCACATCTTTTATGTCTGACCCGACATCTTTCACGTTTTTCTTCACATCAGTCACACCAGTTTTCACATCTTTTACGTCTGACCCGACATCTTTCACTTTTTTCTTCACATCAGTCACTCCAGTTCTCACATCTTTCACGTCTGAGCTGACATCTTTCACTTTTGTCGTTACTTCAGTAACTCCAGTTTTCACATCTTTCACGCCTGAGCCGACATACTTCACTTTTTTCGTCACTTCAGTCACTCCAGTTTTCACATCTTTTACGTCTGAGCCGACATCTTCCACTTTTTTCTTCACTTCAGTCACTCCAGTTTTCACATCTTTTACGTCTGAGCCGACATCTATCACTTTTTTCTTCACTTCAGTCACTCCAGTTTTCACATCTTTTACGTCTGAGCCGACATCTTCCACTTTTGTCGTCACATCAGTCACTCCAGTTTTCACATCTTTTACGTCTGACCCGACATCTTTCACTTTTTTCTTCACATCAGTCACACCAGTTTTCACATCTTTTATGTCTGACCCGACATCTTTCACGTTTTTCTTCACATCAGTCACACCAGTTTTCACATCTTTTACGTCTGACCCGACATCTTTCACTTTTTTCTTCACATCAGTCACTCCAGTTTTCACATCTTTCACGTCTGAGCTGACATCTTTCACTTTTGTCGTTACTTCAGTAACTCCAGTTTTCACATCTTTCACGTCTGAGCCGACATCTTCCACTTTTTTCGTCACTTCAGTCACTCCAGTTTTCACATCTTTCACGTCTGAGCCGACATCTTCCACTTTTGTCGTCACATCAGTCACTCCAGTTTTCACATCTTTTACGTCTGTGCTGACATCATTTACTTGAGACTCGATTTGTTGTAGATTATCTTCTATTTTCTTAAACTTCTCTCTCCTCAACTCTTCTTCCAACTGTTGAAGCCTAGCAGTGGGAAAGTCTTTTTCGCCTAGCTTTCCGACGTCATCAATCTTAGCAACGCTTTGTCCGAGTGCGACAAAGGCATCTTTTGATAGCTGTATGTAATGATCGAAGGTAGCCTTGTCGATCTTTCGAGTACTGATCTGGTGACAAAGTCTGTTTCGTAGCAGGCGAAGCTGATCCAACGCTAAAGCGAACGTCTCGGCTTGGTTTCCAGAAGGGCTTTTAACGGAGGGATGGAATGCCCCGCTTGGTAAACGACGGGGTTTTACGAACAATTTGGCTACGGTAGCAAACCCTCCTCTTCCGTCTGACATAGCAAAGCTTTCAGCATAGAGAGTGGCTTCAAACAAAGCTGAGCAATCCCACTCCATATACGATTTATTGGTTGGTACATATTTTGTTTTTCCACCTTCTTTTTTAAGGAACATCTTCCGAACCTGTGGTGAGTCGTCCCATTTGAGAAAACCGGATGTAGTGGCGACTTGGTTGTCCCACATGAACACAAACACTTGACGCAGGGCGACTGGAAATTCATCAAGTACAACAGTGGAGAACTTGAAAAAGTTCAGTTGTTCAGAAGAAAATGTGGTCATTATAGGAAATTCAAAGACTGTTCACGGCAAGATATGAATAACTAGCCTTTGAAGCTTCACCATCAAGAAATTCAGCGATACTTCATGGTAAGATCTGGATAGTTCGTGTTTGAAGCTACACTATCATAAAAATCTGCAAAAAAAGAAGGCATTCAAGGTTAGGTTCTCCTTAGGGATATAATAATGGACCAACAGGGTACAAAGGGTACTTCCATGGCAGAAATTTTGCACGTCATTTTGGCGTTGTGGTCTTCGAATGTTTTTAATTGAAACGGGTTTCGGCTTAAGATTCAATTTAGCAAAGTGATAGTGTATTAAAACAGGCTATACAGTGGAGGCCGAAGCGCTCGTGGCTCAAGCGGTAGAGCGACGGAAGATCTAATCCGGAGGTCGTGGGTTCGAATCCCACCGAGGTCAAAGATTTTTTTTTTTTCTTTCCCTCGTGTGGTCCCTCATTTCCTTACTAGGGCTAACGCTCAGTACAGGGAAATTTATGGGTTTACCTTAGCACTATAATTTACACACAGAGTTAATTCTCTGATTCCTTGTTTGTATCACCAGTGCTACGTGGCTCAACATTTAATTATACAGTGGAATGTTGTTCATGTACGGGTCTGTATTTGTTTATAGCGGAGCTCTGCGGGCCGAAGGCCCGCGCGGAGCGCCATACTCATAGAACCCATGCCGTCACTTTTCATGGTCATGGCCAGCGGAATGTTTCGCGGGCGGCGTCTGTCATGTCTGTCCGTACGAACGTTTTTCGCGCGGCTACACAGCCGAATGTCACGTCAGCTGTACGCTCAACACTCTTGTTGAGTCAGTGGTTAACCGTTGAGTTTAGCCGAGAAAACCATTTGCAAAGTTGTTTTTCCCGGCATTTATCCGCGGTTTGCTATTCAAGACAGGTTTCACATTTCTCAAACAGTGGTCAAGACCGCATTTCAGGCTGCGTAATTCTGCAAGACAAGCGTTTTGGAGGAATATAGAGCTAAGTGCTTAAGCTTATTTTTAAACCTTATTTCGTCTTAACTTGAAGCTAGTATCATTACTTTACTGTTCTATATTGTGCAATTTTGGCTTGCATTTAAAAAGGTTTCAATTTTGAATAATTAGGTTATATAAAACGTGCTTAAATTCAGTTGTCAATTCATGATTTCTTTCATCGAAGACAATCAGCTCGGCCTCGATGACCTATAAATGGTACGTTGTGCTTTTAAACATAAACTAATGGAGATTTGAACAAATTTTTTTGAAAGAAGATTGTGTTGTCCATTTTTATGTGCTTGTTCATTCATTACATTGGTTGAAAAGCGATTTATGTAAACAAAACAAGACTTTGATTTTATGGTACCGTTCTATCTTCACTCGCGTCGCCTTATGCAAAAATGTTTGCGTATTTTTTGCAATTTTGATTTTCAAATCAGTTTCTCGGGCAATTTTTGACAAGCAACAAGTGTATAATGTGTGTACGGAGAAAAAGTTGTTTTTGTGAACTTTTGTACCGTCTAAATGTACTGTGCAGACGGTCGCGTAATACTGTTTTTGAGAATTGCTAAAATTGAAAAATAGCCCTCGTCAATCTTAATTCTAGTGCTTTTAAACATAAATTAATGGAGATTTGAATAACTTTTTTCGAAAGAAGATTGTATTGTCCATTGTTATGTGCTTGTTCATTCATTACATTGGTTGAAAAGCGATTTTATGTAAACAAAACAAGACTTTGATTTTATGGTACAGTTCTATCTTCACTCGCATCGCCTTATGCAAATATGTTTGTGTATTTTTGCAATTTTGATTTTCCAATTAGTTTCTCGGGCAATTTCTGACAAGCAACAAGTGTATTTTATTCGGAAAATAGTCGTACTAGTTACTCTAGACTGTACTTTTGTACGGTCTGAATGTACTGTGCAGACGGCCGCGTGATACCTTTAGTGAGCTTACTGTTTTAGAGAATTGCTAAAATTGAAAAATAGCTTTCGTCAATCTTAATTCTAGTGCTTCCGACCTTTCACCTTAGTTAAGCTTGTTCACAGAGCGACGCTGTTAGGCTAAGCCTATCTATATATATTATGGAAAAAGTTTAAAAGATGACGAAAGTGTTAAAAGGTTGCTGAAAAATCCATCCGTCTGTCCTTCCGTCCGTCCGTTATAAAAATTACGATATATCTATATATATTTTTTTTTTTTTTTTTTTTTTTTTTTTTTTACGAGAGACAGGTTCCGCTCATCAGTATGCATTTATGAAAAGAGTATGCACGAAGTGCGACGGCTGATACCGAAAATGCGCGAAATATTCACGAACAGGCTCTGTAATGTTTCTGCATCAATAATTGCACGTGCAAAGCGCTGTCTGGTAAAATACACTATTTTTTAACGCATTGTTCTTTCCGCATGAAGTGTTGACAATAGCGCGTGGATTAAAATTAGCAAAATTACCATAAATTTATATTTTTTGCATTCGTGTTTGCTCGGGAAGCCTTCGGAAGCGTAAAAACAAGCAATTTTGTGTCCAAGAATTCAGCGCGGATAGAAAATTTCATGAGTTGACATTGCAAGGAGGTAAACTATGTGTATTGTAGATTGTCATATCTGACTCGAAATTTTTAAATAGGCTTTCAAAGGGAAGATATGAGGCTTCAAATTCTAACATGGACAATTTTACTCCTTTAAAAGCTAATAACTTTTAATTAAAGTTGAAATCAAAAAATCGGAGTCAGATATGACACAATAGACGTTTTGACGGATCAGTGAGTGGGTAAATCAACTTGCTTTGTGTTCTTCTCGAGGAGCAAACTTGGACACAAAACCACGTTTTAAGAAAAGATAACTTTAGCGGCTTACAGTATTGCCGCAAGCGCGATCCCTTCAGTAAAAAAACAATCCTTACGCACTTCCATTATTCGCCAATATCTCTGTTAAATTTTAGCGAAATCGGCTTTCAAACCTTCACGATATAACGTTTTTAAAAGTGACACCCCTGCCAAAATTTTGCCTTATGAATTTATTCATGGCCAGGTATCCCCCGCGACCTTAATGGTTGCTTGATGTATATCAAGGTAAAAAAAATACGTACAATTACATTTAAGTACTGTTACTTTCAATTTCATCAGTGGAATTTAAATAAAATGCCTAAAAAAAGAACATTTTGGCATGCTGGTAGATTCCACTGATAAAGGGCGAAAGTCGAAACGTATGGTTTTTCGTCAGCAAATTTTTGGCAGTTTTATCAACTTTTTAACTTTTTCCTTAATACATCTGACTAGTGCTACGCAATTTTCGAATTTTTGTTCGTATTTCCACGCATAAGCCTCGACCGCAAGTTAATTCCAGTTCAATACCGAGAATACGAATATATGGCCATTCATCGCACGAAGCTCTCGGAACGTCTCACAGGATTGTCTGAGAAAACAATAGAACAAACAACAGAAGAATGGATCCTAGCCCTGAAACAATAGAGCTTCGTGATAACCAGGGCCAATGAAATTAGAGGTTCTAAAGAGCTTCGTGGCACCTGTATCATCGAAGCATAATCAAGTCTCGAAGCATGTCCGTAGCTCGGGACAAATAATCCATTTTCGCGTGGCGTTTTGAAATACGCAGTAAAACAATTTAATTCATGACGTAAACTTTTCTAAAGTTTACCTGTCTCTCGTGCGCATATTTATTACTGCGGAAATAATGTTTTGCTTCAAATTTTAATTTCTACCGGGTCTGTTCACTGTGCCCCCGACGAGAATGACAGACCTATTGAGCAGATAATATATATAGATAGGCTGCGCCTAACAGCGTAGTTCTCTGAACAGAAAGTCGGTGATAAGCTTAACTAAGGTGAAAGGTCGGAAGCACAAGAATTAAGATTGACGACCGGGCTATTTTTCAATTTTAGTAATTCTCAAAAACAGTATTACGCGACCACCTGCACAGTACATTTAGACCGAATAAAATACACCAGTTGCGTATCAAAAACTGCTTGAGAAACTGATTTGGAAATCAAAATTGCAAAAAATACACAAACATATTTGCATAAGGCGACGCGAGTGAAGTTAGAACTATAAAATCCAAGTCGTGTTTCGTTTACATAAAATCGCTTTTCAACCAATGTAATGAATTAACAAACACATAAAAATGGACAACAAAACCTTCTTTTGAAAATTTTTATTCAAATATCTATAGACAAATTCGGCTACGGGGCCTGGTCACACTACAGTGATCTACAGTCAAAAACAAAAATTAGCCCGTGCAAAAATCGAGGAAAACAAAAGAAACCGCTCCGGTTGGACACGCTTTTTGTGGAATGTTTTTGTTTTTATGGCTGTGTTTTCACGAGGCGGTTTTTCTCGCTTAACATTCCTGTAGGTAATTTGTTTACTGACCACGTTAAGCAGCTTAAAAAATTTATGCGTTTTCACGGACAGAACTTTATTCATTTTTATTATACCATGCGCGATATATTTTCTTTTGTTAAAACAATAGAAAATTAGAACACAAAAGAACGACAATACAATGCCCTCCTTTGTTGTTTAATTGCCGACAAGCTTAAGCTACCTGGTTTGGTAGCTTAAATTTAATGAGAATTCTATTGTAGTTCGCCGACTCCCTTAACTTTAAGCGAGTTGGACAAGCAACTGTTTTCACGAGATTTCCGACTGTCACTCGCTCAGCGACTTGAAAAATCGCCCGTGAAAACACGGCCTATGTCACTTTGCACGGGCTAATTTTTGTTTTTGACTGTAGTGCGACAAGGCCCTAACGCATTGTTGTACCCAATTCAAACCTTCTGGGGATAACATCCTTTGTTTACAGTATTTCCACATAATTTCCATGTCAATGCTTCATTGATATGGAAATATGACGAACAAAGAGTTCTAATCCTAAAAGGTTTGAATTGGGTACAACAATGCGTTAGCCGAATTTGTCTATTAGAGATGTTTCGCATAAGCACACTCCATATGATAATGACCTACTAATAGTGGCTATCACCTACTGAGTATGCTAATTTCAGACGAAGCTGTGAAAGTCTTTATTTCATCAAATTAAATTTAACTTTAATCATTAAAATCATTTTAACAGAATAAAAAATATTCGAACTAAAGATTTATTGACTATTGCTGACAATAAAATCCATTTTGAACAAATTATCGGCAACCGATCTATTCGTTATCATTTTTCTTGATTAATTAATTTTTTGGCTACTTTTTTTCATACAAATATTTTGCGCACGGTTTCGTCACTTAGGCCTGGAGCAAACGTCGAACTTCACATGTGCCGAATCTAATGCAAATGAGCAAGAACAATAGATTTTGCTCATTTGCATTAGATTCGGCACATGTGAAGTTCGACGTTTGCCCTAGGCCTTAGTTCTTCAAAAAGCACTACATGTCTCTGCGCGAGAAAAGTGCACAGCTCCACCACCACGGGCTGAAACCAGCGGGGGTGGCGCCAAATGCTTCCAACCGCTTGGTAGCTTTTCATGTATTTTATTGTATGTTCAATGATGATTCTACACTTGGATAGTCGTCGATTGAATCTTCGTGCTCGCTGTCGATCGAGCCTTCCTAAGCGCCGAATTTGAGCAGCTTTAAAAGGTGCGAGAAGCGGTGGTACGTCTGCATAGCCTTTGTCTGCTAAAAGGACCAAGTGTTCCAGGCCCAATCCTTTCCATCATATTAAAGTTCCCCGCATCATTCATAGCTCCTAGAAATCCCGCCTGCAAGAACACTATATTTCCCAAGTTATCAACGATAAGTTGGGTGTTCATAAGATGGTAGTGGCGATGACCACTATAAAATTCGGCTTGCGGCTCAGCCTCCGGGCGATAAATTTTATGTGGTGTGCCATCAATGCAACCAACAGCATCGGGAAAAGAACGCCAATTTCCGCGTAAAGCATTCCATTCACCCATGGTAGGCCAGGTTACTTGATTCCGAAAATATCTCCATAAAGCTGGAATTACTCGATGAATCGTAGCCGAAACAGTTGGTGGACTTACGTCAAACATCAGCGCCAGTGTGTTTAAACAATGGTACTTTCTGAGCCACATGATTGTCAACAATACCTTATTAATGCAATTCAATTTAGACCTCCTTCGTCTTTGTCTTGGATGACCATTTCTATTCCATCTAGACAAATCGTGAGATATATCTTCCGCAATTTCAGCCAAAGTTTCAGGCAATTCACCAGTATTCAGCCAAAACAAGTATCTTTGACTCTCTATCATTGAAAAAAAGTCTCTTCCGGTGAAGTCAAAGCCATGGAAAGTCGGGTCTAGACGATGCATGATCGGTAATGCTTCACCAACATTGGGTGGAGCTAACATTGTTGCCAGCAAAAGGAGACCAGGAAGCAACAATCTTAATAACTCTTCCTGTGCATCATGGTTCTCAAAGGGCGTTGGAATTGTTGTTATCATTATTAAAAATAAACAAACAATTTCCAATTGCCTTCGTAGCGACAATTCTCTTGGCATGCCTGTCAGACTGAAAACGTTTCTCTGTATAAACAATATTCAAATATATTTTTCGTTTTCGGTTTCATCAAAGGCTTCAAAGAACTGAAGAAATAATAACAGGAATATTTTGATCAAAAATAACACCGAAAGAGAAGTCCATGGGGCTCATGCTAAGTCCCTGGACACTCCGATCTACTCTTTCTGTTTAATCCGAAACATAAAAACCTACCCCGCCTACATAACCACATAGGAATATTCAGAAGTAATGACTTTTTCAACAATTGTTTCCTTTGTGAGCACTCACAAAGAAACGGCTTCACTGGATTCCCGATTTTGATAACTCTATTCTTTAAAGCTGTTCTGCCAATATTACATTGCTTACAAAAAGGCCTGTGTACTGTTTTTTGTCGCTGTCAATTTACTCTACATGTGCTTGCTGTGCTTGCCGTACCGATGGTAAACTTTTGGCGTCCAGTCAAATTTGCAGACGACGACGTGCCAAACTCTGATGGATTGCAAGGTATGTAGTCTAATTTCTGAAAAATACTCCTCCCAAACCTGGCTATGTTGTAAAAATTACCGTCTACTTTAGTTTCAGTGTCATCGGAGACTAAACGGCAACGTTACCATGTGACGAAAGAAGAAGAGGAACTTGTGCTTAAAGCATACCATCAATGTACGGGTGGATGGGATGAAATCCTTGGATTTATTAAATCCCAGGTAACATCCATGTCGGGCAACCATTTAAAGAATGAGAAAACCGTGGAGTACTATAACAACGCGGAAAAAAAAGGGGCGATAAAGCGTGTGCAGAGGATTGTCAACCAAAATATAAAGAAAGCAAGTCAGGAAAGCGGACCAAGTACATCTAAAAGCATGTCGCAACCAAGCACCTCTCAAAGCATGTCGCAAATGATTAAAAAATCCAAAATGCGTTACGCGATGAAGTCCACTCCAGAGGAACGACGGCTGAGTAGGTTTGCTTATGAAGCATATGTACAAAGTAGTGATTCTTGTGAAGAGGAACCACCCATTGAACATGGTGACCCTTCTGGTGATGATGAAAAGAAGCCTGCTGAACCTAGCGGAAGCGATGTCCTCTGTGCGAAAGCACCAAAGAAACAAGAGAACAAGAAGAAGAAACGTCGTGAAAAGTATGCCAAGGAAGCAAACCAAGCACACACACAAATGTGCAATAAGGCCATGCGTATGATGGACAAAATTAATTCCGTTTTAGATAAATTTGAAGATACAAACAGCGACTGACTTTTATGAAATCGTGAATAAAAAGATATGTGTGTATATTTCAACTATCATGAAACTATAGCTAAAAGGATTGAATGAACTTTGAATAAACTGCTTATTCACGCAAAATAAAGATATTCATGAGCTTCATCTGAAATTAGCATACTCAGTAGGTGATAGCCACTATTAGTAGGTCATTACCATATGGAGTGTGCTTATGCGAAACATCTCTATAAGGCCCCGTCCACACGTATCCGGATATTTTTTAATCCGCAACTTTTTTGTTGCGGATTGGCCTTCCGTCCACACGTATCCGGCAAATTCGGGCAAATACGATTCGAATACACTACGTGTGGACGCGAATATTTTCTAATCCGTAACAAAAAAGTTGCGGATTCAAAAATATCCGGATACGTGAGGACGGGGCCTTAGTTTATGTTTAAAAGCAAAACGCGTACCATTTATAGCGTATCGAGGCCGACCTGTCCTCGATGAAATTCAAGATAACAACACGACTGAATATGAGCACGGTTCATAGACATTTCTCCAAAACCAACCAGAACACAAAGAAAAAGTCAATCACAAATTGATATCAACATAAATTCCCATCGAGAAATGTGATTTATTTTACCTTTAAGTCATTCGGCTGCTTGGAAATGCTTTAAAGCGCCGCTTCTTCGGTTCTGAAATCCGAATAGGAAATATTGCCCCGCATTGATAAAAACGTATGAAGTTCATCGAAGCAAGATTTTATCTCTGAGAGCTTTTCTTTTTCCACTATAGCGGCTTCTGAGTATCCCTTAATTAGTATCCCTGTCTTGAGTAGTACCCCTGTCTTGAGTAGCAAACCGCGAAAAAATGCGGGGAAAAACGACTTTGCAAACGGTTTTCTCAGCTAAACTCAATAAGAGTGTTTACTGCAGCTGACGTGGCATCGGCCGTGTAGCCGCGCGATGAACGGTAGAGACTTGATTCCATAACTCAAAAGGAGGTCGCGGTGCCCAGCGGTTTTAGTGAAAACAAGGTTTGGGTGGGGTTGCTCAGTCTCGCAGGCTCAAAAACCTCCTTTTGAGCTATGGAATCTAGACTTTTCCGCGATGAACAAAGCTTCGCTTTGGTTTCAAAATTGCTAAGATCCCGGGTGTTGCGCAATTTTAAAATCAAAGGCTCCTAAGAGCCAACCCGTGAATAAGAAATGCTAACACGCAACGCAATATTTCGGTAAGCTTATATTTTCACACTGACACGGTTCGACAATTTTTTTTAAAAAAATTAACCGTAAGGATTTTTGACGAACGCAAAAAGAAAAAGGAAATCACTGTCATAATGTCCAGTTCAAGGGGGGAAAAAAGGAAATCACTTTCATAATGTCCAGTTCGAGGAAAAAAGAAAAAGAAAAAGAAGAGTCACGGGCGTGTATTGAACCCGGGCCTCCGAGTACAAATCCGGCGCCTCAGCCCACGAGGCCACTGAGAAATTGAAAATTCTCTTCGGTTGCATCGCATTAGAGGAGAATTGATTTCTGTTCGCTATTGTTAGAGCTGTTAATTACGATTTTTGTTATCTGTTGAATGTTGGCATGTTTTATGCCGATGTAAGTTATTTGCATGCACGTGCATTTGCTATGCCCGTGGAAGTATGTGTATAAATAGTTGGTTCTTTAGTATGCGAGTCAGTTCTCGGTCGTTACACTGATGGTTTACCCTAGTCAAATTTTACTTCTATTCCTTCCCATTGACCGCGCAAAGATCAACCGTCGAATTTCAGGGTATTGAACATGAATCATCTAGCCTTTCCTTAGCTGGTTCTTCCGTTCCGTCTGTGGTGTCCGACTCCGTGATCAAGGCAATCGTTGACAAGTCGTTGTTGCCAGTTCGTCGTCCTTGGTGAAGGCCGTGAATGATATGATCGCCTAGAAGATTTCAGAAAGCGGTTTGCTTAGGTTGCACGGGCACTTTGGCTGTTGACCATCCCAGTAGCGGTTAAAAATCGAGGCCAAGTAGATTGGAAGAGGAAGAGTCCTACATCCGCTGAAATCTTGCTTTAGCAGCAAGTTCTGCGTCAACGTTTCCGATCCCGTCGTATACTTCCAACAGCGTTCCTGTTGTGCGATCGCCTTTGGGACCCTGGTCCGCGTGCGGCAAGCTTGGCCACTTACAGGCAAAGTGCTCTGAGAAGGCGAGCTTCCAGTTTGGCTGCGATCAGAATGTCTCAGCGCCTCAAGGACGAGCTTGATCAGCAGGAGGAATCAGATAAGTGTATTTTTTGGTCTGTATATCACAGAGATTATGAATATCAAGCGGATTGCTCTCATGAGGGGTGGTAGGGAGGCTGTACCGTTGTAGGTCCTCTGTTTGTCCAAAATATTGTTACTTTTAGTTATGCTCTCCATTTAAAATCCTTTCCAGAGTCAGCTTTCTTAAAAAATAACCGTTCCGCGATGAGCATCCTAGTTTTGTTGAGGAGGCCATCAATGACCTGCTATTAGCAAGCGTGGTATTGAGGAGCATAATTGCCCTCCTCATGTTGTTAACCCTTTGACGCAGCAAAACGGAAAAATTGAGTCTTGTTTTAGATTTGCGTTATGTTAATTATTTTATTGAGTGTACACGTCACAAGTACAAAGATCTTAGGACACTTTCAGAAATTTTTTAGTCTGGTTTCTTTTTCTTCACATTTGATTTAGAAAGTGTGTATCATCACGTTAGCATTATTAAGCATCATCAGCAGCTTCTCGGGTAGAGCTGGTTATTTTCAATGGTACAAGGAGGTATTTTACCTTTAAGTGTTATCTTTTGACTTGTGCTCGGCCTGTTATTTATTTACTAAACTGCTACGCCCGTTAGTAACGCGTAGGCGATCTATGGGGCATGTTTCTGTCGTTTATATTGACGATGGGATTTTGGGTGCCAGTGATAAGATTAGTGCGAAAGCTGCTAGGTTTTGTTCATAGGGGGGATCTCGATCATTTGGGCTGAAATGTAACGAGGCTAAGAGCAACTGGGAGCCTCAGCAGATAGGTCAATGGTTGTATTATTCCACTGTTCGAATGATTTTTCAAGTACCTTCGCATAAATTGACACTCTCAAATGGGCTGTTCGCAATGCACTGGGGTCTGAATGGGTTCCTGTAAGAATATTGCCCACTTTATAGATTATTTGCCAGGCAAATGTCTTTTATTATTGCTTGTAGAGGATCGTGGCGCGTTCATATTTTGTCGCCGAACAGGTGTCTCAAGAATTAAAGTTTTGGTCACAGCACATTGATGCTTTAAATGGATATGCCATTAAGAGAACGTTTTCTGCTATAGCAGTTGTTTATAGCGATGCCAGTGATACTGGCTTTGGTGGTTATTCCGCCCTTGTCGGGGGTCCCATGTACAGGGTATTTCAATTAGCATTTTTTAAGTTCGTATGTCTTTTGACATTACCATAGAGATGGAGTGGCAACCTAGATGCCAGAACGAGAAAGCAGATTGAAAAGTTAAGTTGTTTTTTCGACAGTCAGAATACTTGTAGAATTGTTTCAGTGGGGAGCCCCAAACCTGATTTGCAGGGTATTGCAGTTAGCATTTTTGACGTTGATATGTCTTTTGACATTGCCATAGAAATGGAGTGGCTACCTGGATGGCAGAACTCAAAGCTTTGTCATGTTTGTGAATTCTGCAAATAGCGCAGTGAAGCGCTTGTGAAAGAATGTTTGATTCTACCACAGATTTGTCCAGTTTTTGATCCGGGTACTGGGGAGGTCAGTCATTTCAGTGTAATGAACGTAAGACTGTATTTTCAGTGAACCCGAGTTTCAGGGTTGTGGCTTTGCGAATAGATTGCAAGTGCTTGTGAAAAGGCATGTGACAGAAGTTCATTCGATCGAGGTTGTTTAATTTGCATTTTATCTCCGTAAATTATACAGGCTTGTTGCGTGATATAACGCCTTTGTAATTTAACCTGAATTTTCAGGTTTGGATTGTAAGCATTTTGTGATTGATGAATTAAAACGGAAGTAGACTGACAACAGATCTTTGTTTTGCTGCGTTTATTGTTTTAGTATTTCAATGTACGTTTTAGTATTTCGTAGTCGCGTTTATGCACGCATTGTTTGTAATACTTTTGTTTCTTCCTAGCTTTACCAAAGACTGGTCATGTGATGTTAATTGGCTTTGTGCGTACTGTTAAGCATTTGGTTGCTAGTAAAGGCACTGGAGCGTTGGTTATTCCAGTATGGCCTTCTTCTTATTTATTTTTGCCTTTTGTGAATCCTACGAATAGCGCAGTGAAGCGCTTGTGAAAGAATGTTTGATCATACCACAGATTTGTCCAGTTTTTTTATCCGAGTGCTGGGGAAGTCAGTCATTTCAGTATAATGAACGTAAGACTGTATTTTCAGCGAACCCGAGTTTCAGGGTTGTAGCAGTTGCGAATAGATTCCAAGTGCTTGTGAATAGGCATGTAACAGAAGTTTATTTGAGGTCGTTTAATTTGCATTATATCTCGATCCGTGAATGATACAGGCTTGTTGCGTGAGCTAACGCCTTTGCAATTTTAAAACCTGAAATTTCAGGTTTGGCTTGTAAGCATTTTGTGATTGATGAATTTAAACGGGAGTAGACTGATAACAGATCTTTGTTTTGCTGCGTTTATTGTTTTAGTATTTAATTGTACGTTATAGTGGCCGTGTTTTCACGAGCGATGTTTCAAGTCGCTGAGCGAGTGACAGTCGAAAATCCCGTGAAAACAGTTGCTTGTCCAACTCGCTTAAAGTTAAGCGAGTCGGCGAACTACAATAGAATTCTCATTAAATTTAAGCCACCAAACCAGGTCGCTTAAGCTTGTCGGCAATTAATTTTGGCCAATCACATTTCGCCAGCGTTCAAACAACAAAGAAGGGCATTGTATTGTCGTTCTTTTGTGTTCTAATTTTCTATTGTTTTAACAAAAGAAAACATATCGCACATGGTATAAGAAAAATGAATAAAGTTCTGTCCGTGAAAACGCATAAATTTTTTAAGCAGCTTAACGCGGTCAGTAAACAAATCACCTACAGGAATGTTAAGCGAGAAAAACCGCCTCGTGAAAACACAGCCAGGATTTCTCAGTCGCGTTTATGCACGCATTGTTTGTGATACTTTTGTTTCTTCCTAGCCTTACCCAAGACTGGTCACGTGGCGTTAATTGACTTTGTCCGCCAGTTTCGCTTATTGTGCGTATTGTTAAGCATTTGCTTGCTAGTAAAGGCACTGGAGCATTGGTTATTCCAGAATGGCCTTCCTGTTATTTTTGCCTTTTGTGAATCCTACAAATAGCGCAGTGAAGTGCTTTGTGAAAGAATGTTTGATCCTACCACGGACTTGTCCAGTTTTTTATCCGGGTACTTGGGACTAAAGTCATTTCAGTGTTATGAACACAAGACTGTTTTCAGCGAACATCAACAACAACAACTTTATTTCAATTAATATTACAATAACAATTACAATTACAGTTAATAAATTATTATTATAATAAAATAAACCCTAGTTTCAGGGTCGCTGCCAATATATTGCTCAAGCGCTCGCGAATAGGCGTGTAACAGAAGTTTATTCGAGGTTGTAAAATTTGCATTATATCTCCGTAAATAATACAGGCTTGTTGTGTGATCTAACGCCTTTGCAATTTAACCTGAGTTGTCAGGTTTGGCTTGTAAGCATTTGTGGTTGATGAATTAAAACGGGAGTAACTTTAAAGAGACTTTTGTGTTAATTTGCTGCGTTTATTGTTTTTAGTATTTAATTGTACGTTATAGTATTTCTTAGTCGCGTTTATGCAGGCATTGTTGTAATACATTTGTTTCTTCCTAGATGTCCTGAGTTCTGTATTGTGGCAAAACAGCTGTCTCCAGTCCGTTCTTGTTTGAGCTAGCCAAGGACTTGCCAAATGTTGTTTGCTTGTCAAAGTTCCCAGCACCTTGGACAAGTATCGCTTGGCGGGGCTGTATTGCAAGCGTTGGGCTGTTTGTTTTTCTTGCGCCTTGCCGTCTTCCCTGCATGCAAAGCCTTTAATCCTTGTCGCCCTTTATCTGAGGGACCTGCGGATTCAGCCAACTCGATCGCTTCCATTTCTTCAGCGGTGTACAGTATCCTCTGGGCCCATAAAGTTGCAGGTGAACCATCTCCTACGACAGGCGAAGCGATAGCGGCGATGGCAAGTGGCCTTTGATGCCGATGCTATTGATAAGCATGCCGGTTGGCGATCTAAGAGTTCCAAGTTTAGATATATTTCTGGCGCTATTGGCCTATATAGTGTGCACAGGTGACCGCTGCACCTAGCTTTGTTTACTTCTCAGTAACGGCCAACTACGGCACAATACTCCAGAATTTGTTGTCTGCGTCATGATTTGTTAAGGGGAGTATGTAATTATGGGCGCGTTGTTAAGAACAGAATTGAAAATTCTCTTCGGTTGCATCGCATTAGAAGAGAATTGATTTCTGTTCGCTATTGTTAGAGCTGTTAATTACGATTTTTGTTATCTGTTGAATGTTGGCATGTTTTATGCCGATGTAAGTTATTTGCATGCACGTGCATTTGCTATGCCCGTGGAAGTATGTGTATAAATAGTTGGTTCTTTAGTATGCGAGTCAGTTCTCGGTCGTTACACTGACGGTTTACCCTAGTCAAATTTTTCTTGTTTGTTTTGATTAGTCTTTTCCACCGCTGAACTTTATTTGAACATTATCCACCAGTTTTTTCCTGCGATAATTACATTTAAATTATCAGTGGCCCCGTAGGAAGGGTCACCGGGGTTTTGAGCTTGGTTCCTACCCAGGTTTCCTACAATTTTTTCCCGTTGAGTTTCGGGTTTTTTAAGTAGGTTTTTCCTGGCCTCCGAGTATCTTTTGTGATGCGCTCTCAATTCTCCAGTTATTTTGTTTCATTTATTTATTTTCTGTAAGATATTTAGGTGTGAGTTGTCATTTTGACGGCATACGTGTGAAATAAAGTGTAACGGCCAACTACGGCACAATACTCCAGAATTTGTTGTCTGCGTCATGATTTGTTAAGGGGAGTATGTAATTATGGGCACGTTGTTAAGAACAGAACACATGCTTGAAGGCCCTGATGCACCGCACATTGTTCATTTTGATTTGGACCCAGATAAATAGACAAATTCGGCTAATGCATCGTTGTACCCAATTCAAATCTTTGGGATTAGAACTCTTTGTTCGTCATATTTCCATATGAATAAAGCATTGACATGCAAATGATATGGAAATATTGTGAACAAAGAATCTTATTCCCAGGAGGTTTGAATTGGATACAACAATGCGTTAGCCGAATTTGTCTATTCGATCTCTCGCGAAGTGAAATTTTGGCCCCTCATCTCCAGGAAGAAATTAACACCGTGTTTGAAATTTCGTTCGACATTGATATTAAAATTTATTAATTCCAAGAAGCTGTCCTGTTAGATATCAAAAGCCCGTATAACATGTCTGGAGCCGCTCAACCCGCCTTAGGGCCTCTTCATATGAGCCCGGTTGACCGGGCTGGCCCGCGTACCGGGACGGATTTCGCCTTGGGTTCATATGAGAAAATTCAGCCCGGTTTCCGAGATGAGAAAAGGCCAAAGATCCTGGGGACGAGTTTTTTGCTTTAGCTTTCTCTTCTTCTGAAAGTGTGTCATAATCATCCGGTAAATGGCAAGCAACCACAGGCCCGAACATGAACTCTTCGTCGATATGAAGCTTCGCCATCTCCACTCGCAATTCCTGGTATTGAGTCGAAATCAAGGCTTCTGTACGCCATTTTAGACTTGTAGTTAAGTAAACAGTCGATCAATTGGCTGACCATCTCTGTTTGCCAACGGAACTTCCTAGGAATCGAGAGAGAAGAACATTCCTCACTTCCCGCCATGTTTACCAACCGCGCTGCTACGTCATCGACCATGTAACGCATGCGCTGTTGCGAAGAATTCGTCCCGGTGACCGGGATGAAGTGTTCATATGGCGAAATTTTCCAGCCCGCTTACCGAGATCCCGGTTGGAAAAACCGAGATCTCGGTAACCGAGCCAGCCCGCCCTCACATATGAACACATCAAAAATTTTACAAAGGATTTAAAGGTAAGGCGAGATCTCGGAAACCGGGCCAGCCCGGTCAACCGGGCTCATATGAAGAGGCCCTTAGTGTAGCTCCAGTCGCCGAGGTTGTTTCTTCCGCTTCGAAAGTTCGCATCGAAAATCATTTTCACCTCGTCGAGGGACGCGGAAAACCTCCTGCTATTTTTACCGAAAGTTCAAGGTCGATGCCCCTTAAAACGAAACCTCCAGCGAGCCGAGAAGTGTTTGTATTTTGTGGCCTGTTCTTTCGGCGTATCTGATTTGCATCGGGCATAATTAATGAGTTCCGCTGGCGGAGGATGTTTTCTCGGCTTCAGAAGTTTGCATCAAAAAACATTCGACGGGTAGGGACGGGGAAAACTTCCTTCAACTTCCATGGAATATTTCACATAGATACTGGCAAAAACGACTCCGCCGGCGAGCCGAGAAATTTTGAGCTTTTTCTGTTATTTACATTTCCAGGAAGCATTATTCGTTACGGTCGACCGGTCATGTATCAACGGTAATAATATTCAAATGTCAACTGACAGAATGTGCAAAACGAATGTTCCAAAAAATTACAATGAAAAGATTCGAAGATAAATCTTAACTAGTAGGCAATCTAAGGGGCTGATAACATTGTGAACTTCAGCCCGGGCTGAGATTTCAGCCCAGCTTCCGAAATAAATCCTCTTAAAATGAAGTTAGCGATTACATGAACAAAGTTTCAGCCCGGGCTGACTTTCAGCCCGGGCTGAAAATTCCAGCCCGGTTTCAGAAACCGGGCTGGAATTTTCAGCCCGGCCAAACGGGCTGAAATTCGCATCAGAATTTCAGACCGGGCTGAAAAGTGAATTTCGGCATGCGCAGTGACGCCATTTTGATTCTCGTTATCAATTTTCCCGCTCAATTTCAAACTTGGCGCCCGGGCTGAAATCTCAGCCCGGGCTGTAATTTGTCATGTAATCACAACGAAATTTCAGCCCGGTTGACCGGGCTGAAATCTCAGCCCGGTTGACCGGGTTGAAATCTCAGCCTGGGCTGAAATTCGCCATGTAATCGGCCCCTAATATACCCATTTCCTTTCCATGGACGACCGAATTTCTGAGCCAAACCTTCTGAAGGTTCTCGTTTCTTGACAGCCGCCTCGAGACTTCGGCGGCGTTGCTTAGAAAACGTATCAGTAACGATGGAAAATAAAAGAAAACATACCAAAACAAGATGCAATGCCTTGAATATGAACTAAATATTTGAACGAAATCATCTTGAAGTTAATAGACGATAAAGATTCCCCGATGTAAACGGATTATTTTAGAAATTCTAGAACGCCCGCAATGCATCACGGTAAGTGACGATGGGCTTTATAGCCGCCATGTTGGTGGCAACATTATGATGCAAATTAGCCACGTGCTCTACCAGAGGGGCAAACAATCGATAAAAGAACAATTTTCGGAAGATCGGTTCTTTCTAACAGTGAAGTATCCTTGTAAAAATCATATTTGAGAGCTAGATAGTTGGCAGTTATGATATTTTTTTTTATTAGAAGTTTGGAATGGTTGCTCTATATCTGAATTGTATTAGTTTTGTTAACTACGCAAACTGTTTACTTGTTACTAAAGCGACGAAAATAACTTAAATTTAAGTATATTAACTACTGTTACACTGAAAAATGCATTAGCTCTGAAAAAAGTATCAGCATAATTAACAACTGGTTTGAAATCTCCCGAGTTTGAGTTGCTTGCCCTCTCAGAAATCACGTGGTAAATTTGCATAATAATATAAAAACCAACATGGTGGCTATCGTGAATAAGGCCTATTGAGACTAAATTTTGTTATTAAAAAGAAGATACGCATCAAAACGCGTTATCTCGATTAGAAAGTCCTTTTAGATCGATTTTATGTCGCATTAAAGACTCCAAATGCGAAACATCTTTAAGCTTATTGTTGTTTATAGTTGTTTACAACAAATTAGTTATTGTTATTGCTGGATTCCTGCTGTTCTTGTTACGAAACGCATTCGTAACAAAGCATTACGTCACTAAGTTTACAGCTGATGGAAGGAGTGAGCGAGTGAGTGATGGAAGGAGTGAGCGCCTCGTTTGCATGTCTCCGTTACCGATAACCCGTTCATTACGCATGCGCATTAAAAATGAGATAAGTTTTTACTGACGCATTCATTTTTCATGTGACATAAAAATGAAAACAGAAAATTCGCAATTCATTTATCAATTTACAAAACAATGAAAATGAAAAATCTAATTGTGTTTATTTATTTTATTTATTTTAACAAATATTTAAACGGGAAGTATCCAGTTCAGCATAGGCTGATTTCAATTGTTACATTAAAAAATTGACAATAATAAAAAGAGTTTACATAGACATTACACACCGTATTTTTCAATTTTACAAAAAAAAATAATTATTGAGAGGTTGATTGATGACCGCGCAACGACAAAGGGTTCCCAGTTCCCACAGATTATGAAACAAGATGGCGGCAATAGAGAGTCGCTAGACAAAGAGACAGTTCGTGAAAGTGTTGAGAACTTTGTAGCTAGGCTCAGTATTTGGTCGTAAAATGATGAAACGGTACATTGATCGGTCAGTATAAACCACGGACCGCGGACAACGGACTGGATGAGAATACTCAATCTCTGTGCAGAAATACATATTGAATTGTACACTTTGCCCCGGCACAGCACACCACGAAATTTCAAAGTGCGAGGAACCACAACAACAACAGGCTTTCTTTGCACGACTATAAATCGTTACAGTATTGCAAAAACGTAAGATTATATAAAAATGTTAACAAATAAACAAACAAAACCAAATAATAATCATAATCATAACAAACAGATTACAAATGAATTAAATCATACTGGACTGAACTGATAACAATTTGGTTCGCTGATCAAAACAGAAAGAAATGAACTTTAAGGTCGCGGGGGATATAAATAAATTCATAAGGTAAAATTTTGGAAGGGGTGTCACTTTTAAGTGCTTTATATTTTGATATGATATAAAAAGCAAGGCTGATAAACGGTACGGAAACGACTATATTTGTAAAAAATCCAATATTTCGAAAGGCACAGCCTTTCTTCTTCAGGGTCTTACAGATAATAACTCGTAAGGCAAAAAAACGTTACAATTTAAATTTGAAAGGGGGCGGGGGATTAAATATAAGCATAAACTGAAGTGACAAAGTAAATGTAAATAACCGTAAATAACTAAGCAATATAGAGGTAAGAAAAATATGCAACACAACACCACAGTAAATATAAGTAATGGAAACTGAGAAAAGATGTCATGTTTCATCTCTTCTCTTTAAAAAGAAGAAGAAGAAGAAAAGAGAAGAAAAAGATAGAAGAGATGAAATATGACATCTTTTCTCAGTTTCCATTACTTATATTTACTGTGCTGGAATTTTGAGTCCCGACATGTTTATAGTCCTTTGCTTCGTTTTTTTTTACAGGCTGTTACTGAAATGCTTGAATTGTTACCTCTTGGTTTGAATTTGCATAAGCTTAGCAATGCTTCTGTGAGATTTTAATTAATTTTATAACAAATTCCCTTTGTTTTATTGTACACAGCTCATTAGAAAATGTGACGTCATCCATCTATGACTCTGTGATCGTGAGACGAGCTTAAGGTGGTCTTCCACTCGAAAATTCCACCATCCTGATTAATAGTTTTGTACTCTGAGTTAAAAAAAGTTCAGTTATCTTATAGTTGACTTGTTTAGTGCTGCAATTCTTTCAAAATGGGATTCTCAAGTGTTTTCAGATTCCAAAAAAGCGAAATGTTCAAAAAAGCGAACGTTGCTACTAGACATCTTATTTTTGAGTGGAAGACCACTTTAATCAAGCTTCGGATTTTGGTTGACAAGATTCACATTCACGGTAAGTTTCAAGACTATTCATTGCCCGATATTTTTCTGTCTGGTTGAAGAGGTCGATCGCCCCTGATCGCCGCCATCTGAGTTTCTGGGTGTTGCCCAAGGGCTGCCTAAGGAGCATTTTGAACTCTCCCCAGGTTTCGCTCGCCATAAGAAACCAAGATGGCGGCGGTCGACCTCCACGAGACGGAAAAATATTGGGCTGTTAACAGAAGGGGAAACTTGTGTGAATCTTGTCGACAAAAATCCAAAGCTTGATGAAGCTCCGTCTCACGATCACAGAGCCATAGATGGATGACTGTCACGTGATTAAACCCACGGCGAACAACACCCTCCCGACGTCTCCATTCAAAAATTATTTTAATGAGGCGAGCCTTCACTAGTTGCGATCAGTTGCATGAACTGTATCCAACACCTCCTCCCCCGCCCAACTTCTAATTAAATAGATATACAGTGGAACCCCACTAACTCGAAATCTGAAGGGAAACGAAAATCGGTTCCAGTTAGCGGGGGTTCGCGTTATCGGGGTCGGTGAAAAATGTATTTTTGTTATCAATAATAGTGATGATATATACCGCCGTGAACATAGTTTTATTGTCTACTTCTGTGATAAATTTCATGCAGTGTGATAATAAAAGCGGACAAGGCCATTAACTTGTCACTAACTTGGGGGATGGCGAAGGAATGCAAGTCCAATGTAGGTGGAGGCTTTCTGGACAAGAGAACTTTGTTAACATCTTACACAAAGAATTGGAACGCCTTGAGCTGTAAGACCTGTAGGCAAGCAGCCTATTTTCTTGATACTGTATTCTGAGAAGTGATAATAACATAGTTCGAGTTATCGGGGTAAATTTAGGCCAAGGGAAACGAAAAATAGTTCGAGTTAGCGGGGAATTCGAGTTATCCGAGCAAAACTGTATCTGAGTAAAAAGGGCTCAAACATAGGGCCAAATCCAAGGGAAATCGAACTTAGTTCGAGTAGGCAGGGAGTTCGAGTTAGCGGGGTTTTACTGTATTTTTTTTTTTCATATTCGGAGATGGTACCAGTTTATTTTATTTTATTTTTTTTTTTTTCTCTTTATTGGTTAGTTAGTTGTTATTTTTTTTTATAATCTGGCAGTGCATCCATCCTAGTTTATATCATTCCAGAACCAAAGAACCATTGGTGCCTACAATTATCAGGTCATTTTATAATTTTGCCTCTGCCGAACAAGCTCTCTCGCCAGAATTCACAGATTTATCAATCAATTTGCTTTGGTTGTGGTGGATGAATATCACTTTATCGATTCTCAAAAAGGCTGCATTCGATTGCGGACACTAGATTTACAATTAGGAGAGACGGACCATAAGAAAAGTTATGGGGGGATTTTTCAGATCGCATGAATTTTTTAACTCCATTGGCTGAGTAGGAATTTTTTTTTTTTTTTTTTTTGGGGGGGGGGGAGGTTAAGTCTTCTGCACGAACGTTTTATTCTTTTGATGGTAAAGAATAATTGGGAGGGGTCGATGCAGGATTTACTTTTTTGCGTTTGTTGCTGTGCATGAATTTATTTTTTTGTATTAAGTTTAAGGTGGCTCGATCGGGTTTTTGAGTGACGATACCTTTCAACTTTGAGAAACCTGTGTACACAGTACACCATAAACAATCCAACGGAAAATCGATTGCTACAGCTGTACTAGTGATAGATTAACGTTTCAGATGAGATACGTTTTATCAAATCGGAGTTGCCATAGCAACGTAATGACGTCATCTCCCATTTTACATTAGACGGAATTTGTTGTCATCAAGAAAAAATTTTGGAAAATGCTCTCTGCATGTTCGACCTGACATATTTGTCTTGAGGTCTACAAAATTTTAAAAATTTATATGAAAACGTTTTCGAGAAAATTTCGAGTGAAGTTTTAAGTTGTTAAAATGCAACAAAACAAAACAATTTTGAACTGTTTTTGAAAATTATGTCTACAAGGCTTAAGGTTACAGTGTACCTTCAGATCGAAAATTTATTGAAAATTTTTTTTTGGCGTTAAAATAAAGTTTACAGAATGAACTTTCATCCAAAAAAAAAAGTATCGAAAAATAGTGAAAATTGACGGAGTAATGACGGTATAACTTTTGTGGGCGGAGTTTGTTTATTAAGCGATATGTTTTTTTAAGCGCCGTTTTCTCAAAGTTAATTTTTCGCTTGTTGGGGACACTTTAAAGAGCTACAACTCAAAGGAAATTTGTTCGATTTTCCTCAAATTTGGACAGAAGCTAGGCTAACATATAATCAGCAAAAACGTGTCGGCGAATTTCTTAATTCCGAAAACTTTTTCGTCAAGAGGCATTTCCGGGCGATCATTCCAATTTTTTTTCTCCCTTTTTCGAAAATATTCTGTAACTTTTCACTGCAATTGAATATGGAAAATCGCCGACACGTTTTTTTAGCGCTTCGTGTCCGGAAACCCGAGAACAAATCAAATTAGCAAAATATAATAATCGCTTTGAGTTATAGCGTTTTAAAGCTGATTCGGACGTTCGAATTTAGATGTCGTAAAAAATTCGACAATTCATTTTATTACCAAATGGTTTCCATATTTAGATAGCCAGCTCTATAAGCTTTAATTTGATATCTGGGTTTAGGTATATTAAGTGTAATCTTAAGACGCTAGAGCTGTTATACTGGAGACACCCCCGAAGGTACACTGTAACCTTAATTAAATAATACTTTAACCTTACATCCAATGAATTTTATAAACATTGGCTTGAATATGAACTGTCTGGAGTGTTATTTCGCTTTTTTCTCAAAAATTGACCCTACACTTATTAAAATGGTGATGAATTAAAAAGTGATAGATGAATTATTTTCAAACTTAGTCCTCAAGGAGATTAAATAATATTCAATACAATTCCAAGTTTTAAATTCATTGAAACATTCTAAGGCTGTCAATTTTTAGCCTGTACGTAGGAAAATATTGCGCTGATTTTTGCGTTGGTGGCTTGTTGCTTTATTATGCATCTCCATTGTCTCGAATCGCCATGCAATTGTAAATTTCAGTACATCATGAATTCATATAACACTTAAAACAAAGCAATGAAGTTATTAAATTGGTGGATACACCCATATGTGCATTTTGTAATGAGGAAGAGGAATCCCTGGAGCATTTATTATTTTTTTGTAAGTCATCAAGTCTTTTTTGGAAAAATCTGTTGAAGTTGCTTGCAGAAGAATTCAACATATCATTCAATGTACCGTTAATAGACATTTTGTTTGAGAAATTCGACCTAAAAAACAATTTTAGTTTTGGTAAACCATTTACTACTACTTGCTAAATTTTTCATCTATTAAGTGTAAATATTCTAGGATTGTCCATCTCTTGTAGTCTTCAAAGCCAAACTTAGAGCAACTTACAAATTAGAATTATATATCGCAAAAAAATGGAATTATTCTTTATAAGCACTTCAAAAAGTGGGACCCACTTCTTTTATTTCTATCTTGATCACTTGAAGTTTCCTTTTTTTTTTTGCTATCATAATGGTAACTTCGATTTTGATAAAAACTTACCTCATCTGAAACTTTAATCTATCACTAGTACAATCCGATGGATTGTTTATGGTGGCACACAAGTTTCCCAAAGTTGAAAGGTATAGTCACTCAAAAATCCGATCCTATTCAGACTGGGGGGGGGCTTTTCGCCCCCCCCCCCCCCCACAGTAAAATTGTGATAACTCTTACACCGAAATAGCTATGAGGCTGAAATTTTCTGACTTTTCCTAGAAGTTATCTAGGGACATTTTGGTATCCATAACATGTCAGTATGATTAAACATGTTGCCATGGCAACCGCTTTTTGACACATAGGTTTTCAAAATATTAAAATATGGTGATTTTTTTATTTTAAGATCTTGTTCTTTGACTTATAGTGCATTTTCTTGTTAGAATAGTTTTTTTCCTTGGGACTAGTTCTTGAAAGAAATCAAAAGTTTTTAACATCAAATATTTGGGGGGAGGGGTAGGTAAATTTTTGCTCTCTTTTACTTATACTATACTTTACTTATACTTGTACTATTTATTAAATAAGGCTTCTAAGTTCATTGTTTGGATAATAGACATTAGTTTGATACGTGTTTTATACATTCTGATCCTTTTCTCTCTTAGATATTTTTTAAATTGTAATATAAACAAAAAAAAAAGAAAATCCAAGATGGCGGATCCAAGATGGCGGACAGTAATTTCAAAATTATAGTTTTATCACTTTTTATTGCCTTTTCTCGCTTTACAAGTGTGTCCTTGTTTGTATTTATGTTTAAATATTAAAAAGATGATTCTACAGTTATATCTGATATTTTAAGTATCTGGATGGAAAAATATCAAAAAATGTCGGAAAAACAAAAAATTGCGTCATTGTGACGTCATAATTGGGTGTGGCAGGTCAAAACTGGGTGTGAGGTTTCCTTGTATGGAGGTGCACATTGTGTGAAAATTTCATGGTCTTAGCCTTACTGGTTCCAGTCACAGATTGCCTAAAAAGGCCCAGTCTAAATAGGGTTAAAGATGTGTCAACTGCTAATAAACTTGCATAACTGTTGCTTGACAGTGTAGTCGTCAAGGGCAATTACCTACAGATCTGTCCATGGTTCCTGGGGGAAGTCCAAGCACTTGTAAATTAAATTCCCCCACTATTCCCCAGGGGTTTAGGTATCGGGTTTCAATTGACTAGTGGATAATTCGGTTCTGAAGAAAGCAATTTTCTTGGCTCATTGTGGTCGACAGCTTTTTCAAGTCATACCAAAAAAAAATTTCAAGAATTTTCGGATAGGACTGAAAGCGGAATATGAGGAACTTCCCCGAATGCCAAAATGAAAGTGAAAGAAGTTCATGCGGAAAATCAAACTCAAGAACTAACTCTATGATAAAAAGTAATATCAAAAAGAAAATCTCAACATGGCAGATTCAGTAAGGGCAGCGGTATTTAAAGTATCACTGAGTGGAAATAATTTGACTTCCGGTTTCAAAGCAAAGCACAGATACACTCGAAAACCACAAAGCTGTGCAAACTATATCTTAACCTTAAGTTAACTACCAGTAATTCATTTTGATTAAGAGGGCACAACAACATGCAACACAACATATGCGAAGCGGATATAAAAAAGAAGTGATCAAGCAAGTTCGCAAAACATTGAAGCGATTGTTTGGGTCCGACTAGCGTTGCGAGCAAGCGAGCCTTTTCTGAGTCGTATAAGCCAAACCGCAGGGAACTGTTGACAGGCAATTCATGCGAGCTACGTAATTATGCATAGGCAACTACTCACATACAAATCCATTCCAAGAAATGCCAGTGTAATGCTACAAACATCGAATACTCTCGGATCCGATGGGCGATTCTTTCCTGAATGAATTATTTTCGTTCCTCCTATTCGTCAGCAGATTGATTCGTTCCTAGTCTTCCACGCATTCTAGTCCCAGAGCGAGGCGGATCCCGTTGGCGGGTATTAAAATTTATTTTGCACTGTAGGACAGTGACGTTTTCTTACTCTTTCGTAAACTTCCTAAAATCCCGGGTTCTGAAATTAGAGAAGTTGCCAATTTTATGGTGTGAATCCATGAATTGCTATAAGGTTATGTTAGGGGGGAGACTGTTCTGGTTCAGGCGTGCATTTCTCGAAAGTCCCGAAAAGTTTTCGGACCCGAAAAGCTGTGTTATGTGCAGAATGTTTACCAATAAACATCGGCGTACGGGAAAAATTTTGTCGGGGGGGCTGAACTTAATTTGCCCGAATGAAACTCGTGACGTCATGTTTGTTCGTCATGATGATGATGATTCTAGCATTCGCTGACATTTTACTTTTCTACCACTGTGAACGATGCGAGAATGAGCTTCTACATCTCGCATTCTTCGCACTTCACACGGTACCGATAATATATATTTTACGAGACTTCGAGAGACATACTTTGAACGACCAGATACCAACCACACATACTGTCCTAATAAGCAAGATGGTCTCCAAATGTTATACTTAGTTTCAGTCCCTGCAAATTTGTCGTTCTATGGCCCTATTTACATGGGAAGAGGATGATCCTAGTGCTAGGATGATTCTAGAAGGTTCATTTGGTTTATATGCGTAAATGCGGCATCCAGGATTTGGTTCATTTGGTTTACGTGAAAAATTCGGCAGGATGGCCCCAGTACCTTTGAGTTCGGCGCGGTTGCAAAGCAAGACGGTGGGCGACAATAACAAAAGCGAAGATAACCTTGGAGCTCCCGAGGCCGTTTACATGGAGCTCGGATGATCCTAGCGCTAGGGTGATCTTAGTGCTAGGGCCAAATGCAACCCTTCGCATGTAAACTGTAAGTAGAAAACATGTTGGGCTCGGATGATCCTAGCACTAGGATCATCCCCTTTCCATGTAAATAGGGCCTATGTCTGCTCACGCAGTTAGCATCTTATGGAGCTATCACATCAATGACATGATCGATGTAGTAGAGCTTGGTTAGAAAGTTAAGTGAGTAATGTGAGTAACGAAATAAAAACAATTAATTTAAGACATTGAATCACAAAATAATTCAGCAATTTTTCTGTGTCTGTCGTGCCCGAATAGTCGACCAGTTTTGCCCGAATAATACTATATTTTTTTACGACTGGGAGGGCTGCAGCCCCCCCCCCCAGCCCCTACCCCTCGTACGCCTATGCCAATAAAGATTCGTTTTTTGTTGAATTTGAAAGCTAAGCAATAAAATCTTACGTTTACTACACAACTTTAGCTGATTTGTGGGCTAAAAAGTTCAACGCCTTTCGTCAGAAACTACATTTAAAAAGTAGCTTTCGGGCGTGCGTTTCTCGAAAGTCCCGAAAACTTTTCGGACCCGAAAAGCTGTGTTATGTGCAGAATTTTTACCAATAAAGATTCGTTTTTTGTTGAATTTGAAAGCTAAGCAATAAAATCTTACGTTTACTACACAACTTTAGCTGATTTGTGGGCTAAAAAGTTCAACGCCTTTCGTCAGAAACTACATTTAAAAAGTAGCTTTCGGGCGTGCGTTTCTCGAAAGTCCCGAAAACTTTTCGGACCCGAAAAGCTGTGTTATGTGCAGAATTTTTACCAATAAAGGTTCGTTTTTTGTTGAATTTGAAAGCTAAGCAATAAAATCTTACGTTTACTACACAACTTTAGCTGATTTGTGGGCTAAAAAGTTCAACCCTTTCGTTAGAAACTACATTCAAAAAATTGCCTTCGGGCCCGAAAAGTCTTCGGGAGCTTCGAGAAACGCACGCCGGGTCCGAAAAGTCTTCGGGAATTTCGTGAAACGTACGCGTGCGTTTCTCGAAAGTCCCGAAAACTTTTCGGGCCCGAAAGCTATTTTTTAAATTCAGTTTAAATGGCGTTGAAGTTTTTAACCAGCCAACCTCGTGTAATAAACGTAAGATTTTAATGCCTAGCTGTCAAAATCACCAAAAACCGAATCTTTATTGGTAAACATTTTGTCAGTATGACATAACATTTCGGGGCCGAAAAGTTTCCGGGACCTTCGAGAAACGCACGCCTGGTCTTTAAAGGGACACTGTCCCGCCGAAATAGCAGAATTTCGCTTAGCCAAGAGATTATAATTGTCCTATTATTTTCTCTTGGCTTAGCTTATTTCCACATTATTTTGCCAAATGCCACAAAATATGCAACTTAGTTGGATAAAATGATTCTATAGAGCAAAACAAAAGCAGTAGTTTGGAGATAAAGTGCAGGATTGCAAGGATGGAAGGGGATAACAGTTCATCAAATTTGATTTCGTGACAGGCGGTCATAATAATGAAAAGACGATAATTCAGCCGGGACAGTGTCCCTTTAATAGTGAAGAAATAAATGATGGCAAACATTTGATGCGATAAACTTTTAATACATACCCATTTAATCTTACTTTTCTATTCTTGTTGAAATTAACACTAAAATCCTATATCAATCTAACCTAATAAATCGTCCATTTATTAATTTGCTTTTTACTCGATTGGTACTTGACTGAATCCTATAAGGGCTGATTTAGACGATATAACTCTGTCGCATACGATATGCTAAAGACAAGCTAAGCCTACGACACGAATTGTCTCGTGTAAATAAATACCTACAGTCGTAGGATTTTGAAACATGTTCACAAACCCTACAACACGTCGTGGTTACGTTCCTTTTAACAATCTAAATCCGGATTTTGCGATCGAAAATTCGATTTGCGTTCCATTTAGGGTCAAACCAATCTTATATTGCAATCTGAACGATCCACGTCTGGAGGTGGATTGTTCAGATTGGTATCTGAATCTGGTTTCAGATAGTGTTCCATTTGGCGAACTACTTTCCGCCAGATCGATGACACGTGGTCGTTAAGAACACGCAAACAACTAAATAAAAAGAAAGACAAACTTCGTAGACAGTCCTGGGGATCGATCTTTTTTCGGATTTTTTTTCCAGCTAACATGAAAATCCAAACAAACTGGATATAATAACCTAAATCTGAAAATGGATTGCCTAAAAAGAACGCTTCCTGTGGCTACCAACGTCCAAAAACGAGCGGATTGTATACGATGTTGGTACCACATTAGCAGCACCAGCTACAAAAGACGCATGCGACAGTGGTTTGAAAAAAAATATTACCGTCTAAATCGACCCTAAAATTATTGACCTAATCCTTTTCTTCCGAAAAAATCTGTATGTCATTTAACGAGGTTCTAACTAATTGTTGGTATAGTCTATATAGAGATGTGATTGAAGGAGCTTGTTCGTTCAGTTTTGGGTAAAAATACAGTTCAATAAAGTTCAAATTTGTTAATAAGATAGCGCAAGCGCTATGTAGCCTGCAAGTATGCTCACGTTTTCGGTCCCTCACATGTTGAGAAAGCCGAGAGAATGAGGGACAAGGGGATTGGAGAGTGAGGGGGGATGGGGGGGGATCCCCTTATCGGCCTGCTGCGTTCGTTTATTTCTGGACCAGTTTATAAAATATCATTAATTTGAACTGATATGGCTTCACTATTAATAAGAAATTGAGAATATTCTGTTATTTGATTGTCCTAGGCGAGCGGCATTCATTTATTACAACAGTCAACCTCGACTACCTCTCGTAAGCGACCATTTTCCAAAATGCCAAAACTACTACTCAAATTAAAACCTCTGTATGTAAAATCTTTGTATAATGCACTTTTGTGCGCCTGTAGATATGTTATGCGCTGAAATTACTACATGCTTATATGATTCAAAGTTATGACGTAAGCGACCATCTTGGTTTGGTATTTAGGGTGGTCGCGAATGGGATGTTCGACGGTACTTTAAATGCTCCTGATATGTATGAATTTCAGTTTTAACATATGGGATATGTCATGCTATTTGAAAACAGTTACAGTAGAATCCTGATTACTCCTGATCACAAATATAATCGAGTTATCGAGGGTTAAATTGTATAACTTTCAGCAAAGTCGCACAGGAGTCACAGGACACCCACACGGCTGGAGATATCTTAACCCTGTTTCTGTAGCATGAAGTAATTGGGAGAGACAATATATAAAGTAACGATTCCTGTCTAAGGAAACAAGACGACGGCAGAGACCAGGCGTGCGTTTCTAGAAGTCCCGAAAACTTTTCGGGCCCGAAAAGCTGTGTTATGTGCAGAATGTTTAGCATAAAGATTCGGTTCAGTTTTTGTTGATTTTGAAAGCTTAGCAATAAAAACTTACGTTTGCCACACAAGCTGAGCTGCTTGAGGGCTCAAAACTTCAACGCCTACCGTTAGAAACTACATTTCAAAAATAGCTTTCAGAGGCTCGTTTCCCGAAGTCCCGATAACTTTCCGGGCCCGGAGCTAAATTTTAAAATCAGAATCCATAGGGTGTATTAATCTACAAACTAGCCAGAATTGTTTCGTCACCTTAGAATTTTATTGCTTGGCCTTTGAACCCAACAAATATGCATCTTTAATGTGAACATTGCAGACAGAAAATAGCTTTCCGGGTCCGAAAAGTTACCGGTACTTTTGAGAAACGGGCTCCAGGGGGCCGTTTCTCGAAAGACCCGGTAATTACCGGGCCCGGTAAGCTATTTTATTTTCATTGAAGATCGAGGTTTCAAAGGTTTTGCAGATAATACGATAAAACTATCAGTTAGCAAAACAAAATGGACTGGTTTGTTCGCTAGGACCCGCGCTTTTATTCTTTAGATTTTGATTTCAATATTTGGCTTCGGGCCCGAAAAGTTATCGGGACTTTCGAGAAACGGGTCCCAGGTCCGAAAAGTCTTCGGGAGTTTCAAGAAACGGACGCCTGCAGGCCTCGAACAGCCGACCGTCGGATCTGGAGTCCAACGCGCTAACCACTACACCACCGCGCCCTCACTTGAAGTTAAACAAGGGAAACTGAATATAGTTCAAGCTTCAGTTTTACTGTAAGTAGCGAACTTTTTCTAGATGTAAAGCATTGTAAAGCATAAGTTCTTTTTTGGGAGGAAGGTCCCCTATAGTAAAAGAAACCTGTCTGCTTAATATATTTAATATATCTAAAACTTTTTTTCTTTGTTTCGTTTCGTTTTTCCTTTGACTATTGGAAATTAGTAGATTAACCCTTTAGTGTACACCTCTGTTCAAATGCGGGATCAAGTCTCATTCCTTTGTTACAGTTGACATTCGTGGTACATTGAGACGGTCAGCCAGTTTATCCTAAGTGACAAAAAAAGTATAAGATCTCTGAGCTTATTGGGTTGGTGTTTGGTCAATGTTTGGCAGGTGGAATTTTGCCACTCCTGTATATGATACAGTTGACCACCCCTTAAACAATAATGATGATAGTACAGCAATGTGTCACATTGAGTTAGTGATACTTGTACTACAAAGTGACACTTGGCACACAGGTGACCCACGGGTTACCCACGGGTTACCCACGGGTTACCCACAGGCGACGCAAGGAATGAAGTGATCATCGCAGAAATGAACTCAATTTATTCAATTGCGGTTAAAGTCTAAAAGATCAAGCTCACACTGCGTAACACTTACCATAGCTTTCATCAAGCTCACATGGTAATGAATACCGCCATTTTTCTCTACTTTACGCATGTGTTCTCTCTCGGGGTCACCGGCTACAAGTACTGCAGATTCACCCTCAATCTGACAAAAAACAAACACAGATAAACAACATTGCGTTTCAAATTTTCGCGCGTAAAATTTAACGGCACTTGATTACTGTTTACGTTCCTAACGTAGTGGAAAGCAAAGATTCTACTAAACATTTACCGGTTGGAGACTTCTGCAATGATCCATCATGGCTTGCATACGATCTTCAAATCCTGTAGCAAACACACCGGGATTTACAGCAACAAAACATTGACCCTGGACGAACAAAACAAAACACACTCCATAGAAAACGACACTGAAACTATGAACCGTTAAATGCTGTTTTCTAACTTGAATACAAAGTTAACACAAAGGATTGCGAGACACTAAGACACGCTGTAATCTATCTCAAAACTTGTGACTAAAAGACGATTCCACTTTGCCACTATTGCGTCGGTGACAGTTATTTGCTTCGTGTTCTGATTGATTCATTACATTGTCTGCCTCAGTTATGAGTAGTATAGGGCCATTAGATTTAAGCCTTGCGATGGACTAGGTGACTAGGTGACTAGGTGACTAGGTGCCTAGTCAATGACGTCACAATATGCCTTCCCGCATACTAATTTGGATTAGGTGCCTTGGTGCCTAGTCAATGACGTCACAATATGTCTTCCTGCATACTAATTTGGAATAGGTAAGTAATTATTTACCTATACTTATACCAACACAATATGAACAATAGACATGCCCAAACTTGCCCGCTCTATTCACACCCTGATTGGATCTTAAGATTTGTATTGTCTGTTTGAATAAAAAGCGCAGATTTTAACGAGAGCATCATTCCTTCAACTAGAAGTTTACTCTTGATTGGAAAACTTTGTTCTTGTTCGGTTAATTCGAAACGTTATTACGATGGCTTTTTTCACCAACGTTGTTGATCTTCAAGCTGCTTTGAGCGCTTGTTTAACTGTCCGCGACTGGGAGATGTTGACGGAAGCCGTTCAAATCCCAGAGAATTTTGTTCCGTTGGCGTTTGCGCGCTTGACTGAATTGACTGTTCAGGAACTCGAAGTAAGTTGGAAGTATTTTGCTCGATCTGTTTTTTTATTCTGTTTTCTAAACCAACAGTCTCGTTTAACCAATTTCTCTTTTCTTTTACAGATTCCATCCAATCACACCGAAGATCTTTTGCCAACATCTGAGGTTATTCCTGAAACCACGATAATGGTAAGTGAAACCGGCTTTTAAGTTTGCTAGTTGATTTCTAAACTTTCTTCTTATAACTATTCCCAATGAGAAAACAAACGTGCGAGCGAAACGCTTTTAAGTTTACCAGTTGATTTCTAAACTTTCTTCTCATAACTATTTTAGAGCGTGAATTATAACTCTTAGATTATTTAAACGTTGCTTTCAATTTTCTCATTTGACCGCATTTTTATTCTCTTATCACAGGCGTCAAGCAATGATGTCCCGACTAGAAAGGCGTTCGATGAGTTTGACTTTCTCGATTCGGTGAGTTTATGTTGAGTTCGTTAGACATATTTTGTAGTGCGATAAAAGCCTTGTCGTTCGTGTTTCACGCGCCGTTAAGTAACTTTAATTATGCGAACTTACGCTGAACTAAATTTACATGAGAAATTAGCACCTCTTTGTTCAGCGAGTTAAGACACAATGAGATTTTAGCTAAGCTCAATACCCACAGGATCAGTTATCTAAACTTGAATTAATCTCGAAATTTTCTTTGCATTATAGATGACGACGGCCGAACTGCAAGAAATCGGGGATGTGGAAAAGATTTCGCTAAGTAATGTAAGTAATTTGATTGTTGTGTTTATTAACTAAAGTGAATTGTTTTCAACTAAATTATCGTGTTTAAACCGTTTACTTTCCTTTGGCTGTCCTGTATTCTCAATTAACTTCGCTATGTTTACTTGTAGGATAACCAGAATTCGGAGGTGGAAAGTGATTTATTTGACGAGGTAAGTTTTTATTTCCTTTCACTGATTTCCTTCACAATTACAACCATCATGTGATGCGTTTTGTTCAAATACTTATGTTCTGTTATTATTTGCAGTGGATGGGCGAAACAAATCAACTGCCAACTTGGAATCCTGCACAAACCGTAAGTAATTTTGTCTTGTACTTATTACACGATCAAGTTTCTGCATTTCAAATCTCGCTCGCTTTTGGTTGTTTCGAGTCGAAGACATTACCTGGTCGAAATCTCAATTTTCGTTTCATTGTTATTGAGTGCGCTTCGAAAACTAAAACGTTTAAGAGAAATAGAAACTGCGTTTAAGAATTTATATCAATGGAGTTGTTAAACTGAGCGATTTCATAGTTTAAAAGCGTGTGTTTTCGAGAAAGTTATCTGATCAGGAGCGCAATTCTCGTTTCATTGTTATGGATCTAAGTCAGTTTTAAAGAAAAAGAATTTATATCAACGGAGTTGCTTTTACGCATTCGCGTTTTTTCGGAACTGTTTTCATAGTCTTGTTCTAAAATGTTTGATCGAATGTTTTTTCTAAGTGATTTGTTTTTAGTCTTGTTCTAAAAGCACGTGCCTTCTATTAGAATCTAGGCTCAATTCCTTCTTTATCGTTGACTGATCAAACACTCAATTCTCGTTTCATTGTTGTTCATTGTTTCATAATGCTTGACCGAGCGAAGACTGGGTAATCCAAAATGGCGGATGGAGCCTTGAAATCAAAACAAACGCTGGTTTCCCTCGAGTTTTTTTAAATACTTTATCTCGCTTTCATTTTGTTTATACTCAAATCAACTTGATAGACGTTTAGATAAGAACTTATTTATCGATCATACAGTTAAGCTTTGCTAAGACTAGTTAATAATAATTAATTGTAGGATGTTCAAACGGGTTCTGGGCAACCCCCGGCAAAAAAACCTCGAAAGGAACATCGCTGCGATACTTGTGGCAAGACTTTCTCCCGTTTGGATAATCTGAAGTCCCATCAACGCATCCACACTGGTGAAAAACCGTACGAATGCTCACGCTGCAACAAACGGTTCTCAGACAAATCGAATCTGAACAAGCATCTGAAAGCCCACGAGAAGCGAGCCGCCGAGCGCACTTTTACTTGTAGAACCTGTGGTGAAACTTTCCACAACCACGCACCCTATAACGCTCATATTCACACCGCGCATCAGCAACAACCACCGACCAGCCGTAAGCGTACCGCCACGAAAACATCAGATGCTCCACCCGCGAAAAGATCAAAGAGGTCGGACCAAGCAAGTACGAGTACCGCTTCAGAAACAACCCCCACAACAAGCGCTGAAAACACTGCTGTCAGCTCGAACTGGCAAGCCGATCCCGTTGAAAGTCTGGTTAGACCAGAGTTAAGAGAAGAATTCGCACTAGACAAGTGCAACTGGTTCCCAAGAACGGATACCCCCGCGCACAAGGCGTATGACAAGCGAACCCCCGGGTTGTTTAAAGTGGAATGGGAGGGGCAAGGCATTATCGGGTTGTGTTCTAAAACCTATTACTGTTTTGGAGCCAAAGATAAGTTCAGTTGTAAAGGTGTTAACAAGAAAACAAACGAAATTAACAAAGAAAAATATCTCAATGTACTGTTGACCAAACAGAATAGTGCTGGGGTGAATCGAGGTTTCCGAGTAGTCAACAACACGATGTATACTTATACACAAGTGAGGGATGCCTTCTCGTATTTTTATCCAAAAAGAAAAGTTTTGGCTGACGGGGTCAGTACAACTCCACTCGATATTTAATTTGTACATAGATTTTTCTCGCTTGTAAATAATTTTTCGCGTTTTGTAAATAGTTGTAAATATAGATTGTATAAGAATTTCATTTTTTTAGACATAGTATTTTTCATATAGTTGTTTTGTACATAGGAAAATAGTTTTGTAAATAAACAAAGTTGGCAGAATTTTAATCATGGCTTGTTGTCTGTCTAGTCGCGCGCGCGACCTCCACGCGTGAGCCTCCCGCGCGCGATTCCAGGGAAAACACAACGTTAAAAAGTGTCCCTTTCGTCCCTAATGTCCCCTTTGTCCCCACAAAAGTGTATAAAACTAAGTGTTTCAAACAGTTTTATTCAGTTGAAAGCAAACTTTCATACTGTCAACATGAAAAAACGTAGATGTAAGCATTGCCCAATCCCCGGTTGTGGTTCTAAATTTTTAGTGAAATTAGCAAATCATTTAGCTCAAGTTCATAACTTAACTGAACTGGAACGGAGATATTGGCTTCAATTTGCTAAATCACAAAACACCAACATGGTTCGTGTGTATGGGAAAGAGGCTGAACCTAAAACTATTTTTCTATAAATCAAAGTGTTTGCAGTTTAATCAGTCAGTTGTGATCATGGATCCGAGGTGGAAACATCCGTTCCCCGCATTGGTAGCCGGACCAACGTGTTGCGGAAAAAGTCAATTTGTTAAACGGTTTCTTGAATCAGGAGAAGACGTGATTGATGGGGCGCCTGAAAATATTATATGGTGTTACGGGATTTATCAACCAGCGTTCGATGAAATGCAAATGAGTATTCCTAACATTACTTTTGTGGAGGGAGTCCCGAGTGACTTGGAATCTATGATAAATCCGTCGATTCGAAACCTTGTGGTTATTGACGACTTAATGCAAGAACTTAGTAATGATCACAGAATTACTAGTTTGTTTACCAAGGGTTGCCATCATCGCAATCTGAGTGTCATCTTTATTTTGCAAAACATCTTTCACCGCGGAAAAGAATTAAGAGATATGAGCTTAAACTGTCATTACCTAGTACTGTTTAAATCTCCACGCGATAGCAGTCAAGTGACTCATTTAGCAAAACAGATGTTTCCCGGTCATACAAAATATATGCAAGAAGCCTTCCAAGATGCAACCAAAAGACCTTATGGGTATTTATTATGCGATCTTAAACCGGAAACACCTGCCGACTTCCGGTTGCGAACTAACATCTTCCCTGGGGACACCCAGTTCGCTTACATCCAAAAGGTATAAAAAGGCTGCATCACAGTGATATAAATCAGTTGAGCATGGCCCAGCGACTGAGAAAGAACCACGACTTTCTTAAACTCCTTGCCAAGTGTACTCCAGCGCAGCGTAAAGCGATTTTGAAAGTAGCCGACGACGCTTTAGTAAGAACCATTTGTGAGTGCGTTCTCAACGTGTTAAAAGAAACTGTGCCTGTCAGTAAACCCGCCAAGAGAAAACTTTTAACCCACAAGAAATCCTTGATTGCTTTAGCCGAAAAAAGTACGCCCCTTGCTAAGAAAAAGAAAATCTTGGTCCAACACGGAGGAAACTTTTTAAGTGTTTTGTTACCACCCGTTCTTCGTGTATTAAGCTCCATTCTTACCTAAATGAATCATACAAAGCGCATGGTTCTCGTTCCCGAGAACGCCCTGGAACGATTGCAACAACGCCAGCAGATATTAACCCCACCTGTGACTCAAACTTTAAAAAACTTAGACAGTGAAATGGGACAGATTTTATCCAGTAAAGAGCTAGATGATGACGAAAAAGCGAGACTGTACAATCAGGTGTTACAGCGCTATCTGACTTATTACGATCAGAGAAAAGGGCAACCACTTCAAGTGAAACTAACAGCCCCCAAGCCCGTGGAAACTCTCAAACCAGAAGAAACTGAAGAGACAGCCACCGAAGTGGAAACTATACCTACGGCGGTAGAAGAAGAAGTCATGAAAAGTGTACCTAAGATGTACAAAGCTGGGGCTAGACAACTCTTGGATAAAATAAAAGAAAACCGAGATGTGTTAAAGTGGAATGAAAAAGGAGAGTTGCTGTACGAAAACAAACCGATACCCGGGTCTCACGTAGTAGATTTAGTCAACGATATAGTACGCCACCGCAAAGGATTTGAGCCTGTTGGGTGGTCAGTGTTTGCGAGAGGTCTGGCGCGAATGAACGTCCCCGAAAACTTAGTGCGCAATCCCCAGAGGCAGAGTACCATCCGGGAGTTTAAAGCAAGAGTGAGAGATGAGACTCCGAATAGTCCCTCTCGTTGGCTTCCTTCCCCACCTCCTTCCTCCTCACCCGCGAAAAAGCAAAAGCGAAGGATCGCAAGTCCACGCCCTCAAGCCGTTCGCTGGTTACGATTATAACAAGAGACATTTTTTTTATTGTAATCAATTCTTTATTTTAATAACTCAATAAAATACATTGAAAGTAAATTACATGGTGTCTTTACTGAACTTTGTGTTGTGTTTTTGATCCTTGTTTGTTTACATGGGTATGATACTTTTTTAGACTTAAAGGGAAGTGTTTTTCGATAAAGCGTTTTACAAGAAAATCATTTCGGTGTTTATTGCTAGAAAACCTATGTACAATGGTGTTCATGCTAACATGGCGACAGCGAAATAAGGCATAGTACAAGCTATAATGTCCACACACTTTTGAGGTAATGCTTTGTAATGTCACAGAGTTAAACATCCACTGGCTAGAATTATTTTTCAAGAAATTAGTAAATGTTCCAGTATAATTGCTTGGCGGTAATCCGTAAGAGTCGAAAAATTCTCCCTCGCAATCCTTGGTGAAATAAAACGCAACCCAATGTGATCCGGGCTTGTCACTTGTATCCACATTGGCAATGAACAGGGCTGGGTAGGATGAAACACTGTTTGGCAGTTTGTCTGAAGGATACACTCCTTGAAACACGCCTCGAGTATATTTATCCTTTCTCAAAATAAGCGTCAGTTGAACGGTATCCATTCTAGTTTGTGAAGTCGAACAAAACGTTTCGATTAGCGTCAACCTCAATCACGTTTTGAAACTCGGCGTAGACGATGAGGTTCACTGTGTTGGCAAGTGGTTGACTAAAATGAAGCTCGACTCGAAGGTTGCCTTGTTTTATAAGCTCAAAATGTTCACCCGCGCAGTGATCTGGGGACAAGTCAAAACAGAAAGCAGTATATCCAGAACCATAATCGCTTCTATTTATCTGATTGCCTGTATCCTGGGCTAGCTTTCCACTTCCGGAAAAAAGGCTTTGATATCCAGCTATAATATTCTGACCACCGGCCTCGTCAAATTTGAGAAACAAGGGTTTTCGAGGAATTTGTTCCCCATCCACGTACACACCTACTTGAGTTAAGTTGTGATGTTTGAAGTTAAAGGGATTGGAGGTGTAAGTACCGTTAAATGCTTCTGTGTCCACCAATACTAGTACTAGGCGCTTCGGAATGTGACCCAGGAAAAGATTATCTGGGGTGAAATTACTGAATGCTTGTGGTATGGAAAGGACTTTGCAGTCGACTCGGCGAATCGGATATTTGGCAGTTGTTTGCTTTAGCGCAGCGGCATGTCCCAAACTAATGGAAGAGGCTACTTTTACTTTGCGAACGTATAGGATTGCTTCTGTGATAACCACCTTGAAGTTGGCACCGCCAGCTGATGACAGCAAGCAGAACGAATTCTTGGCTCTGTTGAGCTTGATTCTCAGATTGACTCCGTTCAGTATTAACCGGTCTTGAAAGAAAATATCGCTGTGTATCGGTCCCATCATGTCCACCGAATTACTCTGTTTCGTGAATTCATAGCGAGCTTTTAAACCCATGTTTGCATCGGCATCTTCAGCCACTGGATTAACTGCATCCATCTTTCCAGGGGTATCTTTGTAAAACATAGCCATGGACAGTTGACTTGTTTTGGCCTCTTCCCCGTAGTTCAGCAACGTTTCAATCATGGCGCGATAAGGGTAGGTATTGGTTGATGGGGAAATAAGTCGCTCGTTCAAAGACACATCCACTTGTGAAAACAAGGAATGGAGAAAAAGATTCACGGGCCCTACTTCCGTGTTTAGGTCTAAAGCGGTACCGTTTGCTTTAGTAATCTTGGCTTTAACAAACAACTGGGTTCGTGCTAGGTCTAAATATTCTTCCCCAGTTCCCGAGACATTAAATTCGATCGGACCACTGTCAGTAATGTTACTAAGGGGATGATATTCAATCCATTGTCCCTTGGTGATAGATGTTTGTGTAGCCGGAATCGTGAAAAGATCGAGTTCCGATTTCGTACACTCTTGAGATTCGTGATGAACAAATGCCATGCTTACTTTGAAAAAAAATATTCCAAATTTTGTCCGGGCTTCTTCTGCTGCGGAGATGTTTTCCGTTTCTTGCCTGGTGGCGAACTGTTTTTTCTTGGCTGTGCTTTCCTTTTTGTAGCTTTTTGACCCGCACCTGACTGCGCTTGCAAGGGCTTCTGGGAAGCAAGTTCACTGATAGCTTGTTTGGCTCGTTTGCCAACCACCGTTTTTAATTGTTTTCCATCCATCACATCTTGAGCAATATTGACACCGGTTTGCAACGCTTTTTTACCAAGTATTCTAGCACCCTGTTTCAGGTGAGGCACCGCCCAGCGAAAAAGACCTCTAAATATGGAACCTAAGCCATATCCTCGCTGAAATCGAGCTCCATGAAAGGCTGGTAAATTTCCACCTTTTTGTTTGGCTTGATCTAAATAATACTGTTCGTACAACTTGTGATTTGGCGTATGAATTTTCTTCATGTCACTCTTTAAAAGTACGGAGGTTGACTCTGACGAAAATGAAGTGTTAGCAACACTCTCCCAAACTCAAATGGTACAGACTCTCCGGTGTCTCGCTTTATATTGACTTCGATCGTCTCGAACTGCTTTCTGCTGACAGGTACGTATTGCGGGCGCACGAATGATTTGCTGATTCGTTCCCCATCTTTCCCTTCCACGGGAATAATTCGAAGCAAGGGAACTAGTGTGTCTCCGACATATTGCGGTTGAATAATATCGCAATAAATGTAAAGATCGTGAAAACCGTGTTCCAAATCCACTTCTCTAGGACCCTCGGTTGTCTTTGAAATCACTTGTTCCGGTGAAAATCCCAGCATATATCCGAATTTGTCAAAATTCACTTCGGAGTTATTTTGCACATGAACGGTCACCTTTCTACTGATAGTATCATAGGAAAATGACACATCATTGTTGAAACGGTGTTCGTTATCGATCGACTCTTTCATTTTTGCAAGGATATCTTGAATGGTAGGATAATGGCCTGGTGAAATTATCAGGGTATCCCACATACCGTGGAGTTTTTCATTCCGAACGAAAAATCTCAAGTCTTGAACATTATTCCAGCTATGTGGATAGTGGATTTCGGTTAACGCCACTTCCCATTCACCTGTCAGATTAATGGTCTGTGGTAATCCAACCCGATACTCTGTTAATGTGTTATTTGGAAATTTGTCCAGACTACTATTACTGGGGAGATGTAGATAAAACTGTGTTACCTCCATGATGACTAGAAGTCAAATGATATTGTTACATAGGGAGGGCTTATTTTATGATTTACCACGCTACAACTATTTCATATAAAATCATACCTTTATTCACACAATGCCTTTTACAACTTTGAAATATTACTTTCCGGTACCCAACTATTAAATTTATCTGGGTAACCTTTCCATTTTACAAAATATTCAACTAAGCCTTTACGCTTTCTCTTGCGTAAGATCTTTTCCACACGATAAACATCGTCATTCTTGATAATTTTCTGTAGTTCAGATTCGTAAAATGTTCCATCTAAGATCTCCCCTGCATCATCTTTCAGTTTATAGACTGGTACTTGACGCGACATTCGTTTGTACACAGTAAAAATTTCTTCGGTAAAGTTGGGAAGGTAAGACTTTTCAAAGAGTCGCTTCACTTTGCTGATTCTTACACGATCCCCCACTGCAAATTTGAAACGAACAAGCTTGTGTACATCATCTCCATACAACGTTTCCCATACTTTGGTTTCGTTGGCCTTGGTAACCTGGCTTGGTTTCATTTTAATACTGCGATGGTAGGTATGATTGTAAGATGATACTAACTGTGGTAGCACATCTATATACGTAAGTGTGTTTTTAGCAGTAAAAAATTTGTACATTTTTCCCTTAAAAGAACGGTTGAATCTCTCAACTACCGACGCCTTTAATCCCGAGTTAGTTGTGAAAAAATCAATGTTGTTGTCACGAAGAAACTTCAGGAACACACGATTAAGAAACTCCGTGCCTTGATCCGTTTGAAGTTTAAGCGGTTTGCGACCAGAAGATAGAATCGTTCGAAAGGCCTTGACTAGCTCTTGACCCTCTTTTGTCTTCAAAGGAAGGACCCAAGCATACTTGCTAAAGACATCTAGACAAGTGAGGAGGTATTTGTAACCCTTGTTATATCGACTTAGACTTTGAACATCCACCAAATCAGCTTGGAATTGAGCATTTATGCCGGGAACAATGACTCTACTTCTCTTGTAATGTCTACGCGCGGGTTTATGAAGCGTATAAACGTCTTGCTGACTCAACCAATCTTCAACTTGTTTACGAGAAATCTTGCTCTTTCCTTTCTCTTTGACCGCCCTGTACACTGCATCCAAACCACCGAAACTTGCGGGATGACTCGGATCGAGGTAAATGCTGGCGAGAGTTTTCTCCATCGCAGAACTCAGAGTTTTGTACAATGACTTTGCCACCACAACAAGCAAATACGCAACGAATGCGATTAAAAATTCTCTCTAGTGCAAGGGAGGGTGAAGGTGGACAGCAACCCATCACTTGTGACTTCTCTGACGATCAGAACTCAAATGACTATTCTCTCCACAGTGCTCACTTATATGTCTATTCTCCTATCTGGGTGAGAGTGGGAACGAGAAAATGGAATAATCGTTCCCAGTCCTCCTCGGTCAATCCTAATTGTTCGGCAAAATTTAAAAATACCAATAATCTTCCCCAATTAACTTGCGTGAATACTTCAGAATGGAGTTGTTTTAACTTGCTCAGTTTCGACCCCGGTAGATCGCAAAATCCCTCCTTCGATAACATAATTTCAGGTGTAGTAAAACTTATACTTTGTGCTACAAGGCGGTATAGGTCAAAACGAAATCGAAGCGAGGAAGGTCTTATACCCATGTTAACTGAGAAAGAGACAAACACACACTGACTCAAATAAACATGCTTTATTACTTTTATAGACACAATTTGTTTTGAATAGCATTAATTACAACGTCAAGGTCCATTGGTTGTTCTTCTTTTCTAACAACAGTCTCAGGGCATTGAACTTCAACTTGGCTGTCAATTTCCATAGCACTGGGATCTTTGCACTTCAAGCCACAAGGTCCATAGTAAATAGTATACAGGATACGACTTTTAAGATCTTCTCCGCAATCTTCGAGTTCCAAGGAGGTAAGGTACATACTTGTCCAAGGCAGCTTTGGTAATTCGGTCACGTACGCCTCCCACGACTTGGCTAACTTGAAACCAAGAGCGCTGCACACGCTTTCGGCGGTTTTCATGACGATGTTGAGATCGATGTTTTCCACCACATCTTCTCGGTAATACATCCACGCATCTTCGCTATCCATCATGAGACACGAGTGTTGCCTTTGACTTGGGTGTTGAATAGCGCAACCATAACAGCGATCCATTTTTGCTTCTTGGATGAGAGAATCAAGCATTGCGGCGTACGTAAGCTGGAACACATGGCCGATAAGGCTAGCTATCTTTTGCCTTTGGACTTTTTCAACTTCATCGACTGTCAAAAGAGGTTTAGAGCTCGATTCGACTTGAATGTTTGAAAACATCTTGGAAAAAATACGCTTTGCTCAAATTGACTCAGAAATGATAATGCTTTCAAAATTTTGCGCTTTTTATTCAAACAGACAATACAAATCTTAAGATCCAATCAGGGTTGGTATGGTCCGGGCAAGTTTGGGCAGGACTATTGTTTTGAAATGGGTGCGGAAAGCAATTATGTACATATCAATGATTTACCTAGGCACTATCCCTAGTCATTTATTAACACAAAAGGTATAGGCAGTTGATAATACATATTAATAAGTTACCTATACCAAACTACGTCATCACCTAGGCACCTAGGCACCTAGGCACCTAATCCATAGGCACCTAATCCACTTATGCATATTAATGATTTACCTCGACCTTCCTCGACCTACCTCGACCTACCTCGACCTACCTCGACACTAACAAGGTTAAATCTAATCACTCTCTACTACTGTTATGTTTGGCCAGAGTAATTACTATGGCTTTAGATTAAAGACACTGAATTGAAAACTGCTCTAAAAAGATGACTGGTTTGTCCAGACTACCACACAGGACTGATTATATTGGTTGATCAGACAGCCATTACCAGTCTGGCTCAGACCGGGGGCTCAGACCAGACCAGAACTGATAAATGAATCATAATTCAGGTCTATGGTTAACAAAAATCATGCTCACTAAATTGGCAACTCTCTCATCCCCAGTCCATCGTCTGATGTGTGGTCCAAACGCCGCATCTGCCAGAATACCGCAAAACACTTCTACCATCACAGCTAAACCGTACCCTTTGAATCCACCTGAAAAATAGTAAACAGAACAGCAAAAAGTTAATCATCTCACTGATATTAAAAAACGACAATAGTAATCCCGACATAGTGTGCTGTTGAGCTCGAGTGATTTTGTAAGCACGCAGAAATTAAGAAAACAGGAAAGAAGTGCTTAGAGAAGCACGAGCCGCACGAAGTCCGTACAGTGTAGCTACAGTACGTACAGTATAGCTGCAGTCCGCACAGGGTCCGTGCAGTGTAGCTACAGTACGTACAGTATAGCTGCAGTCCGTACAGTCCGTACAGGGTCCGTCCAGTGTAGCGACAGTCCGTACAGTCCTTACAGTGTAGCTACAGTTCGTACAGGGTCCGTACAGTGTAGCTACAGTCCGTACAGTGTAGCTACAGTCCTTACAGAGTAGCTACAGTCCTTACAGTGTAGCTACATCCGTACAGTGTAGCTACAGTCCGTACAGTCCGTACAGTGTAGCTACAGTCCGTACAGTGTAGCTACAGTCCGTACAGTTCTTACAGTGTAGCTACAGTAGGTACAGGGTCCATACAGTGTAGCTACATATTCCATCATTCTAACAGGCGGGTCCGTACAGTGTAGCTACATATTCCATGTCTTACTTGTGATTTCCATTCCACCAAGCGGAAGTTGTCCTCCACCAGATAACACTTTCTCAGGGTTGATGGTTTCCTTTAAAACAAAACAAGGAGGTCAAAATTTCAAATGAGCTTCATAAACAGTTCATCCAACTGTTGCTGCCAGGTTATTCATGAAAATTTGGTTTTATTAACTGAGTTGATAAGATAAATTGGCCACCGTAGAAAGATTAAAAAGCTGATGTTTTGAGCGCTAGCCCTCCGGATCATCAGAGCTTAGAGTATTGTTTGGTAATTCCTTAACCCTCTAGTTCAATATGTATGAGCTTGAAGTTATCTGACTCATAATTCCCGGCCTGACTCAAACACAAAGGAAATTTAGGTACAGGAATTTCTGACTTTTGTTATTCACCATCTCTTCCATGTCTGAACTATAAGTAATTCCCCTCTTCCAAGTAAACTAAACAAAACAGTTCAATACACAATGCAAATGAAATTTTGTATCAGAACATCATTCCTCACCATTCCTTTGGAATCCACTCCCCAGCCACGAGGTATTTCTTCTCCTTTCCTTTTTGCCATTTCTATCTAAAACAATATACAGGACATGTGATTACAATGGCAAGTAGAAGCAAGGGGTTCTAGTGAAGTGGTTATTAGCTTCACAGACTTTGATAAGATCGGGAGATTAAGATCAGAAAGTCAAAGGTTCAAGTGTTCAAATCCCTGGCATTCTGTAAGTATAATTATTTGAATACACAGAAGTCTCCAAGTAAATTTTGGTATGCACAGGATGAATAGAATCCTTCAATACCCCTGCAGTTACAGAAGCTTGAAATAGAAGGGACTTAACAAGACTTGTTATTGTAAAATGTCTCGATATAAAACACTGTTATACGATCTTACACATACATTTTATCCCACACACTCACCTTGCCGAGAGCAACAGAACTTGTTGCCATGTCAAGAACAAAGCTGTCACCATCTTTGCCTGGGGCAGCCACTGATATAGGATTAGTACCTACGGTAACCTGATGGATAAACAATCTCCTCTCATGATTTTAATTACAAGCTCTATCTTGTGAACAACTGTGGCATTTTGAATCAAAATATCCCCGTTGTTACATGTAGTTGTACCAAAAGCACATTTTTAACTCCTAAAGGTATAATGAGCATGCCTGTTACTTTTCCATGGGAACCCAGCTGGGTGCTTGGGGTTTTGGTCAAACCCCTCACTGAAACTCTAGCATTGAAAAATTTGAACAAGACAAAAAGCATTGAAAAAGTGTCTGTGAAATATTTCTCTGTGAAAACACTTTTGCAAGAGACGAAACGTTTGGAATCATAACATTAAATACAAAACTTAAAAGCTTACAAGCTCACTTTTCCATTTCCAAAACCAGCTACTTCCTCATACCCCAAGTTCTCTATTATGTAACATTTATTCAATGTAGAATACAAGAAAGAAAGTGAGTCAATGAATGACTGTAAAAATACAATACAATCACACCTCACGGGCTCTTGTTGGTACCACCAGTGGTGAGGTGTTGGTCAAACTCATTCCCTAAACAAAAGAATAAAGGCACAGACAGATGAGAAATCTCTGAGATAATTATATTTTGTATTAAAATGGCATTATTGAATAAAATATATATGTCGATGAGATCAATATGCCAGTCTGTAAGATATCTACCAAAATATGGAATGGTACTGACAAAAATATTATTTACTTACAATAAGTCCTTGTTCCACAGCTTTTATGGTGTACCAGCCAGCAATACCATAATGATTTGAGCCTAACAATAAAATATGATATAATATTTAATTAATAATGGGTCAGCTACAGTAGCATCTTTAATACTTTTCTACAACTTTACGTTCTGCAAGATAAATAATTATATTAAATATTACAAAATTTTCTATTTTCAAACAAAAATTATTCTTACTACATGTATAGTCTACTATTAATACATATTAAACATGACAAGAATTCAATGCAATATTGTATAGTGCTCAGGGCTCACGGTTTGTGTCACTCTTTAATTAACAAGCTATGAGGTGAAGGAAAGACTTAAGCAGTGAATCAAACTCAAGATCTCCTCCCATGGGGAGAAGCTTAATGCCGTGGGTGGGTGGGTCGTGGATCCCGCATCATGCATCATGGGTCATGCATTGTGGGTCATGGGTCCTGTATCATGGGTTTTTGCTAAAAGAGTTGATAAGAAAGAAAATTATGCTTATAAGATAAGATAAGAACTTTATTTTTTTATTTTTTTTTTATTATTTTTTTTTTTACCACTGTCTTATTTTATTTACAATATTCATACTGATAAATATTAAAAATACAATTTCGATTTCAACAAATAAATACAGTGCAAGTGGTGTTAAGTATTTGAAATTTAAGTAAAAACAACAAACAAAAAACAAAAAAACAAAAACAAAAACAAAAAAACAAAAAAAAAAGGAACTAGGAACTAGATTATTACAGAAATTATAATATGAAAAGAGAGAAAAAATTGCAAGCGTAACTATGTAGAAGACAATTAATGTTAAATAAAATGTTTCCAATTCCTATTAAAATTGTCAATGGTTTTGTTTTTGTATGCTATTTGTTGTAAAATTTTGAGTTTGCTTTTAAGTAGAGAAGGGAAGCAGTCAAAGGGAACATCATCGCTGTCCTGGGTAGTACAAAATATATAATACTTGGCCACCAGAGTGACATAGTTTAAAATGTCTTTTGATTCTGTGTTGTTATCATGCCAACCAAATAGGATATTCCGTTCTGTGAGAGTTATTGCTTTCTTGTGTTTTTCTAGCCACCAATTTTGAAACGCGGACCAAAATTTGGTGGTAACAGGACAACGGTAGAATAGATGAGGCAGCGTTTGTGGTTGCCTTTTGCATAGCTGACAGGTTTCAGAGTCACATATCTTCATGCGGAAAAGCGAATATCTAGTTGGAAGTATATTGTGAATAATTTTATATTGAAAATTTTCAAGTTTTGTTTCGAGCGTGGTAGCAAAGGGGAGGTTATAAACACTCTTTAAGCATTCTTTCGAGAAGCCATATCGTAATAATTTTTGTTCAGCAGTGGGAGGTTGAAATTGGTGGTCTCTAATTGCTGCATAGACAACACGGGTGGTGAAATCTTTGGGCATTGGACGTTGTTGTAACACATTGTCATTTTCGATTGGGATTTTTGTTCTTTTAATTTCGCGTCTCCAGTTTCGTGGAATGGCGCTTATTAAACCGTAGTAAGTTGTAAATGGCACGCGAAGTTGGAAGGCTGTTTGAAATTTGTCATGTCAAAAAATTAAGATTTTCGTCAAGCAGGTCTTTGATGTATGTGATTCCAAATTGATACCATTGTTTAAAGTAGATCATGTGTCTGTTTATCAGAATGTCTTTATTATTCCAGATGATTTCACTTTGTTTGTATTTATTTTCTTCTGAGATGATAAGTTTGTTTTCTTGCCAGAACTTTAGTATTTCAAGATAGAAGGGTGGTACATCATTCAGATCCAGTAATTTAATGTTGTAGTTACAATTGAGTAAGAAAGAAAGACCGCCATTAACGTGTCGCTTATATAGATGACAAGCACTTATTATTATTTTTTTTGTGGAGTTCTGTATTATGTTCATCCAACAGTTCCTGTCTTATCTTACTCTCAACTCGCAGTTTAAAGATATAACAAAATATAATGGTCCACAGCTAATCGGGTGAAAAACAATTTATCCATAATCGACTTTTGCCAGACATCCAAAAAATGAGTCTGCTCAGACTTTAAAATATCAATGTTTTATCAATGTCGTCAAAAGTGTTAGTAAATGTTAAATAAATGAAATAATTGCAAAAACTTTGCATTTTTAACCACAGTATCTTCTTAAACCCTGCAAAAACATTACAACATAAGGTTCCTTAGATACTGTACCTCCATATTCACACATAAATTCCTTCCTGATTACCTCTTCCATTTTCAGACAGTAACAGGGAAGTAAGATCCTAAGCAAAACTCACGATGCCCAATAAAACATAATATGGAAAAAGTCATTTTGCGAGCTCTTGTCGTCGGTTTGCAAGGAGATTGATAATGAATCGTCTCCAGAAAATGGCCACAATTGGTAAGCGTAATGAGATAGACTTAGTATGATTTGACGGAGGCCCAACTTGACCACATGGTCGATGAAATCTGTCGGTCCTTCATATCAACTAAAGTGGTGTCAACCAAAACAACAAGGATGATGTTAACAATGTAAATAAACAACTTCCGATGAAAGCAAAAGGACTTTGGAGCCATTTTCACAGCCAAATATAATTACTGACTTTCTTAAACAAAAGAAATTTCAAATTTGGCCTTTGCCAGAAGGCCTTTGAAAGCAGCATAAAAAGATGTATATGCTGTCATGCATGACCCACAATGCATGACCCACGACCCACGATGCACAACCAACCATGCCATTTAAACAATCTCCTGTTATAATAGCCACTAGTAGATCCAGACTTTCTTTAATGGTAGCCAGAAGCCTGTATTGAAATGTTAATTTCTTGAATGAAAAAAAATACCGGTACATACACATGTAGTCAGGCCCTATGGAACTAATTTTCTTTGCACGACAAAGAAGGAACCATGAACCATCCTGGCAAGGATTTGGCAAGTTTTATGAAGATGTAGAGAGCCAGATGTTCACCAATGTTAGTCATACCCTCAACTTTTTCCTGTCTCCCTTTGAAAAAATGTGGCCTGTATAACTTTTATGTTATTGATATTCATGGTAACTATATATTAAGTCAAACTACAGAATTAATGTGCAGAATTAATCCAGCAGAATCCAACAGAATTAGGCACCTGTTGAGACTTGTGAGTTCAAGTGAGTCTAAACTGAAAGATTAATTTGCAAGAAGCTGAAATAAAAATGGAGTGTTAATTACCTCTACAGACTACCCAGCCAACTCCAGTGTCTTTTGCTTTCTTCATGGCTAACTCATTGCAGAAGTTTCCAACAACCTGTTTAGAAATAAGTCCCACATTAAATTTATTCCCATATATCATATAATTACTGGAAAGCAACTTAACAACAACAATTTATTTTTCAAATAATAAAACAAAATATTAGCAACCCGCAAATAACTACAGTTAATTGTGGCGGGTAAAGCAACTTATTAAGTCAGTTCAATGAAAACAAATTCAAGACCTATCAGAAGATATTTCCTGGGACCATAGACTGCCAGCTGTTTTTAGCTGCCAGCTTTTCAGTCAGTCCAGCTCGCGAGTTAATCACGAAAACAAGTTCGGCGAGACTGGATCAAGCAAACAAGCCAAGGGCAAACTCTTCCCCAGCACCCCCTTGGCTCGCATTACTTTTGCTTGCTCAGTTGATTGTTGATGGCGTGATTTGCTCACCTGGCAGCTTGACTATCCAGTGAGAGACTGCTAGCTGTCTACTGGGACCCCATATGGCAGAGGAGTCATATTGCATTTTCACAGTTTTATGATCTCTAATAATAGCACTTACTGGTCCAAGCAGATTGTTTCCATCCACTAGAGCTGCAGCACTGGTCTCATTAATTATTTCAGGCTTTCCTTCCAGAACTGTTGTACCAACCTCAATATCATGAACATACATTTCTAAAATCACCAAAGAAAGAGAAGTATTTTAAAATGCCACAGTTGGTGTTTATTGCACAAACAGTCTATTTTCTCTGGACTGACAAAAGACTTACTAAAAGAAAGTCAGTTATTTGCAGACTTGAAGTAACTTTAAATATGCATACATGTATATCAGTTAAGGGAGCAGGATTTTGACATTGTCCCTAAAAATGTCAAAGTTCTACTCCCCAGGACAACAAGATTGGTAAGAAGTATTAAGATTCGCCATCCTCAGGCAAGTGCGGGTGATCCTCCTGAAGCAAGATTAAAACAAGCTCCTGGTCATAATCATGAAAACATGATATTTCAGCTGGGACAGTCCCTTTAAGCCCGGGGACGGTACTCTCATATATAAGCTATCTGGGTATGTGCCACTGTGAAGGGTATGGTTTTCAAGCAGTTTAGTCTGGGATAGGGTATAGAAATCAGAGAGTTTTGGTCTAGAATAGGGTAGGGATTTTCAGTGTCTTAAAGGCCCATTTCCATCTGGGATGCAATGCGGTGGTCGTTTGTTTTTGTTTTCAAACCGGACGTACAGGGGGAGGGGGGATGGTTGCCACCTCCCCTTAAGGTTTTTCTCCGATATTTTCAAGACCATTTAAGATGAGCACATGCCGTTTTCAGTAGCTGTTCATTTATCCTTGAGACACATTTTGGTAAAGTTTGGCAACAACCAATTGCTATGGTAATGAGATATGACATCATAAGTAACATGTGGTCAAGCCATTTTTGAAGAAAAATGCATGTTTTTCACCTTTTTCAGCTAAAAAACATTAAAAAAAATGCTACCAAAAGCATCAAAATGTTTAATTGTATGTTATTTTACAACTCTAGCAAACAATATTTGCAATTTCCGCATTTTACCGATAAATTTGAATTTTTAGTGAAATCCAAGATGGCGGCTGTCTTGGCAGCCATTTTGGATGATGTCACGGACCCCCAGCAGCATTACAACCCATAATATTTTTCTCATCTTGTAGAGCACATCGCGGGCTATTGATTAGATGTAAAATATTTCCGAAATATTGCAACATCGCAAAAACCCAAGGGGGGTTGCAACAACCCCCCCCCCCCCCTTGTACCACAGTTGGGGTATATGTTTGTGTGTACGTCCGAGGGTTAAATGGTGTACTCTGATTGGTCAACTATTTTTATTGGTTTTTCTCAAATACAAGACATAAGCTCATGGGAAATTCACCAAGGGGTGTTTTTGCACTATTAATTCGCTACTCGTCAAGTTAGTGTACCTCAATAATCATTGGAAACAGACAAATAACTCAACGATGCTGAATCACCAGTAAGAGTTAATGCTTACGGGTCAATCGTCAATCCCAAGAATGAAGATGAGAATTCGGAAGATGAACAGGTAGGTGACAAATCCACATGCAAATATTCAATGTCAGATCAGTCAGCTTCATTTGTTCGCATAAAGATTTACTCTTTTATTTTCCCCTATCCTTTATGTTCATTTAGGTGCTGGTGACTTGTGGAGCTTGTGCCCTAAAGAATGGTCAAGATGCCTGTCTTTGTAAAGCGGCAAACAAAAATTGCTTGTCTGGTTGCCACTCAACAGGGCTGTGCTCTAGCAGTGCAGGGCCTTTACGCTCTGGACTGTTGAACCTTTTTGGGGTATAGTTAGCCTAATGGGACTGGGGTGTAAAACTGGTTGTATTTACATCCGTATTCCCAGGTTCCTTTCTCTTCAGATGACATTGCTTAAGAGACAGGACCCTGAGAATGAGGCTGCCACATTCCCACCTCGGGCCACCCACTAACCACTTATATACCTCAGTACCCTCCCACCGCCCCGGAATATAGTGCTGCTTTGTTTAAACGAAATTTAAATTACAACCAGTTTAAATGGTCTTAAATGAATTAGAGAGTAATGTTAAGAAACGTGACTTTAACAGCAAGAAATTTTATCTAATGCTCTCATTTTATCACTTTTTACTTATCATTTATGTAGACTCTAGTTATGGCACAGCTCACCTAATCTGTTTAATCCATGGCTAAAGTGACCTCTAAAATCTCCTGCAACAAGAACTTGCGCAAGAGCTCGACAATGCTGCTCAGGTGTTCCAACAGCCCTCATGCACCGCTCTATAAACGATTCCGCTTCTTTTACAGCCACACATTTGTGCTCGTCAAACAACCTTCCACTAGTGCACAAGTTACGAATTGGTCTTACAAGACGAGTGCACAATAACTTACTTTTGCTCATCGCTCCCGCCATCTTGGATGCTAACTTGATTTACGTCACGTGATATCTCGTTCGGTCACGCAACTCTATAACCCATCGTAGGCCGACTCGTAGGCCATCGTTTCGGTGGAGAAGCTGTTAGGAAGGCCTTAGGGGCGAACCACATGATTTTTTTTTTTTTGGGGGGGGGGGGGGCCGCCCAAGCAAGGAAAAAAAGTTCATCCATGGGAAGCTCTGAGGGAAAAAATAACATGCATGGATTGTGCGCCAAAAAAAAAAATGCCTACAATCGATGGGTTGGTTGGTTGGTGCAAATCCCTGCCTGTAGGCTAGCAAAGCTGAGTCCAGTCTTTATATCCAAGCTATGTTCTTTTGTAAAAAAACATGACATCTTAACAGATCACCTGAAAACTTAAACCTCAAAACCATTATAAAAAATCAGTTTTAAATCATTGTTGTCATACTTTATGTGGGTCTACTGACATTTTTAGAAATTGAACGTGCAGAACATCAAAATAAACATTCCATTCTTCTTTTACCGAGACTGTCCAACTATCCCGATTACCCCAATTTGGCTTGAAAATCCCGAATCCCGACCAATATGCGATCGGGATAGGAAAAAAACCGATTTTGATATCTGTTCTGTCATTTTCGTGAAATTCTCATAATACTTACTATACAAAAACACGAAATTGTGTATACTTAACTCTGATATCCAGATAACTAAATAAACAGCAAGAAATATAAAATAAAATTGAGTACTTGTATGTGGATCCACACAAAGAGACGCAAAGCGACGAGAAGCCACATCATTTTGCCGAACATTTTTGACAGAAATTGTCGTCTCAGAACACTAGAAATGGAGTTTCAAAACATCAAGATTTCAAAATTTTCTGGGGGGATGTAACCCTAGAAACGCCCCCCCCCCCCCCCCCCAGCGGCTCGCGCCTTCGGCGCTCGCTCACTCCATCTCAATTCTAATTTATCCCGATTTTTCATGCCTAAAATATCGGACAGTCTGCTTTTCCAACATTTTTGATGGCACGATGACGCTTTTTCCTTCATCTCGGGTGAACATTGGCCTTTTTGCTGCTTCCAGTTGATTTGCATTTTTCCACTCCTGGAATGCCCGAAAAAGTCTCTTTGCTTGAAACTTAGTCAGATTTTGCATCTTCTTCTTCTACGTCTTGTAAATGTCGCACCTCTGTGAGTTATTCGACTAAAAAAAATATCCACCTAGTTGGTCAGTGGGAAAAAAATTCTTTCCAAGGAGAAGTCAAATGGTTCGCCCTTTAGTTGCCATAAATATTCGTAATGAATTAGACTAAAAATGGAGTTTTCTTTAGTAAAATCCCGCCTAAAACTTTCGTAACATCGTAAAATTTAACGCGGTTATTTTTTTTTTCGGAGGGAAAAAATGTCGTTTTTGGGTACGAAAATAAGGACAGCAGTGGCGGATCCAGGGGGAGGATCGGGGGAGGGAGTCCGGACCCCCTATCAGACATGTGTCTCCGATGTAGTTCATCATCATCATCATCATCTTTATTTAAAAAACACGGTAAATACATCAGGCGTTAAGAATTTAATATAAACTACAACTTAATAAAAAAAAACTATGTATGTAAATTAATCTTCTATAATTTAAAAATATAACTAACTATTAAAGAAAAGTAAACTAAAATAAAGCCTGTTTTACATGAATGCCGTGTCGGAATTAATTAAGAATCGTCGGAAATTAGTCAGAGATGTTGCCTGCGTAGCAGCTGAGGGTAGACTGTTCCAGAGGACTGCACCACTATAGGCAAAGCTATTTTTGTAATAATTAGTACGTGGCAATGGTATTACAAGCTTATTATCAGAATCCCGCAAATTGTAAGAAGTAATCACATCACTCCGCTGAATAAATTTAGAGGACAAATAATTCGGCGCGAGGTCGTTTAAGGACTTATAGACCATCTCAGCCTTTAGTTTTAAATTGTCCCAACCTAATTCTTTAAGTAGTTGGTTGGCGTCAGTATCATAACTAGAATGGGTAAGGACGCGGACAGCACGATTTTGAAGTCTCTGTAATTTGTCAGATAATGTTTTGGCACAGTTACCCCAAACAACACTACAATAGTCGAAGTGCGATTGAACTAACCCATAATAGATATTATGCAGAGTTGCAGGAGGAACACAGTGACTTATTCGTTTAATAGATCCAATACCAGAAGAGATTTTTTTTAGATATAGCGTTGATATGATTACTCCATGTTAGATTTTCATCAATTAACACACCGTTCATAAAAATAATGGAATAAAATTGTTTTATACGTAGTTGTTTCACTTCCAGCAGTTGATTGATTGTCAAGTTTTTGACTTAACAAACACATTTGGACTCTCAGGAATGCCGGAAATAGCGTTTTAGAAAGTAAAATCGGAAAACTTTTCCGGGATACATTCACCCGGACCCCCTCTTTCAGAAATTCCTGGATCCGCCCCTGGTCAGCTAGGATTTTAAGAAAGAAGAAAGCGGCTAGTAAATTCGGGGGATAAGATTACTTTCTACATGATTTTCTGCTGTTGAAATCATAGACGGCGGAGCTGGGGGGGGGAGCTGTAGCCCCCCTCACCCCCCCCCCCCCAAACGAAAATTTGGGGGAGCACAGCCCCCCACGTTTTGGTGCCTAAAATATTGCTACAACGCTACTCGAAGTACGTCAGTTTACAAATATAAGAACCGTGTGCGAAGCTTTCAACAAAAATACTGTCACCAAAACGCTGCTAGGAGAGGTCCAAAAACTGTTAAGGCTATATGTGACATTACCTGTGGCATCGGCGACTTCAGAACGTATATTTTCTGCCCTCCGACAACTTGAGAAGTATCTAAGATGCTCCATGAAGAAGGATCGTCTGAACAACTGCCTGCTAATGCATTGTCACAAATCGACTACGGACACACTGGACACTGTCAAGATTGCAAAGAGGTTTGCTTCTGCTAACGAACTACGAAAAGGACATTTTGGAAAATTTGAGTAGGGGTATGTTCTTGGCTTGGTAAACGGTAAGTCCCCACCCCCCACACCCCCCCCCCCCCCCCCCCCCCCCCCCCCCGTTTAAAAAGGCTCCGTCGCCTCTGGAAATTGACAGATAGATAGATAGATAGATAGATAGATAGATAGATAGATAGATAGATAGATAGATAGATAGATAGATAGATAGATAGATAACTTTATTTATACACGGTATTTCCATCAGCTTAAATTATCACAATCAGCTAACTACCTAACTTCCTAACTACAAATAAGAGGTACAATATAAAAAATAAAAACTGCTTTTCATGGAGGCCGTGTTCAAAAATATTATTTAAAACTTTACTTAAAAACTATGGCGACTTAGTTTTGTCTTAAATTCGCTTAAGGAAGACGCTAGTCTTAATTCTGTGGGTAAGTTGTTCCACAACTGAGCTCCACTGTATGAAAAACTTCTTTTCAGATAATCAGTGCGAGGTTGTGGAAGAACTAGTTTGTTTTCGGTATTCCTTAAACGATAAGCATTCGCGTTATCGCGATAAACAAATCTTGATAGTAGATAATCTGGTGTCATCCCATGTAAGGTCTTATACATCATGATAGATTTCATTTCTAATCTTTGATGACATAGTTTACGCCACCCCAATGCCCGGAACACATCATCCAAATTACTATCGTAGCTCGCAGACATTAAAATGCGGGCTGCGCGATTTTGAAGCCTTTGAAGCTTTTCAGAAAGGCCCTTGTTACAGTTTCCCCACACCACACTGCAATAATCAAAGTGAGGCTGAACAAGGCTATTATAAACTTTGATTAAAATGTTAAATGGGATAAGATGCCGTATCCGTTTAATTGCACCAATGACGGAAGCAATCTTTTTACAGACATTTTCAATATGGCATTCCCAGTTTAAGGTTTGGTCGATGTAGACTCCAAGGGATTTAGCTGATGCTACTTGTTCTACAGCGTTATTATTTATAGTAAGAGAAGGGCTTTCTGAAAATTGTGACAACTTCTGCCTTGATGCAATAAGTATAAACTCAGTTTTTGTCAAATTCAGGGTAAGCTTGTTAGCCGATAACCATGTGTATACATTACTTAAGTCATAATTAAGGCAATCATTTATATGCTTAACGTCTGCACTAGCAAACGTCAAGCTGGTATCATCAGCGTACATCCTGGTTTGTGAATACATCAGGCAATTTGGTAAGTCGTTAATATATAACAAAAACAAAAGAGGTCCTAAAATTGTTCCTTGAGGAACACCGCATCTCAAGAATTTCGGGGTTGACTTACAGGAGTTGATGTGACAAATTTGAGTTCTATTATCTAAGTAAGAAGCAAACCATTTATAACTGGACCGACGAATCCCATAGTATTGCAATTTCTTTAACAAAATATCGTGATCAACTGTATCAAAGGCCTTTTTGAGGTCCAGAAAGACGACAGCGTTGACAAAACCACGATCAATGTTCATGGCCCAACTATCAGTAGCTTCAATTAGTGCCGTAAGTGTGGAGTGCAAGGAACGAAAACCAGATTGATAACCAGTAAGAAAGCTATTCCTAGTTAGATACTGATATAATTGATCGTAGATTATCCGTTCGAAAACTTTGGCTAAAAGACATTCAGCTAAAAGAACTGGGAATTTGACTACTCCTTGTGCACGGGGAGTAACAATTCGTGTTATTTTATTATTAAAACATATTTCCTAGTTCAATCAGCTGCTGGTGTAATTTGTTATTCTAGTCTATAGTATATTCATTTCAATGTAGATTGTATTTGCTTAGCTAGCCGTTGACCAGCCATTGCCAGATTAGTGTACTAACGGCAATTATCTCAATTAAAGTTAAAATAAAAGTTACATAAAAGCCTTCTCTAAGGGTGCAATTTGAACTTTGCCTGGGTGGAGTGGGGAATTTGAACCGGAAGTGTCAAGTCAAAAATACTTTTTCCAGCGGAATATACGAGGCCACTGCATGTTGTTGAATATGGACGAGTGCAGGGCAAAACATGGCAAAAGATTCTGATTTTGCGAGTGAATGGCTCAACAAAAAGCGTATGATGTCCGATATATTTTCTCAGCTCCATTGTACATTGTACACCTCCATTGTATTAGGTAAAATTGTGTATTTTAAAATATTCTATGGTATTGTATTCTATTGTATTGTCGTTCTTTTGTGTTCTAATATTCTATTGTTACAACAAAAGAAAATATATCGGGCATGGTATAACAAAAAGGGCTTTCTAAAACTCGTTATATCACATAGCCCCGTTCATTAAGGTGTCTGAAAATTAGAAAATTAAACGAGACTTACCTGGAAGTTGAAACCTCACAATGTGAAAAATAAGCATTTTATTGACTTGTCCCTCAGGGATATGTAATATATTCCCCTCGTATCACGCCACGAGGGGAATATATACATTTTTTTATTAAATCTTTATTGCGGATACCTACTTCACTCGAAAGTGCTTTACAGAAGGGTCCTCCTAAGTAGATAATAAAGGGGGTTTCTGGCTCACAGCAGTTTTTTAGTAGCAGAATCATCTCTGCTTTTCTCCCAGCAGAAAAATGGCAATTTCAAAAGTGCTTAAAATCAAGCGGGAGAATTTCCGTGTTCCAGGGGATCTCTCAAGGCAAGACGTTCTTGTTCTCGTTTCTTCCTTCGCATGATCTCTTTTTCTTTCTCTATTACAGAATGCCCCCAAGCAAAGGTGCTGATTCTATCTGATCTGATGAATCTCTTGTCATCCTTGCCAGACAAAGCAACTTTATTCACCGTTTCTGAGAACATTTCATGTTTGTGGCTTCTTATCAGGTTCATTTTTCTCATGTGTTCTCGGCCAGTGAACAAGCAGTCTACATAATCTTCATGAGTTATGTTTTTCTTGATCACTATCTTTTTAACACTCTTGCATTTCTTGTCTTCTTTTCCGTCAAACATCTTATAGCTGTATAACTTTGCTCGCAATCCAACAAATTCTTCAATAATCTGCCCACCCGCTTCATCTTTCATCAATCCACCCACTTTTTTGTTTTTCCAGTTGGGATGCTTGAAGGATGTTCTTTTGGATAATTTGAAGTGTCAAACATCTTTTCAACATCTGGAGCAATATCTTCGAACACATGTCCAGTTTCAATTTCATAGCAAAGCGAATCTGTGTCAGTGAACAGAAGCTTTGCTTTTTCTCCATATTTGGGTTTCATATACCCATAATGGAAATCATACATGAGAGTCTTTGAAATATCCAGGATTGCCATTCCACAAGGGATCGGTTTGTTGAAAGTTCAAGTTCAAGTTCAAGTTCAAGTTCATTTGTTCACACTTATTCAATTATTACAATAAACCAACATTAAGGAAATAAAAAAAAGTAAGAACAGAGCTAACTAGACATTGAATTAAACATAACAAAAGAAGAGTGTGTAGTAGCCAAAGGAGCCAAGCTTTCGAGTTGGCTACTACCACAGAGCAGTTGCAAGTGGGTAATAATAACTAGTTGTTATAATAACTATTTAAATTAAGTAATTAAATAAATAGAACTAAATAATAAATTAGAGTTGTTTAACATGCTTGACTATCAAATAGAAAGAGTTTGTATTCTTTTTTAAAACCAACTTTTTTTGAAAACCAACTTTTTTCGTTTCATGTGGATTGCAATCAAGTTTTTATCAAGTATGGTCAAATGTTGGAAGGTGGGTTTAGCAACAACTTTCTCAGCTTGTCTTCTGTTATTGACCAATTGAATATCAACACTTTTCTTTATATTTTCCATTGTCTTTCCAAACACAGAATTATTCATCAGCTTGAAGAAGTCTATTTCAAAATCATTTTTGAAATCAATGTAGGATTTCAGCCAAGGTTCTTCATTGAAAGAAATTCCTCTATGGATTTTTGTCAACCTCAATCCAAGTTTTGTATACTGTTTAAGATTCTATGATGAACAATATACTTGGTTTTGTTGTTGAAATTAGGAATACGTTCTCAACAACATTCATCTTCAGTCTTTCTGGGGCAAGAGGGTAATCATTGTGTTCATCATGAAGTTCTTTGGGATATTCCAAATCAACTTCCAAAATGCAAGGAACCTATTCCCAGTTTTCAAAGTTGTGCATCCAACTAAAACCACTCGCAGGAAGTGGTTGAGTCATTGCCCATCCATAAAGCCCATTTGCGTCAAGATATGTGTTATATTTGGTGGGCTCTGCTGGGTCATTGTCTGCATCATGTCTGCATCATGTTGGCTCTGCTGGGTCATTGTCTGCATCATGTCTGGATCATGCAATTTATCTTCTGTGTGTTTCAAAGCTGCATTCCAAGCAAGTCCAGGAGATGTATAATACCAAGCAGGATCCAGCTCATAGTTTTCCATGCAGACATTTCTGAAATCTTTGAAAACATCCGCAAGAAGCAAGACATCAGTTTTCAAATATAGATCATGACATTCACCCATATTTTTTATGTGCATCTTATTCCAAACGTTTTCAGCATGAGCATAGTCCGCATCAGAGATCTCGCTGTCATTCAAAATTTGGAAAAACGCTTCTTTTGGAGGATAACCTTCCTTTCATGAAAGAAGTTTGGTTTTTTCGCCAAAAACTTTCTTGGTTTGTGTCAATTTTATCCAGTCGAGATGCCACAAGATTCTTGCTCAAACTATCAAGAGAAGAAGCCATGAACTTGAAGGAATCCACAAATCTCAATACATGTTTGACTTCAACTTCTTTTCCTTTTTTGTTTGTGAAAGTGTCAACAACAATGTATTTTGAGAAGGAAATGAATTTCTCTTCATCGTTTGGACGCATTTGATGTTTCCTTCTGTCTTTCCAAGATTTTTTACAAAAAGATGTGAATCATATCCAGCAAGGTTGTGAAAGATCACAGGAGTGAACTTTGGTTTCTTGAATTTCAAATTACAACTTCTATGTGTAGCTCCACGATATTTTCCTGTGAAGTGACAATGATCTCTGACTTTTGGTTCAAACTCATAAAATTCACCCTTGCAAAGCCAACAGACTGTTGCTTTTTCGAATTCTTCTTTGTCTTTTCCTCCAAAGATCATCCTCTTTGAAAAGTTGATTTTTCTGTGAATCTTCCTAATATTATCTTCAAGCTTATCTACAAATATTTGTCCAACATCTTCATCTTCATTTTAAGCTCGAAAGAGAACTGGTTCTTGAGAGAAAGCATTTTCATCAAAACAAACAATCTTGAAGCAAAATCCACAGGGACGATGTTTTTGATATTGATTTTGATATTGATTGATGCGTGAAGCTGTTTCGGCTGTTTGGTTTGCACCCACTCAACGGTTCATTGAATGCCTCAAAGTCAGCGTAAACAACAAAGGGAATTCTTATTGATCGGTTGAAATTCTTGAATTCCAGAAGGCTTCCTTTGCTCGGCATTTCAATTTTGATTGCCTCGTGGTTTGAGCAATATTTTTCATGAATTTCAAGCTGCTTTTTGCTTGAGAAGTGGTTTAAACATCCGAGGCAGAATTATTTGGCTTCCTTATGCCCTGAGACTTGGCTTGACAAAAGTCGACTCAAGTTTTTAACCAAGCAAAAATGTTTATTTCCATCTTTTTCAATCAAAAGAAGAACAATATTATGTTCTTTCTTCGTTTGTATTCTTCTTTTTAAAATAAAAAACGTCTCCTTCATAACCCGAAACATTAACCGAAATATTTGGGGTTATCATTTTAAAACGATCTATCTGTTTCAAAGTAATCAGGAATTCAATTCCAGTCCAATTCAATTCATTTGACTGCTCTCTCAGTTGAGCTGTAACTCTTTCTGCGTTATGTTCGGCTGGATGCAGAAATCTTGTAACACACCATTTGAAACAAAGGCCATCGCTGTTTTTCATGTTTATGATGGCTTTCTTTGCAGCAAGCTTTGCTGGAAGCGGAATATATGTGCCTCCACGAAGTGGAACATAATCAGCGAAATGATTTTCAAGATCTGACTAACAGAGTTGAACCGCCAATTGCTTCCTCTCATTTGGGAGGTTTCCATTGACTCAAGGGCTGTTTCAATCATGCGATGAAACAACTCATTTTCATCTGTTGCTTCGAGATTTGTTTCAATGTCTAAATTGAAAGCAGCCTCTTCTTGAATAATCTCTCCAGTTTTCAAGTCGGTTCAAACAAGAATCAACTTGAGCTTTGTTTGTTTGTTTGTTTTCTTTCAAGATCTTCAACACCAATGGTTTGGCAGCGTTGAAGAATGTCCTCGGATCCATTCCAGGTTTTACTTCAATCGTGAACTGCCTTGTGAAGTTTTTCAGGGCAGACTTGGATTCTCTGACAGTGAAATCTGGTTGCACATTTTCACCTCAACTTTTCAAGAGCCTTCTTGAGTGAATTTTTCTTGGAAATCAAGTTGTTTTTCTGTTTTGATTTTTTTATTCACAACTTGGAGTTTTTTCTTGATTCTTTTGATCTGTTTTTCTTTAGCTTTATCATTCACCAATTCAACTGGTGATGGCATCTCAAAGTTTTTTTTCTTCTCTTTTTTGCCTGAGGGTTTGTTTGGGTTTCAGCTGATAAGGTTCAACCATTTTTTTTTCTTTTTTTTTTCTTTCGGTGGCTCATTTGCAAGACCAAGAATTGCTTTTGACGTTGATCTTGTATTTTCTTTCTTCACCCTAGTTGGATTTAGCAATTCAATTAACTCCGCTTTTCGCAATCGTGAATATCCGCGAAGTCCTCTTTCCTTTGCAAGTTTTCTCACCTCAGAAACTTTCAATTGGTCCATTTTATATAAAAGAAAATAAAAAACGTATAAAATAGAAATGAAAAACAAAATAAGAATTTCTTCAGTTGATATGGAAGCTCAGGTTTATCGTAATTATTCAAAAGCAGCAAAAGAATGTGGAATCAATCTTGGAACTCTCCAATATGCAACCAGATACATGAAGCCAACAATCACAAGACAAAAAGACAAAAATATTCTTCATCGAAAATATTGCTGATCATGAAGAAGATAAAATCACCATAAATGGAGAAAAATTCAAATCATCAGAGAATCAGCAGATTTTTTCAAAATTTTCCCCGCGGTAATATATTATGCGTTTCGAAATAATCATTCCTTCGTCACAAGAAGAGTGTCGAAACAAAAACCAGTGAACCGAAGAAAAAACAAATGATCTGTGTCAGAGAAGTTCAAACTGGGCAAGAACACTGGTTCTTCACCAGAAACAAAATTGAATCATTTTTCAATATTCCTCTGAGTGATATTCAAGAGAGGATGCAAGAGAGAGAACTCCAAGAATGGCACAAAGGATGCCAAGATGATAATTTGAAAAGAAAAAGGCTTTCATTTTTCCATCTCCATGAGGCTGATATTTCTGTTTTCTTTGATTATTTCTTTGATTGTTTCTTTGATTATTTGTTGGGCTCGTTTTAAATACACTGTTTCCATTTTTAGAATTTTTTTAAAATTTTTTTTGTGTTTTCATTTAAAATGACAACCAAAGAAAAATATGATGTCCAAAAATTCACAGTCGCAGAACCAGAAACTTTTTTCTCAGGAACTTTTTTCTCAGGAACGTTTTTCTTCCTTGTGCTCCCAATCGAATATGACGGCAAATCAGCCGATATCATGATTGAGGGGAAAATGAAAATTTATAAGCATAAAAATAAAGGAAAAGCAAGCAACTTTTCTCTTGGTTTCACAGTTGCAGATGAAGAAACAAAAGAAATGTTTGAAGAAATTGAACAAAGAATCAGAAAACTGACAGATGAATCAAAACCAACACAAAAAATTAAATCCGAAATTGCAGGTCCATTCAGATTTACTTTCTCTTCTGTTGAAATACGATCAAAGTGAATTTCCAAAAGTTTATTCCAAACTTTATCTGCAAAATGGGAAAATAAATTGCATCTTCAACCACCTTGTTGGTGAAAGATCGAAAAAGAAATTCGACCCTCATTCAATTATTGGGGTTCCATTCAAGGGGACTCTTATTCTGAAGCTCAGGAAAGTCTTTCTCAGCAACATAAAGGCAATTTCACTTGTTGGAAGGGAGGTCCTGATAAAAGAAAACATCAACCCGCAAAGCTATTTCGATGAATTTGAAGATGTGGATGAAAATGAAAAATTATTAAAGGAAAACCTTTAATAATTTGTGGGCGGCACGGTGGTCTAGTGGTTAGCGCGTCGGACTTTCAAACTGAAGGTCGGTGGTTCGAGCCTGGTCTCTGCCGTCGTGTTGTTTCCTTAGACAAGAAACTTTACTCCACACTGTCTCTCTCCACCCAGGTGTATGAATGGGTACCAGCGACAAAATTCTGGGGGTAACCCTCCGATGGACTAGCATCCCATCCAGGGGGGGAGTAGCAATATTCCTAGTTGCTTCATGCTACGGAATCCGGGTTAAGCTCCGGCCGTGTGGGCCATCGTGGCCCGAGTGCGACTTTACCTTACCTTTTAATAATTCAATCTTCGTCCGAACCAGATTCACAAGTAGGAGGGTGTCAATGGGGTATACCTCTAGTCAGTAAACAGTTAAAAAACTCCATTTTAGTCAGTAAACAGTAATGTTATGACAGGAAAGAAATTCCAGAATCTATAGAGTGTTTTGCACTGACGTCATATCAAAATTCAGAAGCAGTTTTCGATCCTAAAATGTTTATAGAATTGTAGATAGTTTAAAACTACACATCTGGGCCAAATTTTGAAACGCAAAAGCATTTCATTCAAGAGTTATAAGCGAATAAGTATAGACATTTTTAGTAAGAAATGTATGAAGCGGCCATCTTGGTGTCCTTCTTGGGGACACCAACATGGCGGCCAAAAAATTTAAAGACTTTAAAGTCTTAATAACACCAAAACTCTCATCACAAAATATTGTATACACTATAAGAGGCATGAAATCGGTTTATGAGCATCTATAATTCATTAAGAAGTTTCAACAAGTTCAATTTTGTTTATTTTCACGGCTTATCTAAAATAGCGTGACGAATTGCGTGATACATTTATAACCTTTATAAATCGAAAAAGAAACATCGTTAAAACCTGAAACTTTTTTGGAAAGATTATAACACTGGTATCCACATACCTTGTTAGAAACAGCTTTGTAGGATGTATACTTTAGATTTTATAATTTTTATGACGTCATGTGAAAACACTCTATAAAATGGTCGTAAGGACGTTCGCGCCAATTGTTTATGCGCATCCTTACTGGGCACGCAATTCATGTCGCAACGCCATGCAACATCATGCACGAGCGCGCGCGCAAAGGAAGAAATCTATTCACATGAAGGGATGGTAGCCGTTGCGTTAACTTTGCTTTAAATAAACTCGCTTGGATGGTCGGTGACCCCTACTTTTTTTGGGCAGATGACTTTCTTTACTAATTCTCAACAGATTGCGAAAAAATGAACAAAAAATCGATGTAGTAAGTTTAAAATTTTCCCATTTTTCGATCAACGCCACATCGAATCCCGCCAACTTGCGGCTGTCAGGGTTTGCAAATTCTGTCGTATAAGTTTACGTTGACTTTAAGGAACGTTGCCAGTTGATTTAATTTGCTTAATAGACCCTCTCATATAAAACTTGGCATAGAAAGTTCCATTCTAGAGATTCATTTGCAATATTTTTAGACTAACAGACATTGGAGCCATATCGAGTAAGGAACACCGATTTTTCAAAATTAGAAAATTAGGACGGCGTTTGAGATATCTTATCTCCGAAACGAAGTCGGTGACCCCCCAATGTTTTTGCATTTCTGACAAAAGTAACTCATAACCTAGCTGCAGCAAACGTTTTATAAAAAAATCAATGTTAGAAGATTGTCGCCCGAACGTCCTTAAATACAAAAAAACAGCATGGAAAATACTTCACGGACGAGTGAGATTCTGACGAGGGAATAAAAATCATATGCGCGCATTTTTCCATGGATTAAACTCTATTTGTTGTAGACAGCAGCAAGCAGAATCGACAGAATCAAACACGAGTTACCGTCAAGTGGTCTCAAGTGCCGACCGTAAGACTTAAAGGGGCTCTGTCACCATTTTCAGTGTTACTTTAAGAAGCCAAAAGACATTTTTATTTTTATCAGTGTGAGCCCAAAACATTGTTCTAGTTTTTCTAGTAGTGCTCTAAGGTCCTAAAACTTAAATGTCTTCAGACACCTTCAGCAGCAGAAGACGTGGATGGAAATGGATTGCAACTTGAAAAAATTGGGCTAATTTTTTCAAGGTTATTGTCGTGTCTCGATATCTTTCTTTTAGTGTTCTATAAGCTGATTTAGTTCACAGCTGAAACTCTCGAGAAGAAGAGGTCTCTCCATGTCCCATTGATCTTGGTGAAAATGACATGGTTTTGGCAGTCGTTCCCGTTCCGCACGAGTCCAAAAACTTTCAACTCGAACGAGTTTATGCCGTGATCTTTAGCTTTCTGTCTCACTCCAAGAAATCCCTCCACGTGCAGCTTGAAGTTATTTCAGCTGTCAAGCCCATATTTAAACGATATTCTCGAGCAAAAACGCTCGATAACTTCGGCATTACGATAGAACGTGACCACAGCACAAATGATGCCATGTTGGCCACGTTTGCCAAGGTCAAAGATCGTGAGAGAGCCTGGAACTATTATATAAAGCTGCAGATACAGCGCAGGCTCAGGGTTTGTCACGAATATCAGTCACGCAGCAGACTAAAAACGACAACAATGGTACAGAAGGTCTTAGCAGGGTCAGAAATGGACTCAAAATGGACTCTAAAATGATTTAAACAAAGTAACCGTAAACTTAAATTTAAATTTGCAAAGAGAAAATGTTCAAAATTTGTCTTTTATTTACCACATACGCTAAGAAAACAACTTCCTTTTATACGATAGTCAGCTCGTGTTTTGTTATTTATACGGTTACGATAACAAAAATCCATTGTTATAAGCTAGTCAGTTAACCCCATTGACACCCTCAAGTAGGGCACTCGTCAGAGGTCGGTGGCAACCAATCTGGATCTGCTTCAACGTCAGGGTTCCCAATCTGAATTCATTTCTTCTGATAAAGTTTCATCTGCCGAATCATACCAACTTTCCGAATCACTCATTCTACATGTAAAGCCTTTTCATAATCTTTTTCGAACTTTTCAATATTCAGGCACAAATCAATTATGATGCCATCAATTATTTTCATTTCATTCACAAATACCTGAGAATCAAATAGACCAATTCCGATATATTAAAATTCATAGTTGGCTTCGAGGTTTAGGGGAATAAAACAAAAGAAATAAATTATTCATCCCTGAACCTCGATGTGATTTCTTTTGTTTTATTCCCCTAAGCCTCGGAGCCAAGTATGAATTTTAATATATCGGAATTGGTCTATTCTTCTCCTCTCAAGCAAGCTCTCAGATCAGTCAAAACTTTCTCATATTTTGTGAAGGCGAATTGGCACATTTCAATCTTTTTTTTATAATTTTCTTTATTTCCTGAAATGTTTTCAAGCACAATCCAGCGCCATTCAGAGCACCCAAAACAATTGGATTGAGAGTCACGCCTCCAGCAATAGTGCCCGTGACAACAAGAAATGTTGAGACAAAACTCAGCAGAAGATTCATTTTTTTGAAATGCTTGAACGCTTTCTTATAACACCAGAAACGCTTGTGGTAATAACTATAACTCTTTTATCGTTTCAACTTTTTCCTGCTCAAGTGTTGGGCTAATGTGGTTGAAATCGAAGATGTCTTCCTTCATTTTAAGAGAACAAACCAACTTTAAATCTACTTGGAAAAGAAGACTCAGAGCACATTTTGTGACTGTATTAGTTGCTATGACGTTAAATTGCAGGAGAGTATTTTTCTTCACATTAAAGTTGAAGTCATACTTTTGTATTTTCTCTTCTGTTCCTCCGATTGAACGAGACGTTTTTTCATTGGTTGCCTTGAGGGTAACTCTTGGATAGGAAGGAAGTTTATTACGAATTTGTAAACTTGCCTTGAGAAGTGTGCAATCAACAGTAAAGAATGTGAAATTGTTTTTCTGCGTAGTGAATGTAACATATTGTGGCCCTTTTCCTTTCTTCGGTCTTGTCCATGAGCCTGCCATAATAAACGTTGATTTCGGGCCTCTCAAGAGTTTAAACCCATTCGTATCCAGATCTGTTTCTATGAGCATTCTTGAATTTGTGAAAGTGAAAGCTTTATCATAAACTTCATCAGGGACATCTGCATGATATCCACTGATTCCATAAATGATGAGATATCCACCTCCTTTCACTGGTGATTTTGCTGTCCCATCGCATTTTTAATCAAGCATCAAATACCCTGGTGAAGAAATCTTCCATTTGTGCATATGAATCATTGCCCTGATATAACCTGTCTTCAAAAAGTTTGATGATTGTTGCCCGACATTCAAACTCGTTGAAAGAGCGTTGATAGAGACATTTTCTTTTGTTTAAGATCAGCGGATGAAGAAACATGGGATTCATTGACATATTTTTTTAAGATTTTCTTCTGTTTTCATTAGTTCCTCTACCACACTTGATATCTTGATAATAAGTTGTCTATCAACATAATATTTAGTAGATGCGTCGGAATTGTCGACAGGTGGTCCCAGATGTTTTACGGACTTTGATTTCATATCAAGATCACCAAAAGAATCTCTTTTCAGAATCTTCCCATAACCCTGTGCATCATCCACATATTTTTTATTGGCTGCTTGATCGATTTCTTCATAGTCTTTCACATTCCAGAGGAAATGGGTTCCCATATCCAAATCTAGTTTCCATTGGAAACGCCTCTTTACGGGATAAGAAGATATTTTTAACATCATTATAAGAAACAAGATTGCTATAATGTGCCCCCAAATCATGATAAGTCTGTTGTTTTGATTGGACAACATTGAAAAGTTCTTTTAAATCAATATCTTTGGAGACTTCATGTGTAGGTGCCGGGGCATCAGGATGGAATTTTTTCAGAGTTATCATATTGACAGCTGAAAGATCATTGTCTTCATCCGTGTTCATATTTGTGATAAGTTTTCGATTCATTTGTATGCCCCCAGGACTAATCAATTTGTTTCCTCTTAAATCAGGATCTCCAGTCATATGAGAGGATCCATCAACCTGGAGTGAATCTGCTCTCAGTTGGTTGATTTTGCTCTCTAAACTTGTTTCAAGCGTGTCAACCTGGTGTTTGACGATTGCATCATTATTGTCAACTCCTTCTGCAACATTGACCAGTCGTTTTTGTTGGATATCATAATTGTTGTTGACGTCCAATTTCAGTCCAGATTGAACTTGTCTGTTGAAATTTTTGATGTATTCACTTATATCAACATTAGTATATCTTCTCACATTGTTGAAAATACCCATTTTAAAAAGTTTCATCAAAATTTTTCTTGACACTTTTCTCTTCTTTGTCAAGGAACAAAGATTCGAATGGCCCCAGTTTGTTGAACAGTTGGGGATCAATCAAATTCTCCTTTGCAATAAGATCCGAGTGTTTTCTTGTTGCTGGTGGATAAAGCAACATGTGTAAATAGTTCAAACGAATTTTTTGTGGAACATCATAATAGGATCGAGAAAGATACATTGGACTGATTCCGCGCGATGTCTTCCATCAGTCCAATGATTTGCAATCCTTTTCTGAATCCTGTCAGGCGCATTAATGAGATCATGAAAAACAACCACTTTTCTGTTGTTGTTTGGGTATTCTGATGTATCCAGAATCTCATCTGGTCCGCGCAGCTCAAGCACTTGATACCCAACTTTTTCACTGATCTCTTCCATCAATTTTTCAATTCTTGAACTTACTCCTGTCAACCAATCATGATGCGTATATAACTTACTTGGCAGGAATTTTCGTCCTCGAATGACGCACCGTAAAGAGCGGTTATTCGTGGTCTTCGGTTATTCTATTGTGTCCGACTTCGACCGACGTCTGGTCATTCCACTCCATTTCGTCGTTTTTCGTCATTTTTTTTCGGTAAACGGTTAAACGGTCAATTCGCAAGTGGATTTCGAATTCAAAGCTTTTGTGGATTCCGGATTCCATATAACTGTGGATTCTGGATTCCAGTTCACTGGATTCCGGATTTCACCATAAAAAATTTCCTGGATTCCGGATTGCGGATTCTGTTACATGGAGCGAAACTTTAACATGCAAGGCTGATCAAACAGCTGAATTTGTTCGGTTTCTTTTAATTGCCCAATAACCGTTTGTTTCCATGTTTACTTAGCTTTCTTAGCCCCTGATGAAGGTTAGTTTTGTCTAACCGCAATATTGGGCAATTAAAAGAAACCGTGGTGCTGCGTCGGTGGGGGTGAAGCACAAGAATTTGGTTTTATCGACTGAGTCGATAAGGTAAATTAGCCACCTAAAAAGATTCGAGAAAGCTGACGTTTCGAGCGGACGAAGGGCTAGCGCTCGAAACGTCAGCTTTCTCGAATCTTTTTACGGTGGCTAATTTACCTTATCGACTCAGTCGATAAAACCAAATTCTTGTAAAAGAAACCGAACAAATTCAGTTTGATTAGCCTTGCAAGTTAAAGTCTTTTTAGTAAAAAACAAACTAAACAAGGTCAGCAAAAATTACAACAGGTGTTAATAAAAGACAAAGTACTAAGTAAAACTTTCGGCAAATCTCCAAAAACAGAATTGAAGTTGATCTCAATATTTTCTGGTAAGTCATTCCAAGTTCTTAGACACAAAGTATCTAAAGGAATGTAACCCATATGATGTCGTTGAGACCCTTGGTATGTTGAACTTCTTTGTTCCTCTAAGTCCTGAGTTGACAGATCTTGATACCAGCAGGTCAGATAAGTACATCGCATATCCTTAAAATATAAACTTTTGCCGAATGCAGTCACCAGCATATCCTGTATCACATATCCCCAAGGTCCTGAGCAAGAATCCTTACTTAGAATAGTATTTTTGAAGGTCTGCATAAAAACTAGCTAGTATTAATAGTTTGTTGATTTTATAGCTTGAACTAGTGAAATCGGAAAGATTTCCATGTCGCCCCATACATTAATTATGCATACGCTCCATTATAAAAGAGAACATCAGCCCAAAGACTGTAAAATAACTCGCAACGACCTCGCTCAAAAATGCTACTTTGCATTCAGTTGCTTAACGGTTTAGATTAAAGCACGTTACAGACGAGCAACTTTTCTATGACAAGTGTCCGTGACAAGTTTTACAAGTTTTACTTGCTCGTGTGTATAAATTACAAGTTTTCTTTGACACGTTTTGCCTTGACAAATTTAATTTACCCGTGTGAACGAATTGACAAGTTTCGTTTGTAGCCATCAGTATAATTGTTGAGCGGACGAAGGAAACACAACGCTATTTTATTCGTTGATCATGGCTTACATGTATTTAACAAAGGAGAACCTTTTAGCATGGCAAGATTAATACCAGGAACTCCAGCTCTCGCGAGCTCAAGAACCTCTTCGTAGTTAGTCTCTTTTTTTTGTTTCTATTTCTATAGGATTCTGCCTTTTTATTCCACCAACTTTCTCTTGTCCGAAGGTATTCTAGTAGAAGCGATGTGGCAGAATTCGCCATGACTGCTACTCCAAACAACAAGACCGCTGAACGCCCGCGATTTCACAACGATTCTTGTCGAGTTGCCTTGTTCAAAAGCTAGCATGCCAGCTTTTGAGCAAGTGCACTTGACAAGGAAAATCTTGACAAGTTTTTATTGTTATGGAAAAACAAGCTCGGCTTTGACCGGTGCTTATAGGTCAAATGAACGGCAAAAATTGGACATTTTTTCTTTCAGTCCAATATTGGTGCAAGATGTCGAACGAGTATCAAAGAAACATATTCTGAAGTTTGAAACTAATTGGACTTGCTACTTTCAGGCCTTCATAATCGTAGAGCGGTCGGAAAAACTATCGGAAAATTGTCGGAAACGGAGTTCCATGTAGTGACGTCACTATTGACCACCTCAAAAAAATGCGGGAAAATTCAAATTTAAAAGTTCAGGATTAAAGTTCAAAGTCAGTGACTTTGGAAACCCATGTTGGTGATTTGTTCTGCACCAAACTGCAAGAACAATTCAAAGTCTAGGGTCAGTACCTTCGAGTTTCCCAAACCCTAAGGCGAATGCTACTTTTTTCAAAATTGATTAAGGCAATCTCTGCCTCCATGTATGATGTGCCATTTGAAGACTATTCATCAGAGTATTTCATAAATCATCAGCATTTATGTGCAGATCATTTTACACAAGACAGCCACTTTGAGCAGAGAGTAAAAGAGAGTAAAGAGATACAAGGAAATGCAGTATACAACAGACCTTACCAAGATGCAATATTTTATTGCGAGGCCATTACTGTTTTTTTTTTATCAGGATCGAACCATAATTTTGGGTAGTGTATACAAAAAATATTTCTTGAAACTATCGTGAGTTTGAGCAACCGTCTGGAAAGATATTTAATGTACTTTTAGTGGCGGAGTGAAAATGTGAGAGACTGAACTAAAATTTTCCCCAAACTGCCAGACGATCCCCTTGCGGAAAATTCGACACTGTTTCATAAAACACTTACTCAAACTCAGTCATTGTATATTACTTTGATAATCATGGTACACCGTACCATACACGTTAAGCCAAGTGTAGTTGAGCGAATACGTCAGACATTCCCTTCACCAGTTCAACGGCGGGGCAATGGGCTAAACTTTTTGAGATCAATATAGGCTTTTCAGTGCCTCCTAAGCTAATTAGCTATTACTGAGTTAATCACCCTCAAATTGCTCCAAAACTTTTTCGGTAACATTTGCAAATAATTGCATCACTGAACTAGATTGATCACGACAAAGATTGTGAAACCCATTACTACACAGTAAGTAGTATAGGAGTTGGCGGTATCAGATCAGTTTTTGTAAAACTGATCTTATTCCAAGCCAACTCTATACTACTTTCCATATTATGGTAACCAGTTTTTTTTTTCTATTTAATATAAACCAGTTTTTGGAAAACTATATGTTTCCATAAAATAATTAAACTATATGTTTCCATAAAATAATTAAACTATATGTTTTCATATGATAATACCATAGCATGGTTTTGAGGAGATTTGGCAGCGCAGACGAAGGAGAGTTAGAATTTGTGAGTGTAACGATGGAGCGACAAAACCGCTAGTATACAATTTACAATAACCATGCTGTATTAATATATTAAGTCATAATTCTCGGAAACACAGGAAGTCGATGATGTCATACAATAGGGGGTTCCCCAGGAAAATTAGTCATTACGACACGGATGGTCACATTGCGTGACTTTCTCGGAAACATGGGAAGTCGATGATCTCATTGTCTAAGAATTTTCCGCTTGTGAACAGGAAATGAGTCATCACGTATAGCCTATTGTTTCAGATCACGAGACGGTCGTATGATTTTTTCAACCAATCAAAAGCTTCACATTTTCACTACACAATCGTGAAACGTTTCAGTGAAAAGTTATTAATTTGTGAAACTTTTCAGTGAAAGTCATTTGTGAAGTTTAGACAAGATGCCTTACTCTCTGAAGCAATTGGACCAGCGCTATCAGAATATTTGCAATAACATAAACGATGCCAAGGAGTACACAATGCAACATTTAAAAACCACAATTCAGATGAACCTTCAAGATTTTTTCAATACTCTTGATGCTCGAAACTTGGAGGAATGTGATACAGAGTTGGAGATTATTGAGGAAACCATTCGTCAGTGTCGAGTGGCCGTTAGAAATGAACAGTCTCGACGTTTGTTGGCGAGTGAGATTCAGCGCAAGACTGACATAAATACCAAGAAAACAGTACAGAAACAAACATTTAAACTCAAGAGGAGGAGGTCGCTTTTAAGTAAAGCAACACCATACCCATTACGATCACAGGATTCGATTGGACATTGAAATGGGACTCTACTATGTTTACTATTGCGTGACATTTGTAAGTAGACCAAGACTGTGGTGTCGTGACGTAATATGTAGTAGCATAAAAATATAATCTCATATAATAGTATAGAATGAATTGTAATTTGGAAATTCATGATGAATTTGAGAATATGGGAGAGTTGACCTGTCCCTTTTGTGACCAACGATTAGCAGATGTTGATAATAGTGCGAGAGTGGTCGAGTCATGCTGTAGTGAACAAGATGTGAATAATATAGATGGTATGAGCGTCTGTCTAAATTGCGGTTCCGTTCATGGTTATGATTATGTTAAAGAGTACGTTGATTTTTATGAGAATATGTATAGAATAAGGACGAAGAGTGTGTATGTAAGAAAATATCATATCGAAAATACCATCAATAAATATAATAAAGAAATTCAATTGAGTTTTCAAGACCGTGACAAAATATATAAGATATTTGCATTAATAAACAACGTGTTACCAGAAGTTAATAAGAACCGTAAACGGATGATTAGTATTAAATATGTTTTGATGCGGATATTCAAAATTTTAGCAATGGAATATGAATTTATACCACTTTCAAAATCAAAGAAGACATTAACATTTTATGAACAATGGTGGGACAACATATATGAATTAATAAAGGATGATGCTGCTAAAATTAGTCATACGTCATGTAAAGGGGGGGTTTCCCTATGAATGAGTTATTGAATGAAGTTTGTTAGTAAAATTTACTCTAAAAGTTTACTCGGAAGTGAATTTTTTATCATATTTCTCAAATTTATCGGCAAGAGGACAAAGATCAATGATTATTTCATCAATCAGCCTCATTTCATTTATAAATGCGGTATGGTTAAATTGATTTCCTCTTAAATAAGACCGTAAATCAACTAATACTTTTTCATATGTTGTGTATGCAAATTTAGACATTTCTATTTTTCTTTTATAGTTTTTAATTTCGCTGTATGTCTTAATCAATAAACCACTACCACTAATTACTCCTAACATAATAGGGTTTAATGTTATTGAACCAGCTATTGAACCAGTGGCTATTAAAGAAACTGATGTTAAATTCATAGCTAAATTCAATCTCTTGAAATATTTGAAAGCCTTCTTATAGCACCAAAAGCGTTTATGATAAAATTTATACAATGCTTTGATTTCAGATAATTTTTCTTGGCTGATGTTTTTATCAATATGATTGAAATTGAATATATCTGTTTTCGTCATTTATATTATATATTTGGATAATTATATTTTAGGATTTGAAATGAGACAATATAATACACCACTTATTTGGCCCATTATTGGAGATCTTTTTATTTTCTTCGGTAATGAAAGGCAGCAATATGTGTATCCAGGCCCCTTTTCATAGTCATTGTAAAATCTTCCAAATGCATCATGAAAAATAGCATGTTTTATTAAAAATTGATAATTGGTATTTAGATTACAAGAACCCGGTCCTATTAATCCAATGTCAGAGTGTTTTTCTAATATTTGGTTAAATGATATTGGCTCATTCAAATAGTTTACATACAAAAATTGATATATTAAAGCCGGTTTTAATATTTCATCTTTAGTATTAGGATGTAGGTTTTTTTGGGTTGTGAAAAATTTATTACAAAAATTAATTGCTTGCTCCAAATTCGGCATGTATATTTATTGATTATATTAAATGTAGCTTTTATATATAAAAATATGGTGTATGTTTTTTCCTATGTGATTAAAACTCTTCAAAAAGTGCACTGATATGGCAATTATAAGGTGCAAATGTAATATCATGATCAAATGATATCAATTTGATTTGTATGTCTGCATCTTCCATGAAATTGATAACTGATGTTGATATATTGACAGTGTATAAAATTTTATTTGATGTTTTTTCCCAATTCTGCGGAGCGAACGAAGTGTTATGAATTGATATAAACATTTTTTCATATCCTTCAGGCGGTTTATCGTCCAATATCATCAACCATAATTTTACTAATTTCAAATTAATTAATGCAATAAATGATGATGAACCGTTGAATATGATATTATTACTGTTCTTATTTTTCGTATAATTTCCTGAAAATATGAATTTATTTTTCAGTTTTGGTAAACCAATTAGGTTTCTACCATTCATATCAATATCGGTCTCCATAACCATTTTTCCATTTTCAATTACAAAAACAGTATCAAATACATCTGGATCAACACTTGAGACATGACCTTGAACACCATAAACGATTAGATGTGCTTTCTTTGTATTCCCTTTCGATATACTTCCATGAAGATCTATCATAATATATTCAGGTGGAGAGACCCGCCACTTGTGTAAATGAACAATGCTTTTTGTATATCCTTCAGTGTTGAATATCTTTGTAGTTTGCTGTCCGATATTAATAACTGATGAGACAACATTGACAGATGTCGAACTAATGTGAGCTTTATCTGGAACGAAAAACTCGATCACCAAAGTGAACTCACCTTGAGGAAGTTTGTATGCATTAAAACCTATCCTTGACTTGAAGTCATCTTTATTGTCTGTCGTAAGAGTTATATCATAGGCTTTCTTATTGATTTTGTGTGGGCTTGATACAAAATTGATAATTCCATTAACAACAATATTACTCTCCGACGAACTCTCACCCACATCTTCCATCAGGTATCTGAAAACGTCTTTTTCTGCAGTAGAGGAAGTTATGTGTGATTTATCAACATATTGTTTCAATTCTTGGATAGTCTTTTGGTCCTGTTGATCAACATATGTAATATCAGCTTTCGTTTGGTTTAATGTCTGGGCAAGGCCGTGAAATTGGCCATAGTAGTGTTTATATAGGTTTTATCGTATTTCTTATCATCAAGTTCTGTTATTTTCCTGTCGACATATTCTTTGTTAGGCACTTCATGGTCGAATGTAGGTAATTTTGATAAATTATATATTCGATTATTATTGAGATCAATATCAGTTTCCATTGGACTGACCTCGCGTCTCGACAAAAATATATTTTTAAAGTCATTGTAAGAAACTAGATTGTTGTAATTTTGTGTTAAATAATTAAAAGTCTGTTGTTTTGATTGGACAATATTGAACATCTCCTTCAAATCAATATCTTTAGTCACTTCATGAGTGTGAGCTGGAGCATCAGGATGATACTTTTTTAAAGTGATCATATTGACGGCAGAAAGATCGTTATCTTCATCCGTATCCATATTTGTGATCAGTTTTCGATCCATATCAATTTCTCCAGGTAGAATTAATTTATTTCCTCTGAGGTCAAGATCCCCCGTCATATGAGTTGTTCCATCTAACTTTAAATAATGCGTGTCTCCATACTCTTTGTTAACAGCATCTTTTTCTGAAATCGGTGTTTTTAGATTTCTTATATTATTGTTTTTCACATCAAGATTTGCTGTAACTAATGGTAAATGCTTACTAACAAATGTATTTCTAACAAATCTGAAATCAACTACATCATTCAAACCAGTAGCTGTTCCTATATTTACTAATTTTTTATCTTGCATATCATAATTACCATCATCTGTCAATTTGAAGCCAATTCCAGGAGGACCTCGATCTCCCTTTATTCTCTTTGAATTTCCACTAGTATCTGAATCTGAACTATGTTCATTAAAAATTCCCATTTATATTATTAACTTAGATATTTCCAAAAAAGTTTCTTTTAACTGTTTTCATTGGTTTGTCAACATATAGGAAAAAGTATGGTTTTTTAGTTGCTTTAAGATATTGGTCTTTGGTGACTCCAAGTTCTCTGCATGTCACATTTTTTTTTTCATTATTACTGGGAAAATCATAAATACAGTAATGCGAACAGTTTAATCTGATATCTTTTGGAGTTTTATAAAATGATTGGCTTAGGTAGATAACTGAACAATTCTTATGTCGCCCTTGAAGGAAATAATCAATAAGTTGCTTTTGATTTTTTTCACACACATAGTCATCAAAAATAACTATTCTCTGTAAGTCTGTATTTTGTATATCACTAACTGGTATGATATCATTATTATTACAAACTAGGACATCATAACCAACCTGTTGACTGATTTTATTTATGTTATCCATCATGTTTATATATTTATCTTGATCAAGGTTTTTCGCATATAAATGCATCTGGTCGTAATATAACAAGGGACTCATCAGCATATGATATAAAAGGTAAGTTTTACCACACCCCGAATTACCACATATTAACATTCGAAAGGTGTTCCTAGGCATGTATGAAAACAATTGCTTGAAATTTTCATTTTTATTGTTTCCTGAATCATAATTAGGTATTTCCATTATACTATTATATTATATTAAAAGATAAGTTGAGATAAGTTTAGATAACTTTATATAATGTATTAATATAAATGGACATTAATCGTTATAAGAAAATCGCTATTCCTAAAATCGAGTCTGGGAAAATGACAAAAATTGTTCGTGATGTCATCAAAGAAACACAAACTTCTAAACAAGATGTTTACGAAGAATCAGCGGAAAAGTTAAAACCTTCTATTGATGTTCAGAAAACTATCAAAGAAAGTATTGATAAAAAACAGGATGAACTCATTGAACAGTTGAAAGACAATCAAATGGACATATTACAATTTATTAATCCAACAAAAACAATAGGATATGATGGAAAAGAGTTGCCACAACTGAAATGGTATGATATGGAAGAATACGATGAGGAAGAAGATGACGAGGAAGAAGATGGCGAGGAAGAAGTTGGCGAGGAAGAAGTTGGAGATGTTATGAAAGAGGAAGAGGAAGAGGAAGAAGTTACACCCAGCACAAGTAAAAAAAAACTGAACACTGAATTTGGATAAAGGTATAATGGGGGGTTACAAACAGTTGTTAGAAGATAAGGGCTTTCCCTTACCATCTGTTATCATGAATGGCAGGTTAGATCCAGAACCAATCATTGCAAAAATTAAAAACAAAATAAAACGAAGTAATACTTATATTAAAGAACGTTCTACAAAAAAAGGTCAACCCTTTAAAAAATTGCCGAAAATTGAACTAACAACATATAAACGTAATAAAGAAGAGTTACCATACATCAAAGATTATTTAACAAGGTTAGAGCATATCAAAGCAGCCCCAAAATATATGGGTGAAGGTATAATATATACCGTAAAAAACGGAATGCTTATAAAATCAACCTAGAAGATGGCGTCTATGGTAATTTGCGTATTGACATACCAAAACTGTATGGCCAGCTTAAAGTTGTAGCTTATAAAGATGGACAAAAAGTATATGATAAACAAGTTGATTTTGATACACTTGATCTGCTTACAAAGCGGTTCAACAGTAGGAAGAAATATAGTCCTCTATCAAAAAAGGTATTCGATGACTTGAATAGAATTAGTGAAATACCAATACATAGAACTTCCAATAAATATAAAAAGATAGGTAGTGGTGTTGTTTATTATAACAATCCGCATGATCTTATGAGTCGTCTAGAGCTGCTAGGGGGTTCAATAATGGCAGGAAATGATGGTGTCAAAGACGAATTTTCACAAATTGCACACACATTAAACAAACTGGGTACAATTGCAAACGATCAGCTGATAAGTCTGATGAAAGAATATATAATATAATAATATAACAATGCAAGAAAGAGCAATTCATATTTCATCAGTTAATAGAGAAAAAATAGGAACAAGCAAAGCTGAGGACTTTTTAATTAAATTCAATCCAATCTTAAAATTACGAGATGATATGATAAATGAAATAGCTGTAGATAGACTTACAATGACATATTCTTAGCACAATATCAATCCAGAATATCAAAACAATGTTATCAAATACAGCACTGATAGTGGAAAAACATGGGAAACAGTAACTTTTGTTGATGGCATGTATTCATATACCGATTTAAATGATTATATACATCAATATATGGACAGAAAAAATCATAAAACAGGCAATAATTATCATATTAATTTGATATTTGTATTATCATCATATAAAGTAGTTATTGAAATTGACAATAATTATCAGTTAGATCTAAGAAACACTAATTTTGGAGAGTTAATCGGTTTTCAACAAAAACTAGTAACACAAACAGAATATGGTTCAGATTTACCTAATATAACAAATTCTATTGATATTATTGAGATAAATTCTGATGGTATAACAGACAGCATTGTTGATGGGCAGAACACGAATACTCTCGCTGTCATTCCTACAGACAATTTAACTCGTTCATACCCATTTTCATATGAACCGAAAAGATTATTATTTTGTCCTGTGGCCTCAAATCATATAAGTCAAATGCGGTTTTATGTTAGTGACGCTTTAGGAAGACCAATAAATCTGAATGGTATAGATTGGTTTCTAACCTTGATTCTCAGATCAACACCTATTTAATCTAATGTAATAATATATAATCATGAGACAATGTGAATATAAGAGACGTTATAATCCAGAAATGGGTCGATATGTCAAAACACATATTTATAATGAAGACATAAAAACACAATATGGTGAAGGAATAACAGATGTTTTTAAATCAATTGGTAAAAAATTATTTGGACAAACGATGAAAAAAACATTGAAAACTGGACTTCAAAAAGGTGCCGAAAAAGCTATTGAGAACGCAGGTACTAAAACTGGTGATTTTGCAGCAAAAAAGGCTGGAGATAGAATAATTCAACTATTAAGCAAAAAAGGAAACAAAATGGGAACACCATTAATGACACAACAAACTTCAACAGTTAAACAACCATTAACGGATTATGAGATTAATGAAAGAGTAAATCAACTACTTTCAGGTGGTAAACTTCGTAAGTTGAAATTTATCTAAACTAATAATATAATGAGTTTTCGTAATCCTAAATTTATCGAACGATTTGAAGGTGTAGTTTTTGACTTGGAAACAGCTTTAAATACAAATGTAGGTAATAATGGATGGATATCGTTTTGTTGCTGATAATTCCGGAGAGGTTACACCGTTTGGTTGGTACAATTCTCGAATTTCAATAGATTTTAAACTGAATAAGACAGCTGATGGTGGTAATATCGCAGCTAATGATCATAACGGCATTGTCAATGGATCATTTTCATTCATAAAAAATTTTGATATTAAAGTGAATGGCAAGAAACTTTATGATTGTAATGATGCAAATCATTGTGTGAATATAAAAAACTTACTTGAATACAGTCCAACATATGCTCAAACTGCGGCCAGCAATGAATTTTTTTATCTTGATACTAACAGAAGTGCAGAAGAAAGACCTGCTCAGGCTGCTTATAATAAAGGTTTTGGTGCTAGAAAAGCCCTTCTAGGTGTATCTTCCACAGTAAATACTGAAATTCCATTAAACAGGTATTCATTTTTTGAAAGTCTTGAAGATGAACTATTACCAAACACAAGGATTGAACTGAATTTTGAAATTGAATCAGATGGAAATTTAATTTGGCAAGCTGCAGATAATTGCAGAGTTATTATTACAAGAATGCAATTGTTTGTACCAAGAATCACTTTTAATTCAGAAGGTCAATCATTGTATATGAGTCAATATTTGAAAGCACATAAATGGACTTATCTAAGAGAGAACATAGAGAGAAGTAATAGTAGTCAACAGAGATCTGGAAATTTTAAAATCACAAGTGGAATATCAAGACCTCGTCATGTTTTTGTGTTTATAATCAATGACGCAAACATAGATAGCCAAACAACAAATCCATTTTTATATAGTACATTCAGTGTATCGACTGATCCTAGAAGTCTTTTGAATTGTCATTTGGAAGTTGGTAATGGAAATGAATATCCTGAAATTCACTATACACCATCAACAGATATAACACGTGTGTATAGCAATGATTTCTAACAATGATTTTCAGGGCGGAACATTGCTTCACAGAAGTAATTTCAGCACTATATTTCCATTCCTGTATTTTGACTTAACTAAACAAAAAATGGATATCAAAGATGGAACTACAAAGCTTACTTTCAAATATGAACTCTCAGGTACAACAACAACAGACTATTCTGTTTATGCATTAACACTTTATGAGCAAGAAGTAGAATTGCAACAGAAGGATGGTAAATTGTTACTTCGATCTTAAATTAAATACTAAATAAATTCTTCATTTTAAATTTCAATTCTTTAGTTAAATATGTTTTATAAACCAAAAAATTATATAACATATATTATATACAAGAAATGACTAGTTATTATTCTCATGGAGTAAGTCTATCAGAAGGGCAGAGATCAAGACTTGCTAAAGCATATCAAAATAATTCAGCAATAACAATCCGATTAAATAATCAAAGGGCTCTTAAAGCCATCTCGTTAATGCGAGAGAATGTAAGGTTAATAAACAACAACAACAACAACAACAAGAATTGGAAAAGTTGGGTGCCTTTGATAGGTAAATGTAGTAAAGACGTGATAGGTAATATGTGTAAAGCTGCTAAATGGTTTATTGAAGTTGAAAGATTGAAAATACCTGTAGGTCTAATCGTAGAGTTAGACATTGCAGTCATAGAGGACTTAAGGGCTCTTTTAGGAGCCACCAAATCAATAAAAGTCATGAGCAACAAAATAATCACGAGTATGAATGTAAATAATTTTCATGTTAATTTAGCGTATTTGTTCAAAATAGTCTTCATTTTACAGCTGAGGGGAAACTTCAACTTGATTATATTAAGCGAATGAGCCGAGGCCAATTTGGTTGCTACGGGGGAAAATTATGAGGAGGGATGGGGGTGGCAAAACTACTTAGATTCAATCTATCTTTAGAGAGCCCTTTTACTTAGTTAATTTTCTATGTTTTGTATCAGTCACAGTATTTTAGTAGCAATGACTTGTATGGCATTACAATGGCGATTTTCTTATCAATCGAAATTTGGGAAAGATGTACGAAGGTTAAAAAATATTTACTATCTTTATTTATTGATATTTAAACAAAACTAAAACATATTGCAACGATTTTCATTTGGGATTAAAATTGATTTACTAGCAATGTTTTTAAACAACCAATTTATATGTGCAGTGTATATGTGGATGTATGAGACAAAACAAGAACTTTGTGCATGTGAATAAGTTCAGTAAAAAGACTTCAGTAAAAAAGGAATGTTTTATCTAAACACTTCACTAAGGTAGACTATTGTAAAAAAGGCAAATGAAAATATTTTACTTGTCGCTTTTTCCGTCAACTAAAAAATTGTGTACCTTCGGGCAGAATGGTGTCTCTTGTAGGAATAGAGCTGGTGATTAGATTTCGTTTCCTTTTATAGCTGAAGCTGTTTTCAAAACATCTCGGCTTAAAGAAGCCTTGGTAAAAACGACAAGCGACCTGGCCACGAAAATTGCCGACATGAGACGTTCTGAACAGCGAGAAGCGGCTCGATTCCGCTTCAAAAATACGACAAATTACGACAGCGACTTTAGAAGGTTGTGCAATTTACCAATAAAAATTAAACATTATTGACCATATCGTTCATATCAACACCCGACGGCCAACGGTCTGTTTTAATGATCAATTTGTTATTGAAACGTCTACCAACCTCGTTCCCAAGGGCCCTATCTTCCTCTCTCTTGGATCGGACGTGCAGTTAGAGTACACCCTAGACTCCCGGTATACACATACATATCCGTGACCTTTGATTTTTGATTTTTTGGCGCAAATTGGTTTTAACAAGCTTAATAATTTTCCTTCGAGCATTTTTATTTTAAAAAGAGACTTTTCTTTTGATCTTGATGAAAAATTGCACTTTATCAAATAAAGACAAATAAGTGACAGGTCACGCTTGTGGTTTCCGTTCGAATTACACGCACCGGCTCCCCCGACGGTGTCAATTTGCGCGAGGGCAAAAGTAACGACCCTCCCCTCGGGTGAATGTCATTTTGTCTCTGTGACGCGGTCGCTAAGCTTTAGTATTCGAATTTCGTGGTACAGCCGTTTGGATCGCGGACAATGGCGAAGCGAAGATGGCCAGAATCGCTCCAAAACGGAGCCCTTTTAGAGCCCGTGAAAGGAAATTTGGAAGCTAGCACGAATCGCACGGGTAGACATTTAACCTGCGGCCTCACTGGTGGTAATTCAGGGAGCTTGAGTTGAATTGTTTAGAATTTATTGGCTTTCGCGTGGCGAGGGTTCACTCAGAGGTCTCCAGCCTTCCCTTCTTTTATAGTGGATAGTGGGGCGAGTGACAAAAGTTGTAAAAATGCATTTAAACCGGTCAGGATACATCAAGAGACAATAAAGTAAAGGTGAGAAGACTTAAGTGTGTAATATTTTCGATTTTTCTATCGTTTATCAATTCCGTGACAAATCGTATTATTACCTAGTATATTTCATTACTGTGTACTGGATATCACGATTGGTCTGCCTGTTGGATCATCCAATTTAAATCTTTGATGTGTGCCACAACGCATCGGATAAATGTTTACGCTTATCCGCGTTTGTAGATCTTTATATATAAGATATAAACATCTAAGAATTTTACGGAGATTTTAAAGAAGAAAAGAACTGATCCATGACCTATGGTCGCTACAATGTCTGTCATTGATCGATCAGAGTCCGTTCACGCATATTCATTATTTTAAGACTTAAATTCAGTCAGGAAGTCAAGACAAAAAAGTGCATATCCTTAGAATTCCTCTATTCCTCAAAGAAAGAATTAAGCAAATATATATTTTTCCAACGTTAATTTCATTTTTAAGACAGTTTTGAGATTCGCTCTTTCCTGTTCTTTATAATCTTCCGGAAACCGGACATTCCACAAAGATAACAAGGTATCGCAGAACATTCATAATCCATCGGATCAACAAAAGCAAAGAAACTTTTGATAACTTAGACGTCAGATGTGGGTGGGCTGAAATATCTGTTTTCCGCTTAGTTGTCAATGCTTGTTAAAGGAAATATTTCACGCAGTTGTATGTTGTTATCGATATCGATGTGAAATGTTTTGGAATGTGAAGCGGACATTGACATTGATTTTTCTTTTGTGGAGAGTTGAAAAAGAAATGGCTGCATAAGTTAATGTTATACATGAATGGGTTATTTGCGAATATATAGTAGTTCTGTCTTTTTTTATTCGAAAGTCGAGAGTTTTCTATTTCCGGTATCATGTGTTTAGTAACTATTAGAGATTAAATGGGTCTGCTTTAAACCTCAAAATATAGTGTTGACAGTGTGTGTCTTCTTAACGACCCCCGGGGTCACGACCGCAGTAAAATTTCGTAAAATATTCTATTAAGATCCAAGTCTTATGCGATAGTCATATATTGGAATAGTGGGATCTTGCAATTGTTTTTTAATAGCTCCTCAGAGTTTATTCCGCGTGTAAGTGTAATGTGTTTCTCGGAGCTAGGCAGTATCTCCATTGTCAAAAGTATAGCATCATTACATCCGGCTTGAAATATTTGAATCTCCAGCATGATAGCTGTACACTCTTTATCAAGTTTCCCGGAAAGTGACATCATGAAACTTAGCGCCCCAATTTCTCAAATTATAAAATTTGTACTAAAGTAATCAAACATGCGGGATTCCTGACCGCAGTATTTTTCAAAACCTTTTTCTGATCCGAGATACAGGCAGAGTTGTCCGTTGTTGCATTATTATGCAGTATTACTTTATTTTGTATTAAATTTTCCTCCGCAGAAATATACTCGCGCAGAAAAAAATTACTTGTTTTAATGATGTATATCGGCTTAACAAGAACTTTTCAACAGTGAATATATTGCTATCATAACTCCGAGGCGACCGGCACAACAGTCATCTGTATTCCCGATTCAACTCCACACACGTCCTCAAAAGAACCAGAGACTGTTATCATAATACTGATACATTTTTACAACAACGTACAATAATTCACTCACTAGTTTTCTCGTTGTTTATGTTCATATTGGCGCCAGAACAGCAACCATATAACTAGGAGAACTATACAAACCTCCGGTCAGGAAGTAAAATTGTTTAATACCGATGCCTTGGATTTTATTTATACTTGACCAGAAATCCGCAAACATTTCCTCCCAGCAGAAATTTTAGCTGGCCCGACGCGCAAAAATTTCCTCCCGCAAAACAAATTCAGTCGGACAATCCGCAAACTTTCCTTGTGCACGGTAGCTAAACCAATAAAACTATGACGTCTTTCCCATACTATTGCATACAAACGCAAAGTTCATGCTATTTTGCTCTGCCATATCGCTCATATTAAAACACAAACTTTCCCGTCCAATTTAACTTTCTTAAAACGTCTCCATTCGTAAAAATAGACCGTGAAATTCTCAAACTACGTTTCCCAAGAAAACGCATTTGACCTATTTTTACCATTCTCGAAAGCAGCTTGAATGGCTTTACGACAAATGATTGAAAATTTTAAATATTGATACGTAACGTGAGATATCGAAACTAAGAACTTTAATATCTTTGCGGTGACTTAATGTGAAATATGACAAGTTCTGACATCCCAATACCCTAGGGAAATTAACAATAGGACCGGGGGTGTTCCTCAAATATTTTAGTGACGGTATGTGACGCCCTTCTTGAAATCCTAACCGCTTTAACCAACCATATCCTCAATGCCCTAATATAGCTTCTATGAAGAAGAAAGAAGAACCCCCCCGGACAAAAGTCCACAAAAATTTGTTAACAGCTTTTGCCCCATTTTTCGTACTCATCTCCGAAATCTCGCTTAATGCGCATGCGCATTAACGAGATAAAAATGAATTGACTGGTAATGATGAACTCATGCTTAACAGAACACAACTGAATAGAATCAAAAAAGCTATGAATAATGGTACCGGCGTTGATATAAAAATAAGTAAAACACAGATAAGAAAAGCTGTAAAACATGGTGGTAGTCTATGGTCATCATTGATTACACTTGGAACTAAACTATTGCCTTATGCTACAAAAGCAGTGACAAAAGCAGTTCCAGCTCTAGCAACAGGCGCTATGAGTGCTTTAGGAAGCCTTGGAATTGATAAAATTTTTGGAAAAGGACAAACAGGCGGTTTTCTGATTCCTCAAAATAAAGTAAATCAATTGATTCAGTATAAAGATTGGTTGACTGCATCACAAAAGAAGCAAATATTAGATGCTCTTTAGACTGGTGGTGAGGTAGTTATTAAACTCACAAAAACACAACAGGGAGGATTTCTCGGTACTCTTCTCGCTTCAATCGGAGTTCCACTTTTGTTGAATGCATTAACTGGCAAAGGTTTACAGGTTGATAGTCAGAGATCAAGAAGATCATTGCCAGTTTATGTTCCTCCTTCACCAAAATCAAAAGGAGGATTAATTAATCCATATATGCTTCAACCACCCCCTTTTTTTGGAACATGGGAACAAATGAAAAATCCTATTGGTATGGGACTACCAACCAAAAAAAAAGCTCCCAAAAAAACGCAAAGGGAAAAAAGGCAAGGGACTGCTATTAGGAAAAAACAGCCCATTCAACTCAATCCCATTAATCGGAGCAATTCTGTAAGATTCATTAATAAGCCCCTCAGCAATCTCGATCTAATGAAATGGATTAATAAACTCAAAAAAAACATTTCAGAGGTATATTCAGTCGAGATAATTTACCAGACAAGATATTAAAAAAAGAATGTGGTATTATTAATTTAGATAGAAAAATAGGGGCTGGCACCCATTGGGTATGCTACAGAAACATCAACCAATTTTGTGAATACTTTGATAGTTTTGGTTTAATTATGCCGAATGAGGTTCAAACGTATTTATCATCAAGTGGGAAACAAAGATGAAATACAAGAACGAGATTCTGTTTTGTGTGGATACTGGTGTTTATACTATTTATATGAAAGACAGACGGGTAAAACTATTTTAGAAACTATTCACAATCCATTGTTTAATATGAGGGATCAACATGTCAATCGTCAATTCATAATCAATTATTTCAAAAATATCTAACTTATATATATAATGGTAAAATCATAGTGTCAAACAGAAGAAGCGAACAGAATCTATACCAGGTACTGAAAAATATGTTAAAACTAAAAATAATCGTCTTATGTTAAAATCTCAATGTAGTGAATGTGGGGCTACTCAGACACGTTTTGTATCCAATAAAAAAAATTTAAACTAAATAGCCAGTCAGAGATGGCTGGCGGTTTTTTAGATATAGCAAATTCCCACAGTCTTGGTGAAATTGCAGCTAAAAGCGCTTTAAAAGGTTTGTATAATTTAGGTAGAATTGGTGCTTCAAAGGCTATTAAATCAGATTTTGCTAAACAAAAGATCAAAGGTATGGCTAACAAATATCTGGATCAAGCTTTGGATAGTATTACATCAGATTTATCAAAGAAAATAGATCCTTTACACAAAGGCGGTGCTATTGATATACATAAGGCCATTGGGAAGCTTCCGAAACCAAAAGGCGGTTGGACATTACCCGGTCATAAATATACTGGCCCATATAATGATTTAAAGAGTCAAGTGAAATATGACCCAACAACTGGCCAAATATTAGAAATATATGACCAACCTACAGGAAGAACGGATGCCATTGCCATGCAGCACGATGTTGATTATAGTGTTTGTAAAGACGACAGAAAGTGCAAGAATAGAGCAGACAGAAAAATGGTCAAAGCTTTAAATGAAGTACCATATGATGAGAGACAATGGGGTCATTGGTTGGCTAGAAACACGATTGATATAAAACAGAAATTAGGCCTTGGTGTTAAACAAAAAAGGAAGTCAAAAAACGGGAAGCGGCGTTGAGTAAAAATGATTGGGCTCAACAATTAGCCGATGAACTACATAAGCCAATCAAACGAAAATTTAAAACAAGAAGAGTTATTGTTAATGGAATAGATGATATTTGGAGCGCTGATCTTGTAGAAATGCAGAAGTTTTCAAAATGGAATAAAGGTTATAGATATTTGTTAAACATCATTGATGTGTTTTCAAAATTTGCTTGGAGCATTCCCATTAAAAATAAAACCGGTAATACAATTACTGAATCATTTGATGATGTTATTAAAAAGTATAAAAGAAAACCGAAATATTTATGGGTAGATCAAGGATCTGAATTCTATAATAAAACTTTCAAAGACTGGCTAAAGAAAAGTAATATTGAGATGTATTCTACTTTCAATGAAGGTAAAGCTGTTGTTATTGAGAGATTCAACAGAACATTGAAATCTAAGATATGGAAACAATTCACAGCCAAAAATACAACACAATATTTAGATATGCTACCTAAACTATTAAATGAATACAACAGTACAAAGCATTCAAGCATAAAGATGACACCCGTTGAAGCTAGTAAAAAAAGAATGAAGGAACTGTTTATTTCAATCTATATGATATGGAACCATCATCATCAAAAGTAAAATTCAAAGTTGGTGATAAGGTTAGAATTTCAAAGTATAAAAGAAAGGTATTTGATAAAGGATATACAAGTAATTGGACTGAAGAGGTATTCACAGTTGATAAAATCCAATACACAAATCCTATTACATATAAGTTAAAGGATCTTAATAATGAATCAATAGAAGGATCTTTCTATCACCAGGAGTTATTGAAAGCTAAACAAGATGTTTTTCGTATAGATAAGGTTATCAAACGAGATTATAAAAAGAAACAAGCATTAGTTTCTTGGTCTGGTTATCCAAAAGAATTTGATTCATGGGTACCTCTAAAGGACGTTAAAAATATCTAACATATATGTATAATGAATAATAACGAGATAATTAGAAATGTTGACCAAAAACTCGATGATTGTTATAAAGTTGTTTATGATCTCCATGATAAAATATCAAACTACAATCGAAAAATTGACATGTTAGAACATATATCGAAGTTGTTAAGATTATATTCTAAAACAATTCAACAAATAGATGAGGATATTACACTGAAAGATCTGATGAAATGCATTACAAACGATATAGAACTCGATAGATATGACAGTTCGTACGATGTTTTGAAATCAACCAAAGTTGATAATATCAAATATCTCAAACGTGAAAATAATATTTCTACACCTGTGAATACAACAAGTAATGCAGATTTCGAGAGATTGAGAGACATTCACTTGATTAATGAGACTTGGCTTTAAAAAGGGTTTAAAGAGATGTCACTTTTACACTGTAACAATAGTGACAGTAATATAAATTATTGCCATTTTATTGTAATAAATCGGTATATAATGTGCTGTCATTGTTACTTCTTGTAGCCAAAAATATATAATTGTTTCTGGCTATTTACATTTTTTATTATGATATACTTTATTACTATTTTTCATCACTTTGTCACATCTTGGACATTCGTATTCTTTATTTTGCCATTTTCTTAATGCTTCATTATGATGTATCTTCTTATCTTCATTAGACATTGTTGAACGTTTTTTAGATGATTTTATGTAATTATCATGCATATCCTCTTTTTTAACATACTCAAATTTATATGCACATCCATCTTTTTTTGAAATACCTGATTTACAATATTTAATTCCATCGCATACTTTCTTTACGATTGCAGGACTTATACATAAATATTGTTGAACAGCATACATACTGTTAAAATATAAAATTATTTCTGTAGATAAGTTGATAGCTTTTACACATTTCGGATTATTTCTGGTGTTTTTTAGGTATGAATAGTCGATATACTTAACAGATTTCTTGACATTTTCACTTTGTGTTGCTATTTGGAGATTGCATAATCTATTATCATCTTTTACATTATTAATATGGTCAATCACTTTACCTTCTGGGATCATACCATTGTGACATTCCCAAATAAACCGATGTGTCGAATATGTTTTATACCCATTTTGACCATGTTTTCTAACATTACATAATGAATAACCTGTATGATTCTTGGCTCCTTTCATTTGTACTTTTTTGACAATATTTATAATATTTCCTTCTACATCTGAGGCGTACAAATCATAAACTGGATGAACATGATAAACGCATTCATTAATTTCAATCTTACTCATATAATATAGTTTATATAATTTTTCTTTATATAAAATTATCATGTAAATATTTAAAAATATATAAAAAAATAATATCATATAATAGTATAATATGAATAAGAGCGATCTTAAAAAAACTTAGTAAATCTCAACTCATAAAATTGCTATTAAAGCAAGAGAAGAAAAAACCTGAAATTATCGTGGTAGATGATACCAAACCAGTTCCAACACCAAGAACTTACAAACCAGTGCCAGCACCTCGCAATAGTGTAAATCAAATGGTTCAAGATTATGAAAACGACATAATTCTTCCACCATTAGAGTTTAGAGACAAACCAGTGCCAGCACCAAGAACTTACAAACCAATGCCAACACCGAGAACTAAGATAGAGCAAACAGATAAAGCCTTAAAAGGTTACACTAAATCATATGAAATTAGTATTAAAAACAATAAAGACCCTTTAGCCCAAATGCAAAACACTAGAATGGCTATTGAGTATCATACTAAAAATATATTAACATTAATGAAAGGTCTCAAATTTGTTGAGACATTAAAGGTGGTATTTAGTAAGATGTCTGGTGATAAAATAGTGTATAAGACCGCATATTTCAATAGTCTAGCTCAAACAATCATAAATAATCTAGAAATTAATAATCTCTGAAGGGTCAGGTTGGATCATCAAATCAATTGAAAACCATTATCTCAATGTTGTAAAATATCAACCAATGAGAGGCTCTTCATACATTAAACTACCACAAGAACTGAGACACAGTGCAAAGGGACTAATTAACATGAAAAACAAAGATGATGAATGTTTCAGATGGTGCCACGTAAGACACAAATACCCTCAAGACAAATACCCACAGAGAATTAAAAAAGTTGATAAGTAATATATTGAAAATTTGGATTATTCAGGAATTGAATTTCCAGTAGCTACTAAACACTACAATAAGATAGAAAAGCAAAATAAGATCAATATTAATGTTTTTGGTTATGAAGATAAACAACCATTTCCTATTTACATATCCCAAGAAAAATTTGAAGATCAAATGAATTTATTATTGATAACAGAAGGCGAAAACACACATTATATATTAATAAAAGACTTCAATAAATTTATGTACAATCAAACAAAACATGAACATAGAAAGCATTTTTGTATGTATTGTCTTCAATGTTTTAGCTCTGAAAGAGTATTGAACAATCATAAAGAAAACTGTATACAATTCAATGGAACACAGGCAGTAAATATGCCCAAAAAAGGAGAAAATATACTAAGATTCAACAACTTTCATAAGCAGTTGCCTGTACCCTTTGTCATATATGCAGATTTTGAAGCTATTACTGAAAAAATACATGGTTGTCAACCCAATAATGATAAATCATACACAGAGGCTTATCAGAAGCATACAGACTGTGGTTATGGATATAAGGTCGTTTGTTGTTATGATGATAAACATACTAAACCAATACAAGTTTACAGAGGTGAAAAAGCCGTTTACAAATTTATGGAAGCTATGCTGGAGGAAGTTAAATATTGTAAGAAGGTTATGAAAAAAGATTTCAATAAACCATTAAGAATGACTAAAGATGAGGAAAAAGAATTCAAAAAAGCTGATAAATGTCATATATGTGAAAAAGAATATAATAAAACTGATGTAAGAGTTAGAGATCACTGTCATTTAACTGGTCAGTACAGAGGATCCGCTCATCAAGATTGTAATCTTAACTTTCGAATAACTGATAAAATTCCAGTAATATTTCATAATCTCCGTGGGTATGACAGCCATTTTATAATGCAAGAGATTGGTGAAATAGTCAAGAAGCATACATATACAAATAAGAAAGGTGAAAAGTGTCAAATGAACATCAATGCAATTCCTAATAACATGGAGAAATATATGGCTTTCATGCTTGGTAATCATCTGACCTTTATTGATAGTTTCCAGTTCATGAGCTCTAGTTTGGAAAAACTAGTGAGTAATCTACCAAAAGAATCATTAAAATATACCTCTCAAAAATTCAAAGGTAAAAAGCTTGATTTAATGTCACAAAAAGGAGTATATCCATATGACTTCATGGATAGCTTTGAAAAATTCAATGAAAAACTGCCATCAAAAGAAGAATTTTACAGCATATTGAATAATGAGCACATTACAGATAAAGATTATAAACATGCTCAAAATGTATGGAATACCTTCAATCTTCAAAATATGGGTGAATACCATAATTTATATCTTAAATCTGATATCCTTTTGCTAGCTGATGTGTTTGAAAACTTTAGAAAGACCTGTCTAGAATACTACAAATTAGATCCATGTCATTATTTCACATCTCCAGGTTTGTCTTGGGATGCTATGCTTAAAATGACTGATATAAAATTAGAACTTATGACTGATATTGACATGTTTCAATTTATAGAAAAAGGAATGCGTGGTGGAATAAGCTACATTTCAAATAGGTATGGTAAAGCAAACAATAAATACATGAAAACATATGATGAGAAGGTGTCATCAAAGTATATAATGTATCTGGATGCTAACAATCTATATGGTTGGGCTATGTCACAATACCTACCTACTGGCGGTTTTAGATGGATGACAGAAAATCAGATAAACAACATAGATTTAGCTAAATATAAAGAAAACAGCAATAAAGGTTTAATATTAGAAGTTGATTTAGAATACCCCAAAGAGTTGCATGACCTCCATAATGACTACCCTCTAGGACCGGAAAAGGTAAAAGTAACTAAAGACATGCTATCAGATTATTGCAAAAACATTGCGAATAAATATAATATATCAACAGGTCTCGTACAAAAACTGATTCCAACTTTGAAAAATAAAGAAAAGTATGTACTGCATTATAGGAACCTACAATTATACACTGATCTAGGTTTAAAAATAACCAAAGTCCATTGAGTATTAGAGTTCAATCAGTCTGCATGGTTGAAGCAATATATTGATTTCAACACTCAGAAAAGAACCAATGCAAAAAATGCTTTTGAGAAAGACTTCTTCAAGCTTATGAACAACAGCGTATTCGGTAAAACAATGGAAAATATCAGAAAGAGAGTAGATATAAGATTGGTAACTGATGAAAAGAAACTTGTAAAAATGGCAGCTAAACCTACTTATGTAAGTAGTAAGATCTTCAATGAAAACCTTGTGGCCGTTCATAAGATCAAAGAAACACTAACCCTAAACAGGCCGGCATATGTAGGTATGTGTATTCTAGATCTTAGTAAGACATTAATGTATGAGTTTCATTATAACAGCATCAAAGAGAAGTATGAAGACAAAGCTAAGTTATTATTCACAGACACAGACAGCTTGACTTATGAAATCGAAGCTGAAGATGTATACCAAGATTTTTGGAATGATATAGATAAATTTGATAACAGCGAATACACTCAAAGCTCACAATACTTTGATGAGACAAATAAAAAAGTAATCAGTAAATTCAAAGATGAAGCAGCAGGTATACCAATAACTGAATTCATCGGTCTACGATCGAAAATGTATAGCTACATGAAAGACGATCAAAAAGGTAGAAAAACAGCAAAAGGAATCAAAAAGAATGTAATTAAAAATGAAATCCAACATGAAAACTATAAAGACACACTTTTCAATAGTAAACAAATGAACCATCAAATGAAAACAATTAGGAGTAAAAATCATCAATTGGGGAGTTATGAAATCAATAAAGTATCACTCAGTTGCTTTGATGATAAACGATATATACTAGAAGACGGAATCAACAGTTACGCATACGGGCATTATGTCATCAAAAATTAAACTCATCATTCTTTACATTATCACATATTGGTATTCATTTATTTGAAGAAAATATATTATTTCTTTTCAAGGATCCTTTATAATGTCTAATATTTTAAACAATCCGAAGAGAGAGAACATATGGAACCATGTTAAAATTCCAATGCAAAACTACTTTTAGTGAACGCACTCTTATATTTAAAAACGTATAGATTTCCTAGAATGATGTCACGCAATGAAATAAACACACTTTATTTGATTTTTGATATTATATGGAAAACATATAGTTTAATTATTTTTATGGAAACGTATAGTTTAATTATTTTTATGGAAACATATAGTTTTCCAAAAACTAGTTTACAAAAAACTAGTTACCATAATATGGAAAGTAGTATAGAGTTGGCTTGGAATAAGATCAGTTTTACAAAAACTGATCTGATACCGCCAACTCCTATACTACTACAGTATCTGCAAAGAGTTCACAGTGTTGATAGATGTTCCACACCTAATCTGTCAGCAAGATCATCCTGAAAACAAAATTACCAACATGCATTACGTTCTTACATTATATTAATTTATTATACCCCTAGAAATAATCCTCCCATCAAACACTTGCGGGTCACGTGCCGATCCCAACTTTAGCACAGTGGACAGCAAATATTGGATCGCAACCAATTGTGAGTTCATTTGAATGTATTTCTTGTACACATTATCATATTCATCATTCTCACGAGTACTAGTATGATAGAATTCACAATTGATTAAGTTCGCATCTGGCCTTATAGCTCAGTGGTTGGCGCATTTGCATCAAAAACGTCCAAAATTTCAAAGGTCATAGCTTCGAATCCCGTCCAGGCGTGAATTTTTTTCTCGGGCTCAAATTGCAACTCCTTCAGTTGTTGCGCATGACTGTGATGAACACATTCTCTTGAATGCTCGCAGTTTCCTTGCGTTTTACCCACAAAATGCAATACCGTCCTGAGTACGAGGCAGCTAAGACGCTTAACTCTAAATCAACATTACGAGCTGAGAAAACCAGTTATAAATTAAAACAGCCTTGTTCTAAATTAACCCTGGTAAATATTGATATGACCTGTATGGCCCAGGCTCAGTGTTTAAAAGTACTCACCATAGCATGCAACACGCTCACGTGATAACAAATCCCGCCATCTTGACGAACCTTGCGCATGTGCTCTCTCGCAGGATCGCCAGCTACAAGTACAGCCGGTTCACCCTCTGCCTAGAAAATCCAAATGATCAAGATGGGTATCACTCGTTACTTTCTGTTCACTATTATACCTGTTTACCATCCTAGCTACTGACTGACAAACATGCTGGACTGTCCTACTGACTAATTTAGTCACTGAAGCTGTAACAAACCCTGCATGTTATCACCGTATTGAAACAGATTCCTTGATCATAATAGAGCACAATATTCAGCTGGAAGAAAGTCACTCAAATAAAGTTATTTATCATTAACTTAGTTCAGTTACTGCAGGTAGAATAACGCACCGGCTCTAAATTTCTGTACTGATCCATTAGGCACTGCATACGGTCCTCAAATCCGTCGGCAAACATTTGCGGGTTTAAAGCTACAAAACATTGACCCTAGGAAAAAGGAAATAATCACACTGGTCACAATCAGACGCGACAAGTGAAGGCGCTAGGTAGGTTACGTTAGTCGGTTTGAAATCTTGCCCATTTTCGTCCGAAACACTGAAGTCAATAACCAGATATTGAAGGGGATCGTCTATGCCGCCGAAATAACCAAATTTCACTTGAACCAATATCTCCATGTTATATCGGCAAATGCCACTAAATATACAACTTCATTAGATAAAAAGATTCTATTAAGCAAAACAGCGGCAGGACTGCAAGGATAGAAGTGCATTGCAGTTCATCAATTTTGATTTCGTGACAGCGGTCAAGAAATCAAAATTTCCATTCTTATGGGATTTTGACATTTTAGCCGCTGGCATTTTGTCTCCATTATTTAGTTAATATTCCTTCGAATTCGTCACTTTTGGCGACTTCTTCTTCCTATTTCAAGATAATAAAGCAAGCTCCTGGCCATAACCATGAAACACGATATTTCAGCCCGAAAACTGCCCCCCTAAACATCATCATCTGACGAAAATCGTCTCACTTGACTTTGAAGAAGACACTGTTCTGGTCCAATTATAGCTTTTTTAAAGCACTCTCCTCACCTGGGTGATCGAACACTCTGAAAACTATTGATCTTCTATTTTTAAACATGAACCAATGTCTCAAACAAAAACTATCCCTTATACTCGGTAGTGTCGACAAAAATAAAGTACCCGTTTCAATTCTCGCATTCCAAACCTTATTCAACCCTTTCAAACCTTATGATGATGATGATGATGTTATATAATTTGTGAGTCTGTGGATGACAAAAAGGGTTACCAATTAAATGAAAGCTGTTGAGCAATACTGTAGTATTGTTTATTATGCTGTACAAGGTGGTTCTAACTTTTGAGTCTGTGGATGAAACTGACAGTATGGCCATTCAAATGAAAGCTACTGAGCAGTACTTTCGTGTGGTGCTGTTTATAATAGTTATAATGAGGGTCTCAATGGGGTTAAACGTCAAGACCTATTATGCTGTACAAGGTAATTCTGTACCTTTTGAGTCCGGCGATGAAATCTGACAGTGTGAGCATTCTAATGAAAGCTCTTCAGTAGTACTTTCTTATGGTACTGTTTGTTTTGCGGTATTTAACAAGTGTTTATTTATTAATCAATTATTTAGGCTGCTTTCTGAGGTAATAAGGGTTAACATTATCAGTAGGCTTTATTACCAGCCGCGGCGAAAATCGAGCCTACATTATCAGTCTGAGTCTGCATGTTTCACAATCACCTCGATCAGTAACCAAGCACTAAGAGTGTGTGTGCAGTGTGTGCAAACTATATTCATACTTGTCTATTCACCATTTTTGCTGGCTGACTCGTTGTGTTATAGATGGTTTTGCGCTTAATAGGAATCATGGGAATAGGATGGATTAATCATGGATTAATAGGAATCATGGGTAATCAGATCAGCTAAATACAGTGTTAGTATGGGAATCCAGTGTCAAATGATTTCGGTAAAATTTAAATTTTCTAATATTTGTGAATTTAAAAACTTACGATACTAGAAGGAGGACTTTACTCATCAAATTTGAGGAATGTAGCTGTATTAGAAGGCGTGCAATTATTGTGTTTGTTTTCCATACATTTGTCATAAAGACCACGGAAAAATTTATAGACGATGTATGGAAAACAAAACAATTATATTTCACAGACTCCGTTGGAAATATATGAGAAAACAAATGGTAGATTTTCCTGTTAAGTGCTTCAAACCACCTTTTAACGCCAATTAGGGGTACCCCGAATTGGAAAGAAAAACAAGGGGGAGCCTGGGGTGTACCCACAAGGCCCCGGGACCAATAACTCGTGGTCCCATGATGCTTGAGTAGCTTTTTTCCTTGTGCTTCAAACACCGTTGCAGGTAAGTGTATTTTACCGTATTTTTTTGATAAATTTATTCCCTTTACAGGTTTATCTCTGTGTTTTATCGCAGAGGTTATCTTTGCTTTTATATTCTACTCCTTTTCAGGAGATTTGCTGGCTTTATAATGTCAACTAGGCGACACAAATCGCATAAGAGGACGCGGTCACGTTCACCTTCTTCCCGCCGAAACTCGGCTCCTCCATCATCCGAGGATCGAAGTGATCATTCTCCGCCGAAACGCCACAGGAATGAGGAAAGTGAATCTCTTCAAAAGATTCTACAATCAATTGACTCGCTTGCAAAGCGGATGGACACTTTAGAATCTCTCCAACTTCAGAGGGATCTTATCCCGAGCGTTTCGGACGTGAACGAAGGACACGAAGATGATTCGTTGTCAATAATGGCGGACATAACCGACTTGGAACACAGTCCTTCTCACGAGGCATCAATAGAGCTTATTAAAGCATCCACAGAGCCTATTAAGGCATCCACAGAGCCTATTAAGGCACCCGTAGGCCCAAATGGGGCACCCCAAACGTTGAATGTATCATCCTCGGAGCCTCGTATTAAGGCCCAAGAAGATTCCGCAAATGCTGAGATTATTAGTGAGGATCACGACCTTTTCGATCCACTAACCGGCACAACATCTTGGACTACTTCTGCATCATTTTCAAAATGTTTGGAGACTAATTTTCGAAGAAAATTGTCTTATCAGCAATCACTTGTTATTCTTGAGGAGTGGGCTATCCCTGAGGTGGATGCCCTTCAGTCTCCAAAGCTTGATCAGCAATTGCTGATCCCATTTTGCAGGTCCCTACAAACGTGAAAAAGTTTATCCAAGAGAGGGACAAGGAAATGTTTGCTGTCCAGCGTGCCTTTTTAAGTGCCACAGGTCCACTTTGTGGACTACATGATTGTATAGATACTGGTTCTTCACCATCATATGAGGAAACTAAACTTGCCTTAGAGCAATCTCTCTGCCTGTTAGGCTCAGCTAACACTCAATCGTCAATTTTTAGACGTCAGAGAGTCCTTGCAGCCATTAATAGATCAAGAATCAACTTGGCAGAGTTGCCATTACCTAATGCCAAGACTTGGTTATTTGGAGATGAATTTCCATCCTTGGCCTCTAAGCAGGCAGAGTTATCCAGAGGTCTTACTAAGAATTTATCCCAATCTGCCAATAGGCCATTGGCCAAACGTGGTACTGGTTCCTTTTCACAAGGAAAGTATCGGGGTCAGAATTTTTCCAAATATCAATCCAATAACAGGTATTCAAACACCTCCAGACCTCAATCAAACTACCAGGGTCCTCGGTCAAAAAATGGAAATTTTCGTCCCTAAAAGGACGTCAGCCAAACTCCCAGGATGCATAGACACATGGAGAACTCTAACCTCGGACCCAGAGATCCTATCTCTTGTTTTGGGATACAAGATACAGTTTTTCAGAACCCCTGTTCAAAAATTTCCACAAGTCACCCAATCATTGGGTCAAGGTTCAATCCTTGTTTCTCAGGAAGTCAACGAATTACTTCAAAAAGGGGCTATCAAAATTACACCCTTTACAAGAGAAAGGTTTTACAGCCGTCTGTTTCTTGTCCCCAAAAAGGATGGACCTATGCGTCCGGTGATAGACCTGAGTGCTCTAAACAAGTTCGTTGTAAACGATCATTTCCAGATGGAAAACCTAAGTTACTTAAAGTAGCTCCAATTTGGTAGGCCCAGCACTGGTGGCCAGTCCTTTTGAAACTCCTGATATCGCAACCAGTGATTCTTCCGAACAATCCAACTCTGTTACTGGACCCTTCAGACCACAAGAGGGTTCACCCAATGTTCCCTCGCTTGCACCTAGCCGTGTTCCACATCTCTACCAACGCTTCCAAGCTGAGGGCATTCCGTCGGACGTTGCCAAACTACTCATCGCAGCGACTCGTTCCTCCACACACAAAACCTATGACTCAAGTTGGAACCGTTGGTGCCGCTGTTGTTCTGGACGACAAATTGATCCTCTTCAGGCATCTTTAAGTGATATCCTTACATTTCTGACTGAATCATTCAACAAAGGTCTCGCTTACAGGTCACTCAACGTTCTTCGTTCTGCTATTTCGTCTACTCATCCTACTATAGATGGATACCATGTTGGTCAACATCCATATGTTAGCAGACTCCTCAGAGGTGCTCTCAATACACGCCCTCCTAAACCCAGGTACACACACACCTGGAATGTTGATGTTATGGTTCATTACATTGTTTCTCTTGGCAAGAACCGTTCTCTTACACTTAAAGTTATTTCTATGAAATTGGTCACTCTTTGCATTAACCTGCCCAGAAAGGATTTCTGCTCTTGCTACTCTGGATCTCAGGCACTGCACCGTTCATCCAGAAGGAGTGTCATTTATGCTCTCCACCCCTAGGAAGTCTGGTAGTGCAAACAAACCAGCAGAAGCCTTCTTTGCTCGTTTCGACCAGGACAAAAGACTCTGTCCTGTGGAATGTTTTCAACATTTTCTCAAGTCAACAAGGAACATTCGTCCTGTCATTCCGTCTTCTCAACCTGACAAATTGTTCATCTAGTTCATACGTCCAGTCACTTATACAACTCTGGGGCGCTGGTTAAGAAACTTTATGAAAGCAGCAGGAATAGACAGCCAAATCTTCAAAGGTCACTCGATGTGTGGTGCATCAACGACAGCAGCCGCCAATGCCTGTGTCCCATTGCCAACCATCATGGCTATGGCCGATTGGTCTTCCCCTTCAACGTTCAGAACTTTTTATTATAAACCCTTGTTTAACTCAGACTTTGCTACTGGCGTATTGTCGTCAAAGTAGATGTAATCTCAAATCAGATGTAATATCAGGTTGCTGCTTCTTCACTTTGAGTACCCACGTACTATATTCATTAAAAGTGTTTGCGTTGCACCTTTGTGTAGTTTGCCTCAGTCATAATGGCGTTAAAAACTACCATTTGTTTTCTCGTATATTTCGAACGGAGTCTGTGAAATATAATACGAATTATACTAGGGCCGCACTGTAATTTTCAAGGAGTTATTTTAACTCCAAAAGTGGAGTAAAAATTTTCGGTTCAGAATAATCCCTTTTTTGGGGTCATTTTAACTCCAAATTTAACTCCGAATCTGGGGTTAAAATAACTCCAACCACTAATGGAGTTAATTTAACTCTACTATACAGCAAGGTAACTGCTTTTGGGGGGGAAATAACTCTTTTTTTGGAGTTGAAATAACTCCGAAAAAAATAACTCCAGTGCAAGGAGTTAATTTAACTTCACTTTAGGAGTTATTTTAACTCTTTGAAAAATACTGTGCGCGAAGCGGCCTGAAGTAATAATTCAGATTATATTAACAGACGAAGTGAGAAATATATGAGTACCCACCCTTTGCCCTTCCCTTATGTTTATTTTTTGCATGTTGCTGTCTATCGCACTTGCGTCAAAAAGCTACTCAAGCATCATGGGACCACGAGTTGTTGTTTTTCTTTCCAATTCGGGGTACCCCTAATTGGCGTTAAAAGGTGGTTTGAAGCACTTAACAGGAAAATCTACCATTTGTTTTCTCATATATTTCTCACTTCGTCTGTTAATATAATCTGAATTATTACTTCAGGCCGCTTCGCGGCCGTAGTATAATTCGTATTAATCGCGCGATTTCTAAAGGCTGGTTTTCACTAAAGATGGAGTCGGAGTCGTAATCAGAAGCGCAGAGCGTTATGATCTAGTGAAAATCAAACCGACGGAATCGGAAGAAGATTACGGAGTCATAGCGGAATCGGAAGAAAATGGAACCGTTCTGTTCTTCCGACTCCGATTCCGTCGAGCTTATGACTCCGCTTACGACTCCGATTTTCGATTATCTCTAGGTCGGAAGCGCTCTTACGACTCCGACTACGACTCCGACTCCATCGCCAGTGAAAACCAGAAACTCAAATTTGGTGAGTCTGTGAGTCACTTAAAAATCTTCCTTCTAGTATCGTGAGTTTTCAATTCACAAATATCAGAAAATTTTACCGAACTTATTTGACACTGGATACCCATACAAACATTGTATTTGGCAGAATGTTGCTCTGATTACCCATAATCCCCCAATAAGCGCGCAGTCCTCGATTTACCAAGTCCGCCCGTAGTCTATTGTCGTGTCCCTTCCATTGTCTAATGTTAGGTCCAAATGCAGATCCCGACAAAATTCCACAGAACATGTCCACCATCATAGCTAAGCCATAGCCTTTATGGCCGCCTGAACATAAGACAATCAACAAGAGTAAAACATTGTGATCATTTTTAAACAAGACAGAAGTACGAATTTATGAGACAAATGAAAATGTTTAAATGGTAAGAAAAGTACCCCTTTCATATACCATTCATTGAAAATGGTACCCCTTTTGTTGTACTCAACAAAATATACGCGTATATACATGTATATAACAAAATATACGCTTTTTGTTGTACTCAACAAAATATACGCTGTTTTCAGCTTTGCTTTAAAGTTTTATTTCCCTTTCATATGCCTTTCATTGAAAATGGTACCCCTTTCGTATAGCCTTTATGTGCGTCTGTTTGATATATTTTGAAAGGCCCTTTTTATAATACTTAAATGGCAGTTTTCCCTACCTTTTTTATACTTCAACTCGTGTTTTCGCTACCCTTTCCTATTCTTCGTGAAATCCCTACCCTTTCATATACATCAACTAGTGAAATCCCGACCCTTTCATATACCTCCAGCCTCAAAAAGGTACAAATAAAAGTAAACTGCAGAAGACCGCAAACGATAATGCTGCTAATGAAACGTAGGATCTACGAGAGACCTAACCAGCCAAAAAATGAATGAACAAAAACAATGAACTGCAAGGCTGATCTGACCACGTAAAAAAGTAAAATTTGCGAGACACCATCACGACAGAAACCGATAAAGTAGGATCGTAACCGTGGACAATTGTTTCGTTGTTATTGCAACTCATCAGCACCGTGTAACGACCCAAGAGCAACCTAGGTTGATGGCGGTATACGAAATGTCGACAAAAATCTCTCGCAACTTTTTCTTTCAAAACCAATCGTGACTTACTCGCACGCGTTTTCCCGCGCTTGTCAGCAGCTACATGTGTTTGCTTCGAGTTCTGATTGGTTCATTGGATTGTCTGCGTGTCTTGTTGTTGGTCAGAGTGATTACTTTGGTTTTGTATTAACTACACTCATACACTCAACTGAACACCGCTCTGTAAGTAAATTACCTGTAATCTCTTTTCCACCCAAGGGTAGCATACCTCCACCTTCCTCCAAAACGTCTCTAGGGTTAACAGTTTCCTAGAATAGAAAAAGAAAGTCGGTTATCTCCGCCTCTGTATTTTCTCTCATTCTCAATTTTAACAAATCAATATTGACTCGTCCTATGAGAGCAAACTAAGTAAGCTAAAGTATAAAACTCATTTGCGTGTACTGGAACTGATTCACCTAGTCAGCGAATTCATTTACGCATTACTGACTCGTGCTCCAAACAAGTTAACAAGCAACATGACGCTTAGCCTGCTGCCTCTTCCAAAGGCTTTTCTGTAAGACAAGCGCGAGAGAGCGGGTATTTTAGGAGAAAAAATACGAAAAAAGCAACTGACACACTCGAACACCAACCCCGCGGCCTGGCCAGTATCACTTAATTTTTTTTCGTATTTTAGGAGAGCTGGGAACGAGCGAGAAGCGCGAGCGGGGGTTGGTGATGCTCCGCTTCTCAAGTTTTGCGAGTGACTGGGGACAAGGCAGCATAGCCTGCGTGTGCGCGAATCGGCGTACAGGTAGACCGCGCAGGCCACCAACGCCTAGTCACGTGACCTCTTACCTGTCCTTTGGAGTCGACGGCCCAGCCTAAGGGTATCTCAGTTTCCTCCCTGCGACATACTTCCACCTGCAAGAAAAGTAATCTTAGAACTTCGATCGGCGTAATGTTACAGGAAATGTGCTGTTTTTCGTCAAACCTTTATTAAATGGGAGGTGATCGCAAACGGGAAGTCAAACCACAGGGGGTGTTAACTTTGAATCATATGAACCTGTAGTAACTTCAGTGAACAAAGCAAGTATTTCTTATGTTTTGCGGGAACTAATTTTTGCGATTTAAAGGAAGTCAGGTTCAATTGGAATTACAACATTTTCGGTTTTAATTTGAGTAAATGCAATCGAAACAGGTGATGTAAAACACGTTAATCAGTGTCATGCAATCCAAACAGGTGAACATCTTGCGCCAGTGTAATATCTATGGTACCGTTATCACACGAGTTCAGTTATCACTGGCATTTTCTTAACGAAAGAGACGTTTCAGTAAATGGGCACCAACACGATTTTACATTACGTGTAAATGATGTTGTTTGTATGTAATTTCGACAGTGGAGTAAATTTTTGCGGAGAAAGTTTTTACGGAAATAATTTTTTGCGGGTAACATTTTTTTTGAGGATCGTGAAATTTAACCACAAGAGACAAAGTTTTCACGAGTTTCATTGTAGTTGTACTGAAACAGAGTTATGGGCTCCTAGCTGTAACACATAATTTAATTTGAAAGTGGTGGCGGTCGCTTACAAGTGGTTTGGACTATAGTGATTTGACTGGAAGAAATTTGGAATTTTGGAAAAGTGATCACAAAGGAAAGGTGGTCGCTTATAGAGGTGGTCTCATATGGAGGTTCGACTGTATCTTTGCTCATACAAAACATGTTCTTACTGAGAGATAAATACCAAGTGATTCCTCCAGAGGAAAACAAGGCAGCCAGTCATATACAATTACTGATACTTGTGCTAGTACTTTGGCATCATTTGTATGTATCCATATGATTTCTGTATTATCAAACTGACACTTAAAATAGGTGAGAATGCAGCCCTAACACGTGACATACCTTTCCGAGTGCCACTGCTGATGTGGCCATATCCAGCTGAAAACTGTCCCCTGCTCTCCCTGGAGCGGATACAGAGATGGGATTCGTTCCAATAGATCGCTATAAAGTGTAAATCAGGAACACGATTATTTACTCACCATGCGCGCTAACTAAGGGAATTTTCACAGTCCAAAATGGCGGGATGTTACGGAAGCTGAAATATATCTACAGTCAAACCTCCCGTAAACGACCACCTAAAAAGGTAAGATGGCCGCTTACGAGAGGACAGACCGCTTACCACAGAGGGTCTTAATTTAAATGACATGAACCTGTAGTAATTACAGAAGTTCTGATGCAATAGACAAAAGTTTCGTTGTATTGGAGTTGTACTAGTACTGTAACACATTATTTATTTGGCGTCGAATCACCAGCGTTCAGAAGTGGTCGCCGTCGCTTACGAGAGGTGATCGCTTAAAGTGCCGATCAGCCCTAGAAAGTTATTTTCAGAATCAATTCTATGCACATTGAATAGTTGAATGGTAAAATATTTCTGGTTTTGAACGTCGCGTTTGTGAGTTATAGAGATTTGAATTTACAAAATGCTATTTAGATGACGTCAACCCGGGAATTTGCCATTATTTCTACACCAATTTGCAATGCGCAGTTTGCAGCTTGAGGATAATTAATTTGATAAATACTAAAACTAAAATGTGGATAGTCAATTGATTCATAAAAAATATTACTTGGAGGTGAAAACAAGTAGTTATATAATAAATGATTTCCGGGTTGACGTCATCTAATTAGCATTTTGTAAATTCAAATCTCTATAACTCACAAACGCGACGTTCAAAACCAGAAATATTTTACCATTCAACTATTCAATGTACATAGAGTTGATTCTGAAAATAACTTTCTAGGGGTGATAGGCACTTTAAGAAAAGTTTTAACTGTAATGATTTGACTGCAAAAAATGATATTACATTTGGAAAAGTGGTCGCCCTCTCGCCCAAGAGGTGGTTGCACATGGAAATTCGACTATATTTTTAGAAGGCAGAAAACCATTGTTTGTGGAACGAGAAACGAGATCAAACTTGTAAATCCGGTGTAAAATGGATAGGGGTTGGAGTACAAATGTTTCTGAGGCTGAGTTTACACTAGTCTAGAGCAAAAGTCTCCGGATTCGTAAATGTCACCAGTGTCGGAGTATTCGAATTCGTTAAGCGTTTTAAAAATTACGCCAAATTTACTTAAAAACTACCCGGCGTAAATATTTTCATTCCTGTATTGGAGTTTTGATTTTGTTTGTTTGTTGTTTTGATTTCGCGGTACATTTGCCAATTAGAACGACATACCGCAAGGTTTATTTGGATGTTAATTTAATTTATTTCAGCGATTTCAGTAAGTAGTCGGCTACTAAACGCTTTGAAAACAGTCCTGCCACGAAACACAAGCCTGTAGCAACACAAATGATCCTCATTTCAACCGTACATCGACAGAAGCTGGCATTAGTAATTGAAAGAGAATGGAGTCAGAAACGTTTTTGCGCAAAACACTCTGACTGAAAACTTTTTTGGTGGGATGTTTTCCTCGGATCACAAAAAAGTACGTATTTTATGTTCGGGAAGGGGGGACTCGTTGCTCGTCGGAAATGCTAAAAAAAAACAGCCTTAAATGTACCACAATCTCGTTTGATGGGCTTGGATTAAATAGATTTTTACCCCTGAAAGGTACATTTACCAATTCTAGAACAAAATATATCATATTATGTCATATTTTCCGGCTCATTACCCTAAAAGGTACCTCGATAATTCTAACGGTGGTGAACGGTGGTGCCGATCTACAAATTTTGATCCCTAAAAGGTACGACGAGTCTTCCCCCACCCTCTGGATTTTAAGTCATACGGTAGAATCGAGGCATTTGATTATGTAAGGTAGATACACTAAAAATGACAGTTAGCTATTTACCTGTACGGCTCTGGTTGGTACCACAACGGGCGACGTGTTGGTCATACTCATACCCTGAAGAATAAATAATTAAGCGTTCAAATTGTTACATGAAAGACATTTATCTGATTATCTTATATTCTTTATTACTGCGCCTTTCAATAACATGCGCACTCTGGAGTTCACGCCCCATAGCTAATGCTGCTGTCAATCATAAGTTTGGCGACAAACATTGGACCCCTGAAAACAGAAACTGACAAAAAGATCGAATCCACCAATCACAACCCACAAACATGACCACGTGACCATGTTGAGTTTAAACATGCTTGTTTTCTGAGACGTCCGCCCACTATGATAATTGTTGCAGTTGAAAACCAAACTGTTGGTTAAGTTTTGAACTTCGTTTTTTTGAAAAGTGCAGTAAACAAAGCGGAAATGTGAATAAATGACAGTGGCGTCTATCGTTCAGTACTTACAATCATTCCGTGTTGAAGAGCTTTAGCGCTGTACCATCCTGCTATACCGTAGTGGGTTGAACCTGAACGACAACGTAACAGCGTATTAATAATACACCATTAAACATCAGAATTAAAAGGACAGTGTCCCGGATGACACTTTGTCGTGTTTTCGTGAGTATGGAACTTGCTTAGCTTAATGGGGAGAAAAAATCGCCAAAAGTTATGAAAGAAAAGGAATATAAATTAAAGAGACAAAATAACGACTTAAAACTCAAGGTTTCGCCACAAAGACAATTTTGTTTTTTTCACCGCCTGTAACGCAGGTAATGCGTAATCAAATTTGATGAACTGTAATCGAGCACTTATTCTCAAAAGGTTTGCTCTGCAGAATCTTTTTACCCAATTAAATTCTACATTTGGTGGCATTTAGCAAATGAATATAACGTGGCGATTGGGCTTCCAATGGATTCCATGAAATATCCGTTTTCTTTTGAAAGGCCTTAGTTGACATAAAAAAGTAGTAAGATGTCACTTCGAACTTTGTTAATATGGATAATCATTTTTTTCAGAGGAATGAAAAAGCTATTTCGTGGATTACACTCAAATGTTTTACAAATCAATGTTACCAATCCATGCTTTACAAATCCAAGTTCTTCCAAAAAATAATCCAGTCCAGTCCAGTCCAGTCCAGTATAATCCAGTCCAGATTTTCAATATGCCCGGTAAATTCCCTATAACCGTATCCATCCAATGATCGTGGAGGAGCTTCTCCGCGTTTCATTTTCTGTCGTTTATCAACAAAAACTGACCTTTGCAAACCACCCAGCCAACTCCATGCTCTTTTGCTTTCTTGATCGCTAAATCCATACAAAAATTACCCACAACCTGTGAGAAAAGATTTATTACGGAATGATTTTGATGAATTTGGCTGTGTAAAAATGTAGTAAGAACCATCTAGTAACATTGACGAATACAGTACAGACCACAGAGATGTCAGAGCTTTATGTTATTTTTTTTGTGAGTACTTGCACAAAATCCAACACTAGTAATCAAAAGGCTTGTATAAGCGGACTCGTGAATACGAAACAACCTTCGGACCCTCCCCTCCCCTAGGCGTCTTGCTCCCCCCCCCCTCTCCACCTCCTTTGTCCTACTCTTCACCCTCCCTTTCCATACAGCCGATCAACTGATGAAATTAATGGAAATTTGCATATTTCCCCCGTATGCTATAACTCATGCAACGCTTCGCGTATTCACGAGTAAAATAAACATAATAAAAAATAATAATAATAACAAGAGGCTGCACGTGGCCTATACTCATGCGCATGAGACTCTAAGACGCGTTGATTGAAGCTACCAATTTTTCTGTACTCGCTTTTAATATTTAATTTATTGATTCCCGATCAAATCCACACTCGTCTATTGCTTTCCAAGCTGTGAATTATTTCTGTTACATTTGAAAAGACTACTTAAAAAGCAATGAAGTCAATAAAAATCGACATTAATATGACATGCATTCCACGGTCCATAATCCACAGAAGTCCAGTCCCAAAGTCCAACGTCTTTTTAAATCCGATGGGCTGTAGTAACGACGCCGTTTTGCCGTGTGTTTCTATTGTTCTTTCTTTAAAAAAAAGTCTTAAAATTACTCACCACAGGCAGCGAGGACTGCTCCGACACAGGCATTGTAAAGAATCGGCAGTAAAAAGATGAATAAATTGATAATATGCTTACCATCACGAGAGATCGATGTTTGGCATTTTTGCCTCGGAAGAACTCTGATTAAAAATAGCTCTTAGATTTTCAGAATCGCGAGAAATTCGGCCTCAAGTTGTATGCTGTATATAAAAGCAACGTTCACCTCAATGGGAGAAATACAGGACTAACTTATACACCAATAACACCAAATGACGGAAAATGTTTGTCAGGCGCATGCGTAAGAAACATTTGTCTTATTTTTCAATGTACCATAAAGAAGAAGCAATTTCTCTAAACCAACAAGACGATAAGGACCTGCATGTTACCAAGAATTATCTCTTACGCTTTATACCTATCTGTGTAAAGCGCGTTTCTATTTTTAATTGCTTTTATGAAGAAGGCTACCACAAGGAAGTCAGCGATTCGTCGGAACCTAATACATACGTAGTGTGACGCTTCCATGACGTTGTTTTGGTGTCGTTACTGTTTAAGTCATTCCTGAAAACCGGAAGTCAAATATGTACTGTATTGACCGAGAGAAAAGCGTAAGCCTGGGAATAATAAATTAAAATATGCGTGCAGAAATTTGCATGCAAAATCGTGACACACACAAAAAAAAAGAAAAGCGGAGGGCATTTTATGGGCGCGATCCATTCGACCAACATTTCCGGAAATTCCGGTACAAAATCGAATGGAACAGAAATTTTTGAAAAATTCGTTAAGGAAATTTTGGTCCCGTTTTCCGAAATGTGGAATTTCCCGAAATTTTCTGTTCCATTTGACATTTCTACTCGGTGCGACAATTCAGCCATGGTTGTTGCCTCGTGAAAAGCTACAAGATGGGCGACGCCAGGCACCCACGCCAGGAGATTTTTGTTATTGTTGCATCTGTTTCTTCACGTTTGACGGTTTAGAATTCTTTCGTCGACGTGTTTGTGGATGATTCAGGAAATATCGCTCCTGCCGTTGGTAAATTGAAAACAAAGCTGAATGACTTGAGCAATACGCTTGTAAAATGTACGAACTTCTTTGCATATGAATTCCCGCCAATTGTGAATATTCCTTGTTTGTGGAATCGAGTTCTTGTTCTTACTATGAAAATAAGCTTACTGTGTCTATAGGTACTATGGAAGAATTGCAACCAGTCTCAACAACGTCGCCTGCTAAAGAAACTAGATCGGTTCATTCAAGTGGAAAATACCGTTCCATTCGACATATGAAAATTTCGGAAATTCAAACCGGATTTTTTGGTCGAATGGATCGCGCCCTATAACTCATTGCGCTTTGCGCATGAGTAATAATAATAAGATAATAATAATTCTTACTTTTCTATAAAGTCATGTCACTATAAGACTATATGTAAAAGTAATGTGAAAATATAAAAATAAAATGAATCTATGTACTATCAAACTATAAAATCAAGAAAAAGTATAGTGTTATTGACAAGTTTAAACGCAGAATGCTTTCCTGAAAAGGAAAGTCTTCACTTGGCTTTTAAAAGTCTCCACCGATGACGCCCTGCGAATGACAACAGGAAGTTCATTACACAGGGAGGAGCCTTGGCAAAGGCTAGCTCTTTACCCGAGGTTTTCAGCATTGTCTTGGGGACCACTGACATATCCTGACAGGAACGCAGGTTGTACCGACCGACAAAGATGCCAGATGGCCAGACAGGCCAGAGATGTAGGGTTTGTACAACAGCAGCAAAATCTTCAACGTCACCCGGTACCGAACAGGAAGCCACTGAAGTCTACTCAGGACGGGAGTACAAGCAGACGACACGAGCCGCGGCATTGAGAACCCTTTGTAAACGGTCATACTGGTATTATGGGAGACCATAGAGTGAATTACAGTGGTCGAGATGTGTGGTGACGAATGCATACACCAAAATCTCCGTCGTTTCTTCCGAAAGGAATTTCTTGATCTGCCGGATGTTATAAAGGCTGTGGAGTGCCTTTCTACACACCTTAGCAATGTGAGAATTCATTGACATGCGGGAATCAAACCATGCTCTATATATGTTTACGCACGATCTTCACAGGTTTACGGAGCCCCATAAGGGACACGCACACTTTTCATTTTACTGCCACTTTTAGTGCCACTTTTAGTGCCACTTTTAGTGCCACTGTTGGTGCCACTGTTGGTGCCACTTTTGGTGCCACTTTTAGTGCCACTTTTGGTGCCACTTTTGATGCCACTTTTGGTGCCCTTTTTGGTGCCACTTTTGGTGCCACTTTTAGTGCCACTTTAAGTGCTTGTTTGGTTACCGTTAATCGCGGGCTCACTGAGATGCGTTCCCTCGTGGACTGCAAAACATGGCATCGATGTGAAGAGGTATGCGGCGCCCATTTCAGTTTGTTCGCGCAGAATAAAGCATGAGGATGATCTCTATAGTCCTTTTGGCAGTTATTTGCACCACTTCAAGCTTTATTTGCCTGCAATCAGAGGCAATGCTCTTACACGTGATGAAGTTATAGAAAGCTACTTTAACCTTGGACTCGGTGCTGAAGAAATTGAATTGTTTCTCGTAAGATAATACTGAGCTACTATTTTAAGGTTGTTGTTTGACGATCCTACCTCCAGCCATAAAATCTTTCGACTAAGGCCATCAAAGGTACCATGGATACAGAACCCAAACGGTTTAAGCTGGTCATAGCCGTCTATATGCCACAAATAGTTATTCCCTTTAGATCTGTTAATCCTTCTTCGAAGTCTATGTCTGGATCGAAGGTCTTTCAGTAATACTTAACGAACAACTTCTCTCGTAGTGGTAAGTCCATAATGATTTATCATTTTGGTGCATGGCCCGGTACCCAAGTAAACTTCCACTACCCCTTTTAAATTCCTTTTCCACTGCCTCTACTATTTCATCTACGTTTTCTACACCCCAATAGTAGTTTTAGAGTTGGGGGCACCAGATCAAAAAAATATTTTTTTGATCTGATACCAACCCAGCTCTAATACTACTTTCCATATGATGGCAACCAGTTTTTTTTGTTTCCATTTAATGTAAACCAGTTTTTGGAAAACTATATGTTTCCATAAAATAATTAAACTATATGTTTCCATAAAATAATAAACTATATGTTTCCATAAAATAATTAAACTATATGTTTTATAAAAAACAAAGTGCGTTTATTCCATTGCGTGATTCCACATAATAGAATCCTTTGCGTGACACAATTCTCGGAAACACAGGAAGTCGATGATGTCATACAATAGGGGGTTCCCCCAGGAAAATGAGTCATGAGACAGTCGTATGATTTTTTCAACCAATCAAAAGCTTCACATTTTCACTACACAATCGTGAAATGTTTCAGTGAAAAGTTATTAATTTGTGTAACTTTTCAGTGAAAGTCATTTGTGAAGTTTAGAGAAGATGCCTTACTCTCTGAAAAGAAACAAATATCTTCTCCAAATTAATGAATACTGATATGTTAAAAGGTAAAGAAATATTATTTTAGTTGTTAATAGCATAATGCCCATATGCGTGACTTGTCGCACCATTATCGTGAATATATCGTTTGTCATCAAAGCAACTGAGTGATACTTTATTGATTTCATAACTTCCTAATTGATGATTTTGACTCCTAATTGTTTTCATTTGATGGTGCATCTGTTTATTATTGAAGAGTGTGTCTTTATAGTTTTCATGTTGGATTTCATTTTTAATGACATTCTTTTTGATTCCTTTTGCTGTTTTTCCACCTTTTTGATCGTCTTTCATGTAGCTATACATTTTTGATCGTAGACCGACGAATTCATAAATGGGAACTCCTGCGGCTTCATCTTTGAATTTACCAATTACTTTTTTATTTAACTTATTAAAATACGGTGAGCTTTCACGGTAGTCGCTGTCATCGAATTTATCTTTATCGTTCCAGAAATCCCTATAGACGTCTTCGGTTTCGATTTCATAGGTTAGGGAGTCTGTATCGGTAAAGAGCAGCTTAGCCTTATTACCATACTTATCTTTGATATAGTTATAATGAAACTCATACATTAATGTCTTACTAAGATCTAGAATACACATACCCACATATGCCGGCCTGTTTAGGGTTAGTGTTTCTTTGATCTTATGAACGGCTACAAGGTTTTCATTGAAGATCTTACTACTTACATAAGTAGGTTTAGCAGCCATTTTTAATAGTTTCTTTTCATCAGTTACTAATCTGACATCAACTCTCTTTCTTAAGTTTTCCATTGTTTTACCAAAAACACTATTATTCATAAGTTTGAAAAAATCTTTTTCAAAAGCATTTTTAGCATTCTTTCGTTTGTTGGTGTTGAAGTCAATGTATTGTTTAAGCCAAGGTGACTGATTAAATTCTAATACTCGATGAACCTTAATGACTTTTAATCCAAGATCTGTATATAATTGAAGGTTTCTATAATGTAGAACGTATTTTTCTTTGTTTCTTAAAGTTGGAATCAGTTTTTGTACGAGACCTATTGATATATTATATTTATTCGCAATGTTTTTACAATATTCAGACAACATGTCTTTAGTTATTTTTATCTTTTCCGGTCCTAGTGGGTAGTCGTTATGAAGGTCATGCAACTCTTTGGGGTATTCTAAATCAACTTCTAATATTAAACCTTTTTCGCTGTTTTCATTGTATTTAGCTAAATCTATGTTGTTAATCTGTTTATCTGTCATCCATCTAAAACCACCAGTTGGTAGGTATTGTGACATAGCCCAACCATATAAATTATTAGCGTCTAGATACATGATATACTTTGAGGGTGTCTTCTCATCGTATGATTTCATATATTTATTGTTAGCTTTACCGTATCGATTGGCTATATACGATATACCACCACGCATACCCTTTTCAATGAATTGAAACATATCAATATCAACCATAAGCTCTAATTTAATGTTAGTCATTTTTAGCATAGCATCCCATGACAAACCAGGAGATGTGAAATAATGACATGGATCAAGTTTATAGTATTCTAAGCATGTTTTCCTAAAGTTTTCAAACACATCAGCTAATAGAAGGATATCAGATTTTAAATACAAGTCATGATACTCACCCATTCTTTTAAGCATGAATGTTTCCCATACAGTCTGAGCATGTTGATAATCTTTATTGCTTATATGCTCATTATTCATGATACTAAAAAAGTCTTCTTTTGTTGGTAGTTTTTCATTGAATTTATCAAAACTGTCCATGTAGTCATAAGGATATACTCCTTTTCGAGCCATTAAATCAAGCTCTTTACCTTTAAATTTTTGAGAGGTATATTTTAATGATTCTCTTGGTAGATTACTCACTAGTTTTTCCAAGCTAGAGCTCATAAATTGGAAACTATCAATGAAGGTTAGATGATTGCCCAGCATAAAGGCCATATACTTTTCCATGTTGTTAGGTATGGCATTAATATTCATCTGTATCTCCTCTCCTTTCTTATTTTTGTATGTATGTTTCTTAACAATAGCTCCAATCTCTTGCATTATAAAATGGCTGTCATAACCTCTCAAATTATGGAATATAACAGGAATTTTTATTTCTGCTGGATTTACTCTGAGTTTCAGATTACATTCTTGATGAGCAGAGCCTCTGTATTTACCAGTGATGTGACAATGGTCTCGGACTCGAATGTCCTTATCAGTATATTTTTTATTACAAATATGACATTCTTTGGCTTTTTGAAATTCCTCTTCATCATCTTTTGTCATTTTTAATGGTTTGTTAAATTCCTTTTTCATAATAGTTTTACAATATTTAACTTCTTTTATCATTTTTTCAATGAATTTGTACACAGCCTTTTCACCTCTGTAAATTTGTATTGGTTTGGTATGTTTATCATCATAACAACAAACGACCTTATATCCATAACCACAGTCTGTATGCTTCTGATAAGCCTCTGTGTATGATTTATCATTATTGGGTTGACAACCATGTATTTTTTCAGTAATAGCCTCAAAATCTGCATAAATGACGAATGGTACTGGTAGTTGTTTATGAAAGTTGTTGAATCTTAGTATATTATTATCCTTCTCAGGCATTTTTATCGCTTGTGTGCCATTCACTTGTATACAGTTTTCTTTATGATCAGTTAATACTCTTTCAGAGCTGAAGCATTGAAGACAATACATGCAGAAATGTTTTCTTTCTTTGTGTTTTGTCTGATTGTACATTAACTTGTTAAAATCTTTAATCAAGACATAGTGCTTGCTTTCATTTTCTGTTATAAGAAGCAGATTCATACGGTCTGCATATTTTTCTTTTGAGACATAAATTGGATATGGTTGTTTATCTTCATAACCGAAAACATTTATGTTGATATTATTTTGTTTTTCAATCTTGTTGTACTGTTTGGTGGTGACTGAGAATTCAATCCCCGAATAATCTAAATTTTCAATGAATTGCTTGTCAATTTTTTTAATTCTCTGTGGGTATTTGTCTTGAGGATTCAAATGTCTAATGTGACACCATCTAAAGCATTCATTGTCTTTATTTTTCATGTTTATCAATCCCTTAGCACTATTTCTTAGTTCTGAAGGTAATTGAATGTAAGATGATCCCTTTAATGGTTCGTATTTAACAATATTAATATAGTGGTTGTCAATAGATCTAATTGTCCATCCAGAACCCTCAGAAATCCATTGAGCTACACTATTTAATATCTGTCTATGTGGTTAATAATCGTCTGAGCCACACTGTTAAAATATGCAGTCTTAGACACTATTTCATCACCAGCTAGTTTCTCAAATGTGACCTTTAGTGTTTCAACAAATTTAATTCCTTTTGTATCACTTAGTAGGGTTTTAAAATGGTTTTCAATACCTTTTCTTGTTTGTTGTAATTGTGTTAAAGGGTCTTTATTATTCTTTAATGTAATTTCGAAGGATTTAGTATAACCTTTTAGAGCTTTGTCTGTTTGCTCTATCTTAGTCCTTGGAGCTGGAATAGGTTTAACTGTTTTTTTAGTCCTTGGTGTAGGAATTGGTGTCTTTTTTAATTGTTCTATTTCTTCTAACCATTCAGAAGGTGGGGGTGGTAATCTTTTCCTCTCAAAATAGTCAACCAATTCTTTTACTGTTTGTCTTGGTGTAGGCACTGGTCTCCTACGTTGTTTTTCGTCATCCCCTATTATAATTTTAGGAGCTGGTTTAGCATTCTGTTTCATTAACAGTTTAATTAGTTCTGACTTCTTAAGTTTCATAAGTTGGGATTTTTCAAAATTCATTCTATATATATAACTATATATAATATTTCTTTAAGTCATTTTCATAGTGCGTTTATTTTTGGAATCATTTTGGAAATAATTTGAGATAATCATATATGATTGGTCATATGATTATCTTTTTATGATATTCTTGTGTTATTCGTTGTTGTATTTTTGTGAATTCAATTGATGAATCATAGTTTTATTGTGTTTATATTTACTTGCAGGATGAAAATATTTATTACATTCAATACAATGATATTTATTATCTGGATTGTCATTATACTTCTTACAATAAAGACGTCCCATAATACGTTTTTCTTCATCAGTCATATACTTTTTAGGTCTTCCCCTTGATTGTTCTACCATTACTATATAGTATGATTATTTTTTTAAGTCATTTTAGTGCGTTTAAATATGGTTGATAATAGCCAGAAACATTAATATTTTTGGCTACAAAAAGCGAATACAGAGTAAATCTGAGATATGGGCTACTTGTAAATAGCAACATCTCTTTAATCCTTTAAAACCAACACTCTTTAATCAAAATTTTGTCGCTTCAAATATTTTATATCATCAACTTTGGTTTGTTTCAATATATTACAATCTTCGTCATAATTATCGTTTTCTGTCTCGTCACAGATAATCTTTAATAACTGTTTCAATGTTATATCTGCATCCATTTCATGTATTTTTTTATGATAAAGTTTCAATAGTTTTTCCTTATGTTGTAACATGTCCAACCTCTCTTCATTATCGCGTATTTTGTCATGAAGATATACTAATTCTTCTTCACAATCATAGATTCGACTTTCAATTTTTCTGATATGTCTACTAATATCTCTCATTATATAAACATTATATATTTTTAACATCTTTTAGCGGTATCCAACTATTAAAATCATCACTATATCCCTTCCATTTTACTAACGCTTGTTTTTTCTTATAATCTCTTTTGATAACCTTATCAATTCTAAATACATCCTGTTTTGCTAATTGTAATTCAGGTTCATAAAATGACCCTTCTATTGGTTCATTATTGAGATCTTTCAATTTGTATATTATTGGATTGGAATATTGGATTTTATCAACTGTAAATACCTCTTCAGACCAATTTGGAGTATATCCTTTATCAAATACCTTTCTTTTATACTTTGAAATTCTAACCTTATCACCAACTTTGAATTTTACTTTTGATGATGATGGTTCCATATCACCATATAGATTGAAATAAACAGTTCCTTCATTCTTTTTCTTAGATGCTTCAAGCGGTGACATTTTTATTGAACTGTGCTTAGTGTTGTTGTATTTTTTAACCAAATCATCTAAAATATTATGCCAAACAGTATTATTTTGAACTGTGAATTGTTTATACATTCTGGTTTTCAAAGTGCGATTAAAACGTTCAATCACAACAGCTTTACCTTCATTAAAAGTGGAATACATCTCAATATTGTTTTGTTTCAACCACTCCTTGAAAGTTTTATTATAAAATTCAGATCCTTCATCAACCCAGAGATATTTCGGTTTTCTTTTATACTTTTTTATGATGTCGTTAAATGCATCAGTAATTGAAATACCTGTTTTGTTTTTTAGTGGTATAGCCCAAGCAAATTTACTGAATACATCTATTACAGTCAATATGTATTTGAATCCTTTATTCCTTTTGAAGAGTTTATCCATAAAAACGAGATCTGCACTCCAAATATCATCTATTCCATTAACAATAACTCTTCTTGTTTTAAATTTTCGTTTGATTGGCTTATGTAATTCATCGGCTAATTGTTGAGCCCAATCATTTTTACTCAACGCCGCTTTCCGTTTTTTTGACTTCCCGTTTTTTGTTTAACACCAAGGCCTACTTTTTGTTTAGTGTTTATCATATTTCGAGCTAACCAATGACCCCATTGTCGTTTATTATAAGGTACATCATCCAGTGACTTAACCATTTTTCGATCTGCTTTATTTTTACATTTGACTTGATCACTTTTTGCTTTATTTCCACAAACACTGTAATCGACATCATGCTGCATACTGACAGCATCTGTTTTACCCGTTGGTTGCTGATAGATCTCAAGTATTTGACCAGTGTTTGGGTTATATTTCAATTGCTCATCAAGGGGATTCCCAGGTCCTGTATAATGATGTCCAGGTAGTACAAAGCCCTTCTTGGGTGCTATCTTTAATATAGCTTTATGAATATCAATCCCACTACCTTTATGCAATGGATCTAGTTTCTTACTTATATCTGAAGTTAAACTATCTAAGGCTTGATCCAAATATTTATCAGCCATTCCTTTAATCTTTTGTTTTGCAAAACCAGATTTGATTACTTTTGATGCTCCGATTCTGCCTAAATTATACAAACCTTTTAAAGCACTTTTAGCTGTAATTTCACCAAGACTGTGACTTCCTTCAATATCAAATAAGCCCGCCCCTTCAGACGGGCCTTTTAGTTTCCCTTATTTTTAACAAATTTGGTCTTTGTTATACCACATTCAGCGCAAGTGCATTTCAACATAGTTCGACCATTTTTAGTTTTCACATATCGTTCGCTTCCTGGAACACATTCAGTGACTTTCTTCTGTCTAACACAATATGATTTAACCATTTATATATATAAGTTAGATATTTCTGAAATAATGTTCGAGGAATCTCTCGTTCTTCATTGTGTCATATATGTCAAATACTTGCAATAAATTATAATACGAATTCCCCTTATTCATTTCGTTCAGAAAGTATAAACAGAAGTAGCCACATGTAGACGTTTTTATGTTTTGGATTTGATTATTTTGATGTAACAGAGTTAAATTCTTTCTTTTTGCATGATTTACGATTTCTTGAAATGGAGGCATACCAAATGAATCGAAATAATTTATCACATTATCCTTGACATAAGTTGTAACCCAATGACTTCCTGTCATATAACTAGGTTCTAGATTGTAAATAAATAATGCTTGGCTATGATTATGTGGAACTCTTTCATCCCTTGACAGAACATCACTGATTGGGATGTTTAAATATCTGCACCATTTTATTAGATCATGATTACTTAACGGGATGTCTTTGTGGAATTTCGGTTTTACAGTATTGCTCCTATAAGTGGGATGCCATTGAATGGGCTGTTTTTCCCTAATAGCAAGCCTTCGCCTCTTTTTGTTGTCTTTTTTTTTTGGTTGTTTTTTTTTAATCCCCATACCAATCGTATTATCAGGCCAACTCCCATAAAATGGAGGTGGTCTGTATGCACCAATTCTCGGAGCTCCTCTACCAGCTTTTTTCTTACTAGTTCCGAGTCTAGGAGCACCACTACCAGTTTTACCAGTTAAAGCATTTAGAAGGAGTGGGACACCAATGCTTGCCAACAGAGTGCCTAAAAATCCTCCTGATTGTGTTTTTGTTGGTGTGATATGAACACCCGAACCTGATTGAAGGGCATTCAATATATCCTGTTTTTGTTTCGTCGATAAAAGATGCTTATATTCTATCAGCTTATTGATTTTTTCTTGTGGTATGAGAAAACCACCAGACTGTATGCCTTTTCCAGATATAGCTTTAACAACCTGACTAGCACCTTCTGAAGCCAAACCAGCAAGAGCTGAAAGACCAAGGGTTTTACCAATAGTTGGTAAAGCTGCACGTCCAAGGGTTAGAATAGTAGTTAACAAACTTCCACCGACTTGTTTTCTAATATTTGTTTTCACAAGCTTAATGTCCATACCCTTATTCAATAGTCGATTATTTTCCAACCTTTTTTTCACCATTGCCGGGACATGTAGAGTATCATTACCACGAAGAGAGTCCTTCGTAAGTCTTAGAACGATCGTTTCCCTTTTATGGAAAGCATTGCTAAGTTTTTTCTTTTGATTGTCAGACAATTTCACATTAATCTCATAAAGTTGAGTCATTTGTTGTATATAATATATGTTATATAATTTTCTGGTTATAAAACATATATGAAATAATGATATTATTTGATTAGTAATTTATTACTTTTTACACTATAACCAATTCATTGCCAACCTTATCAATAACAACTTCTTCCTTATACAAAACTATAGCATGTACATTAAAATTTGCAGCTGGGTTAGCTGTTAATCTACAATCTTGGTCAGAAGTTTCGGGACACTTAACCTTTTTCCCCACAAATTGCCTTTGTCGTTACCTCCCCCTCCCCACCCCCAATACAATGTTGAGTTTCATGCATATACCCAAGCCACAATGTCTCAACTTTGTATTGGGGGGGAGGGGGGACTAGGAAATGGAACGATAGTTTCTCTCGTCGAAAATAATTGTCATTGTATAGTATTTTCTTAAGTGTCCCAAGCTATTTCGTCCACGGTTGTCCGAAAGAGAATTTTGAAAGAGGCAGGTCCGTCGCTTGAAAAAAAGCCTTTAGCAGCATAAATAGAGAGCCGGTGGTGGCAGCAGCTGCCGCAAGTGATCATGAAGGTAAGAACTATATTTTTGGGTCACATTATGCACAGTTTTTGGGTGTTTTTCAATTCAAAATTCAAGCATCGCATTCTGTGAACTTTGTATAGTTTCTGTTTGAGTCATAAGAAGCGCAAATATGGAACTGTTCCTATTACTGATAAAAAACACGTTGTCTATATGATGAAAGAAGCGTCTTTTTTCCACTAGCAGTGAGATTTAAAAGAAAAAAGACGCCTAAATGTTGAAAACATACACATTTGTGTTAGCACCGGAAGTGCCGTGTGAACAGTTCTCGGCTGAAATTCGACAGTACTCACATGAATTCTCAAGCCTAACAACTGAAAATGCGCGCGTTTACTAACGTTTTCTATTGCAATAGATGAGAAATAGTCTATTCAATGTAATTACATTCAAAACTCCCGAAGAGTTGTTGAATTTGTAATTTTATCAACAGTACTCACTCATAACCAAGATGAGAAATATTTGATTTCTTGTTTACTTTAACGCTAATATGCTGAGTACTGTTGAAAATCGAATAAAACGTGCAGTACTGATACAGACTACCTCCGTAAACAATTCTTCTAACAAGGTTAAAACATTTTAACTGCTTTCGTGGCTATCTTTCGGTGCCCGAGCAAGAGAAAAGAAGAAAATGCTGGTGAGTACTGTTGCCGAGTACTGTTGTCCTTACTCATTAATAATGACACGTGATGTGCGTGACTTTAAATCCGGTTTCAAATTTCCGGTAAGCTCGCATGTTAAATTGTGTTTGAAAGAAAACGAAACTCTTTCAATTGAAGCGTGAATTTAGGCTCCTAGAGACAAAAAATAGTGAGTCTTTTTCTTTTTTGGGGGTTCTTGCAATAAAAATCCGTTTACAAGCTTACCCATGTAGAGCGTTTGCTTGGTCAAATAGGCATAACATTTATTGCAAATTCATCATTTCTCTTCTTAGAGTGATATGGTCATCATTGGCCATAAGCTCCACTTTAAAAAGTAAAAGACCGATTGCATTATATCAAACCAAGACCTGTTTCTCTTACAATGTGACTTACATATAACTTACCCACCCCTCCCCCCATATTTTGTTATGTCACGTTTATTTTTCTAATGCTAAACACCCTAATGCAAAGTTAAACCATTAGATCTGCACTTCAGTCACAATATTTGGTTATTTTCTAGCGAAAATGAGCAATTTAAACAGAAACACATTCCGACAATCTTGGTCAGAAGTTTCGGGACACTTAACCTTTTTCCCCACAAATTGCCTTTGTCGTTACCTCCCCCTCCCCACCCCCAATACAATGTTGAGTTTCATGCATATACCCAAGCCACAATGTCTCAACTTTGTATTGGGGGGGAGGGGGGACTAGGAAATGGAACGATAGTTTCTCTCGTCGAAAATAATTGTCATTGTATAGTATTTTCTTAAGTGTCCCAAGCTATTTCGTCCACGGTTGTCCGAAAGAGAATTTTGAAAGAGGCAGGTCCGTCGCTTGAAAAAAAGCCTTTAGCAGCATAAATAGAGAGCCGGTGGTGGCAGCAGCTGCCGCAAGTGATCATGAAGGTAAGAACTATATTTTTGGGTCACATTATGCACAGTTTTTGGGTGTTTTTCAATTCAAAATTCAAGCATCGCATTCTGTGAACTTTGTATAGTTTCTGTTTGAGTCATAAGAAGCGCAAATATGGAACTGTTCCTATTACTGATAAAAAACACGTTGTCTATATGATGAAAGAAGCGTCTTTTTTCCACTAGCAGTGAGATTTAAAAGAAAAAAGACGCCTAAATGTTGAAAACATACACATTTGTGTTAGCACCGGAAGTGCCGTGTGAACAGTTCTCGGCTGAAATTCGACAGTACTCACATGAATTCTCAAGCCTAACAACTGAAAATGCGCGCGTTTACTAACGTTTTCTATTGCAATAGATGAGAAATAGTCTATTCAATGTAATTACATTCAAAACTCCCGAAGAGTTGTTGAATTTGTAATTTTATCAACAGTACTCACTCATAACCAAGATGAGAAATATTTGATTTCTTGTTTACTTTAACGCTAATATGCTGAGTACTGTTGAAAATCGAATAAAACGTGCAGTACTGATACAGACTACCTCCGTAAACAATTCTTCTAACAAGGTTAAAACATTTTAACTGCTTTCGTGGCTATCTTTCGGTGCCCGAGCAAGAGAAAAGAAGAAAATGCTGGTGAGTACTGTTGCCGAGTACTGTTGTCCTTACTCATTAATAATGACACGTGATGTGCGTGACTTTAAATCCGGTTTCAAATTTCCGGTAAGCTCGCATGTTAAATTGTGTTTGAAAGAAAACGAAACTCTTTCAATTGAAGCGTGAATTTAGGCTCCTAGAGACAAAAAATAGTGAGTCTTTTTCTTTTTTGGGGGTTCTTGCAATAAAAATCCGTTTACAAGCTTACCCATGTAGAGCGTTTGCTTGGTCAAATAGGCATAACATTTATTGCAAATTCATCATTTCTCTTCTTAGAGTGATATGGTCATCATTGGCCATAAGCTCCACTTTAAAAAGTAAAAGACCGATTGCATTATATCAAACCAAGACCTGTTTCTCTTACAATGTGACTTACATATAACTTACCCACCCCTCCCCCCATATTTTGTTATGTCACGTTTATTTTTCTAATGCTAAACACCCTAATGCAAAGTTAAACCATTAGATCTGCACTTCAGTCACAATATTTGGTTATTTTCTAGCGAAAATGAGCAATTTAAACAGAAACACATTCCGACAATCTTGGTCAGAAGTTTCGGGACACTTAACCTTTTTCCCCACAAATTGCCTTTGTCGTTACCTCCCCCTCCCCACCCCCAATACAATGTTGAGTTTCATGCATATACCCAAGCCACAATGTCTCAACTTTGTATTGGGGGGGAGGGGGGACTAGGAAATGGAACGATAGTTTCTCTCGTCGAAAATAATTGTCATTGTATAGTATTTTCTTAAGTGTCCCAAGCTATTTCGTCCACGGTTGTATATCGAAATATAAGCTGTTTTGGATCTCTTGTTACTTTTTCAGTTTGATATGTAAGATCAAAATAAATTAATCCATATAGAGAATTGTAATTTGCTAAATTCAATTGAGTTCCACTATTATAGTCGTTTTTCCTAAAACCGTATGACATTAAATCATTAAATATTCTTACTTTTGATTCCGAATCATACTCAGTTTCTGGATAAAAGACTCCGTTACCATACTCTAATCTGCAATTTAGTAATGATGAGTTGTTATCTCCTACATTTAATTTAAAAGTGTCCATTAAATAAGGCGAATCTTCAACCATTGCATCATTAGGTGGGTTGGTTCTTTTTAAATAAACAAAAATATGTTGAACATTATCAATACTACTTGATATTTGGAAAAATCCTGATGATTGTGAAGGAGCTGACAATTCATACATCTCCCTTAAATATTTCCATTGTGTTTCTTTCAAAAATGAACTAACAAATTTATCATACAGAGAATCTTTTGGTGTTAATTTTGGAACCCAAAGCAGAAACCTATTAACAACAATTCTGCCAGCATCAGTACCATTAGCCATGTGAATTAGTTCATCATCATTTTGTAGCTCAATGTTGAATTGTAATTGCATAGGTACTAACATTTTATCTTCAAGTTCTTCAAAAAATGAAAAACGATTTAACGGAATAATAATATTGATGTTTTTAGCGCCTCCATTACCATCGTTTTGTACAGCTTGAGTTTGTACTCGTCTAGCTTCATATCCTGTATTAGTATTAGCTGTTGTATTATCAGTATCTAAATACCAGAAACTGTTTTTAGCTACTGATCTGCTAAAATCATCAGAGTATTCTAACAAATTTTTTACGAAAGTCACTTTATGCAAATTATCAGTATCATAAACTATTTTACCTGCAGATTTAATCATAAGATGATCAATTAAACTATGTGATCCATTTATAATTGTAATTCTATCAGCTTGGGCATAGCCTGCTCCATCTGCTAGTTTTTGAAGCTGAAATTGAACTTCAAAATATGCATTATACCAATCGTAGAAACTCGATCGATCATTGATCGTGAATTTATACCCATTTTTCACTTGGTGTTGATTGTTAGCTGGGGTTCGGATTACATCATCAAGTTGGAATCGTACCAACTCATATCTTTGCAGATATTCACTTGTTCTAAACGACATTATATTATTATGTTAGATAATTTTACAATTATATACCATAATTTTGTAATATATAGATGTTTTCAATCATTTTATTGATTCTATACTACTCTTACTCTACGCCTTCTTTTCACACCAGATCCTGATATCAATCTATTGAGTATCATATCAGTACTTTCATCTTGCTGTTGCTGTTTAATGGGTGAGGATGGAACATTTGCCGTTTGTCTTGTAGCTCCTTTTCTCCAATTTGCCAATCTTTTCATTATTAGGTCTCCTGACTTCTGTGATACTGCCTCACCCAATCGCTTACCTGCATGCGATATCCCCGATTCTAGTGCCTTCTTTGCTATTGGCTTAGCAAATTTCTTAAAAACAGCTGATGCCACACTCTTTAATGGTTTGAAAATATTATCAACGATAAGCCCAGACCCTTTGTGTTGATATACAAATTTACCAAGTTGTGGATGGTAAAATCTTTTGAATTCATATGGTTTCATTTATACTATTATGTTATATTATTCTAAACTTTTCAGGATTAGTGAAAATGATGTATCTGCCCCATTCAGGTCAACTAATCTTCTTTTTCCATCGGTGATATAAATCCTTATACTAGAAATCGTATTCTTATTCACAGGATTATAGGTGATTCTCCGGGGTTCTAAGGTGAATGAATAACTAGGTTGGAGAACACTGGTTGAGAAGGAATAAATTATGTCCGTATCTTGACCGTCTACAAGTGAATCATTAATCAGATCACAATGGATATTCAATACATCTGTATCTTGTGATAGATTAGGCACTCTTGGCCCTATATTCGTCCCACTTTGTAATAATTTCTTATCAAACCCGATGAGTTCATTGAAATTGGAATGGGTTAGATCAAGTTGGTAATTCTGAGCCAATACTATCGTTACTCTGAATGTTGTATTATCGAATTCAAGAGTGATCGGATACGTATCACCAGTCTTTGTTATCTCCTTGATATATGTGTTGAAGTCTGTATAATTCCATACTCCAGCTGGAAAGGTGATGTTGTTAAATGTTGAACCACTATCGGAGCTATATTTGATTAATTGATTGTTGTATCCAGCATTAATATTAAACCATGTAAAACTCATATTGATGATTCTGTTAAGACCAATAACATATTGCATATTTCTATCCAAAATTATAGGTCTAGTAAATTTTGTTGTAAAATCCTCAGGTTTATTATTCCCTTGATCTTTTACACTATAAGATGATAATACTATCTCTCGTTCCATTTATATAATAAAGTTATATTAATTATATTTTGAAATATTGACTAAACAATTTATTATATTGTGGTCTATTGATTGTTGATGTCTTCAATAATGTGTCCAATATAACTACTCCTGTATTTCGCATATCAATGCTAGTATTTCCTGCCAATATTTCACCAATAATCAATTCCAATTTTTTAACAAGCTGCTTTACATCATTATAAAACATAATATTTCCGCCTCTCTGTTTTTTTCCCCGACTCTGGATTCCAGAACCTTTTATTGTTTCCAATTTAGTATTATAATGTTTTATGTATTCATTTAAAGTAACTCTCGCGTTGTCTATTCTTTTGTTCCGCACTTGTCTTTCACCTGATGATATCTCCCCCTTATTGTATTGTTTTGTAACAGTTGCTTTATAGCCACTTAATTGAGCCCTTTTGGATTTAGCCTCCTTTATAATCTTATTAAGATATTTCTTAGTCTTTTGGGGTGTTATTGTTGATTGATTCAATATCTTATCCACATTTTCATAATTCACAATACCAATATCATTCAAAATCTCATTACTCGTATCTTCATCATCTAATGCATAATCGATCTCTTCGTCGTCATCATATTCTGGTGGTAAATCATCAGGTTCCTGAGCTTCCATAAGATCTTGTAAAGATTCTTCATATGTTGGAGGTTTTGGTACCAGTTGTTTATCTTGATTTGGTGGTACATAATCACCAAACAGATCATCAATTTCCATTTCTTCAAAAGGATCAACTTCAGGCATATAGTCAATTCCAGGCTCACCTTTCTTAGGCGGTCGCTTTTTTCTCTGAGGTATACTCGAAACTAAATTACTGTCAATAACATCATCTAATTTACTAGTCACTGGTTTAAATACCTTCGCCAATGACTGTTGGCTTGTCTGCTGACCAATATCATGTTTCGTTATTATATTATGAACATAATTAATCTTATTTCCTAATTCAGATTTATTCTTTGCAAGTTCTTTCCATTTAAGTAAACTCATTTATTATTATATTATTATATTACATAAAAATGAAAATCATATATAAAAAATAACGTTTAACACCGTGTTATACACCGTGTATAACACCATGTTATATTGAAATAATATACCCATATAATATAAATGAAAATACCAAATTATGACGTTGAAGACGATGTTGTCTCAAACTTTAAACAGTTACATGAATTCATGCCTGATCGATCATTTCGGATGTTGGTTTGCGGACCCAGCGGTTCGGGGAAAACTAATGCACTAATGCATATGATCATCCATCTGTTGTATTTTGATAAAGTATATCTTTATGCTAAAAACTTAGAGCAGTCCAAGTACCAGAATCTTATGGATATGTTCCAACCAATAAGTGATGAAGTTGGCTATGAAGTTATTGAAGCAAACAACGATGAGATTATTCCCGTTGAAGACCTTGACTGTGACTCACAGAAATTAGTAGTATTTGACGATTTCGTATGTAATAAAAACCAAAAACCCTTGGTCGACTATTTTATACGAGGGAGACACAAAAATTGCAGTGTGATTTATCTGAGTCAAAGCTACTATAAGACACCAAAAGACATAAGATTGAACTGTTCACATTTCTCTATTTACGAATTCCCAAGTGCTAATGAGAAGAGTCTAATTTGCCGTGAAAACAGTATTCCAAAAGAATTATATGAGAAAGCAACTAAAGAACCATATTCCTTCGTATATATTGATAAGCCACGGAAATTCACAACTAAGAATTTCAATGGAAAAATATAATATAACTCAATTATATATGAGTTACTCAAATGGAATTTTACGATCGTCACAATCTACTAACCACCCACAACATGGCTTACGTGGCTTACCTGGCGTAGGGTTCAAATTAACAGAGGATGGTGATTACGATATGCAAGGTAAAAAAGTAGTTAATATAGGACAAGTTACTGGCTTGAACAACGTTGTTGATTTCAATTTTGTAAGAAATACATTTGTTAGTAAGCATTTACCATTCGTTACCGCAAATCTTGATATGAAAAACAATAATATAAGAAATTTAAAAACACCAATTTCAGAAAAAGATGCTGTTAATAAAGAGTATGGAGACACGCATTATTTAAAGTTAGATGGAACAACTCATATGACAGCAGATTTAGATCTGCGAGGAAATAAATTAATTCTACCCGGAGAAATTGATATGGATCGAAAACTGATCACAAATATGGATACGGATGAAGACAATGATCTTTCTGCCGTCAATATGATCACTTTGAAAAAATATCATCCTAATGCTCCAGCTCACACTCATGAAGTGACTAAAGATATTGATTTGAAGGAGATGTACAATATTGTCCAGTCAAAACAACAAACATGGCATGATTTGGGAGCCAATTATAACAATCTAGTTTCTTACAATGATGTCAAAAATATATTCTTATCCCGCAAAGAGACGTTTCCAATGGAGACGGCTTTGGATATGGAAAATCACACCATTTTTAACGTGAAAGACCCAACTGTCGATGACCAAGGCGCAAACAAAAGATATGTTGATACACATTTAAACGAAAAATTAGACAAAACGATTTCCAGCGATCTTGATATGCAAAGTTATAAAATTACTAATTTAGCAACACCTAAACCACATGAGAATAGCGCTGCCGTAAATGTTTCATTCTTCAACGCCGAACTCAATGATTCTAATACAAACTTGTATACACGAATAACAGACGATTATAAGAGTTATGTTAATAAGTCACACATAACTTCCTCTACTACCGAAAAAGACGTTTTCAGATACCTGATGGAAGATGTGGACGAGAGCTCGTTGGAGAGTAATATTATTGTTAATGGAATCATCAATTTTGTATCAAGCCCACACAAAATCAATAAGAAAGCCTATGATATAACTCTTACGACAGACAATAACGAGTTCAGGTCAAGGATAGGTTTTAATGCATACAAACTTCCTCAAGGTGAGTTCACTTTGGTGATTGAGTTTTTCGTTCCAGATAAAGCTCACATTAGTTCGACATCTGTCAATGTTGTCTCATCAGTTCTTAATATCGGACAGCAAACTACAAAGATATTCAACACTGAAGGATATACAAAAAGCATTGTTCATTTACATAAGTATCAAGTCTCTCCACCTGAATATATAATGATAGACCCTCATGGAAGTATATCGACTGGTAATACAAAGAAAGCACATCTAATCGTTTATGGTGTTCAAGGCTATGTCTCGAGTGTCGACCCAGATGTATTTGATACTGTTTTTGTAATTGAAGGTGGAAAAATGGTTATGGAGACCGATATTGATATGAATGGTAGAAACCTAATTGGTTTACCAAAACCCAAACAGTTACAAAAATTCATATTTTTAGGCAATTATATGAAAAATAAGAACAGTTATGATATCATATTCAACGGTTCATTATCTTTTATTGCATTAATCAATTTGAAACTTATAAAATTATGGCTGATGATATTGGACGATAAACCGCCTGAAGGATATGAAAAAATGTTTATATTAATTCATAACACTTCGTTCGCTCCGCAGAATTGGGAAAAAACATCAAAGAAAATTTTATACACTTTCAATATATCAACATCAGTTATCAATTTCAGGGAAGATGCAGACATACAAATCAAATTGATATCATTTGATGATGACATTACATTTGCACCTTATGATTGCCATATCAGTGCACTTTTTGAAGAGTTTTAATATATAATTATCTAATATATTGATATATATATAAATGGCAATTCTCACACAGTCAATTAATTTTTGTAATAAATTTTTCACAGCCCAAAAAACCCTACATCCTAATACTACAGATGAAATATTAAAATCGGCTTTAATATATCAATTTTTGTATGTAAACTATTTGAATGAGTCAATATCAATGAACCAAATATTAGAAAAACACCCTAACATCGGCTTAATAGGACCGGGTTCTTGTACTCTAAATACCAATTATCAATTTTTAATAAAACATGCCATTTTCCATGACGCATTCGGAAGATTTTACAATGACTATGAAAAGGGGCCTGGCTACACATATTGTTGCCATTCATTGCCTAAGAAAATAAAAAGATCTCCAATAATGGGCCAAATAAGTAGTGTATTTTATTGTCTTCTTTCAAATCCTAAAATATAATTATCCAAATATATAATATAATGACTAAAACAGATAAAACAGAAATATTCGATTTCAATCATATTGATACAAACATAAGCCCAGAAAAATTATCTGAAATCAAAGCATTGTATAAATTTTATCATAAACGCTTTTGGTGTTATAAGAAGGCTTTCAAATATTTCAAGAGATTGAATTTAATTATTAATGTAACTTCAACAGGCTTAGTAGTTATTGGTACAGTAGCTGGTAGTATCACATTAAATCCTGCTATACTAGCTTCTATTTCTGGAGCTGGTTTAGTTCTAAAAACAGTAAGCGACATTAATAATTATTCGAAGAAAATAGAAATGTCTAAATTTGCATACACAACATATGAAAAAGTATTAGTTGATTTACGGTCTTGTTTAAGAGGAAATCAATTTAACCACACTGTTTTCATCAATGAAATGAGACAGTTAGATGAAATAATCATCGATCTTTGTCCTCTTGCCGATAAATTTGATAAACAGTATGATAAAAAATTCATTTCCGAGTAAACTTTACTAACAAACTTTGTTCAATAACTCATTCATAGGGAAAACCCCTTTGCATGACGTATGATGTTTTTCTGAGAATCACGCAACAGGTCACCTTTTAATAATTTTGTTTATATCATTCTTTATCAATTCATAAACATGTTTCCACCAAGTCTCATAGAATTTTAATGTCTTCATTGACTTCGTTACTTTAATACTCTTGTATGGAAGCTCAAGCATGCTAAATAATTGCTTGATAATAAATTTAATACTAATCATCCGTTTACGGTTATTGTTAACCTGCGATAATACTTCATTAACCAAAGCGAATATTCTCAGGATTTTCTGTCTATTATCATTACTAATTTGCACATGATTCTGTTGTGCTATATGATTGACCACATTCAAAATATGATATTTTCTTATATACACACTCTTTCTAGTCATTTTATATTTGTTATCATGGAAATCGATATATGGAGCTTGTAAATCATATCCATTAACAACACCACAATTTTTACAAACATTCATTCCATTGTCATTAAACATATCTTTTTTATCACAACATGATTCAACAACTTCCGTATTTCTAACAACATCTGCTAATCGTTGGTCACAAAAGGGACAGTTTAACTCTCCTGTATTCTTAAATTCGTCATGAATTTCCAAATTACAATTCATTCTATACTATTATATGAGATTATATTTTTAAAAAATACCGCAGTTGTGAGATAGCGCTGGTCCAATTGCTTCAGAGAGAAAGGCATCTTCTCTAAACTTCACAAATGACTTTCACTGAAAAGTTACACAAATTAATAACTTTTCACTGAAACATTTCACGATTGTGTAGTGAAAATGTGAAGCTTTTGATTGGTTGAGGGAAATCATATGACTGTCTCATGACCTTGAAACGCAATATTATGACTCATTTTCCTGGGGGAACCCCCTATTGTATGACATCATCGACTTCCTGTGTTTCCGAGAATTGTGTCACGCAAAGGATTCTATTATGTGGAATCACGCAATGGAATAAACGCACTTTGTTTTTTATAAAACATATAGTTTAATTATTTTATGGAAACATATAGTTTATTATTTTATGGAAACATATAGTTTAATTATTTTATGGAAACATATAGTTTTCCAAAAACTGGTTTACATTAAATGGAAACAAAAAAAACTGGTTGCCATCATATGGAAAGTAGTATTAGAGTTGGGTTGGTATCAGATCAAAAAAATATTTTTTTGATCTGGTGCCCCCAACTCTAAAACTACTCCCAATCTCCTCAGAATTTTTTTCAACTGCCTTACGCTAACCATGGACACTTACGAGAAATAATACAATTTCTTCAGCACTGAGTCTAAGGTTAAAAGTAGCTTTCTATCACTTCACCAGGTGTAAGAACATTACGTCTGATTGCAGGCAAATAATTCGGAAACACAGCCTTTGAAGTGGTGCAAATAACTGCCAAAAGGACTATAGAGATCATCTTCATGCTTTATTCTGCGCGAACAAACAGAAATGGGCGCCGCATACCCCTTCATCGACGCCATGTTTTTCAGTCCACGAGGGAACGCATCTCAGTGTGCCCGCGATTAACGGTAGCCAAACAAGCACTAAAAGTGGCACTAACAGTAGCACCAAAAGTGGCACCAAAAGTGGCACCAAAAAGTGGCACAAAAAGTGGCACCAAAAGTGGCACCAAAAGTGGCACAAAAAGTGGCACCAAAAGTGGCACCAAAAGTGGCACTAAAAGTGCCACTAAAAGTGGCACTAAAAGTGGCAGTAAAATGAAAAGTGTGCGTGTTCCTTATGGGGCTCCGTACAGGTTCGATCGTAGACCTCCAACTGTAATCTTGTCAATCTCAGACACTTGCTGTCGGAAACCAATGATTACAAACTCGGTCTTGGAGTCATTGATCAGAAGACGGTTAGAAAGCAACCAGGCACGGACATCAGCTACACAGTTCTCGACACTCCTCAGCGCAACACCCTGAGACACAGGAGGGTTTGGTCGAAAAGACAGATTGATTTGGGTGTCGTCAGCGTAACTGTGTGGACTGTGTGCGTTGGGTAGTTGTTTTTCAATGATTATGAATAATCCAGCCGCGTAGAGTAAGAACAAGACAGGTCCCAGACAGACTTCCCTGTGGAGCTCGCGACCCGAGGTTGAATGCATCGGATAAAAATTTAAACTAATTTTAATTAACTTATTCAGATAAATAAGAAGACATGCAATAACCAACTTTGGGTCTTGCCAAGAAAGGACTACCCTATGTAAATAATGAAATGACTGTTCTCACCGGCCCAAGCACATTGTTACCATTCACCAGTGCAGTCGGTCCCGTTTCTTTGTCAATGCTTGGTTCGCCCTGAGGTTCCATCGTGCCATTCTTGATGTCACAGACGTAAGTATCTTTAAGAGAACAACACAACAGGTTAAATAACCTGTGTTACAATCAAGAACACGAGCAGCTAACTTTAGTGACATATATACTCGTGATTTTCTTTGCTGTAATTCTGAAAATTCTTGTCTCTTTATTTATTTAATATACAATACAACGCAATAAACTTTATTTATCCACGGTGGTGACTAAAGCTACAAGCTCATGGAGCCATAGAGAAAGAATTTTTTATGAAAAGAAGTCGAACAATAGGCTAGGAGTGAGGCGAGATCTTGGTAACCCGGCTCATATGAAGGGGTCCTGGTACAACCCCCACCCCCACACCCGATAAATGTGCATGGTAATCACAAATCACTCTTATTTTAAATCGTATCCGCAGAAGTAGCACAACAGATGAACAGTGAAGTACCACAACAGATGAACAGTGTGCTTAAATACTATACCCTGAGTAGTACTATTAAAGCCACTTTTCCGACCGACCTTGTAAGGTCGAACCTCCATGTGCGACCTCCTCTCCTAAGTGACCACTTTTCCAAAATACCAAATTTCTTCCAGTCAAATCATTATAGTCCAAACCTCTCCTAAGCGACCCCTTTTCCAAAATACCAAATTTCTTGCAGTCAAATCATTATAGTCCAAACCTCTCCTAAGCGACCCCTTTTCCAAATACCAAATTTCTTCCAGTCAAATCCTCTCGTAAGCGACCACGACCTGAACGCTGGTAAGCGACCACTCGCCCATTATTCGATGTCAAAAAGTCCAATAAAACGAATATTATCATTTGCATCAAAGCTTCAGTATGATACAATATTTTGCAATGAGTGCTTTGTGGTTTATTGGACTGCGAACCGTCTCTCATTTTTCTTTAGTTGGTCGAGCGAGCACGCGCGCGCGAGCGGCGAAGCCGCGAGGCGCGTGGATCAAGGCCGTCCGCCAATAAAACTAAAACTGCCCTCGATCCTCGCTCGCCTCGTGGCTTGGCGGCTCGCGTGCGTGCTCGCTCGTCTAAGTAAAATAAAAACAAGAATCTGTACAAAGCTTGAACTCGTGGCGTCTTTATAACCCAGTGCATTGTTTAGTGCTTTGAGTGTTTTTACGGAGAAACATAAAATTATGTCTGAAAAGTAAGACTACACTCAGTAGTAGTAAAATCGGGTTTTAATGGTCTTGTAACCCGGCCTGTTAAATCGATGACAATCGATCATCGGAAATCCAATCGATCAATCGATAAAATTAGTTAATTGATATCGATTGATATCGGCCAATCGATGAACAATCGATAATCACAAAAAATGTCCCGCAAATTATCGATTTTTGCGTGTTTTCTCGAACTCGTGTAACAAAATTCCAAACAAAATTTGTGGTCAAGACACGCGGCATCGCAAGCGGGAAGTTACCCTTGTGATATCCGATGTCGTTGTGAAAGGGTATCAGGAGTGTTCATTTACTGTTGAAATTCGTGACAACTTCTCCGCAAGCAAAAAAAGGGAAGATCGTGGCAATGCTTTTAAGGTGATTTACAACTGTTGTGTTATCGAAATAAAATCATTTCATTGCTGATTTGAGCGTCATAACATGAATAAAATACAACACCGATGACAATCGATGGCAATCGATAAAATCGATATCAAGTTATCGATTTTATTGGAAATCGATGGTCAATCGATTATGACAAAAACATACGTCATCGATTGATCATCGATTTCCAATATCAATCGATTAATTGGCATCGATTGATATCGATTGATATCGATTTCATCGATCATCGATTTTATTGATTTAACAGGCCGGGTCTTGTAAGTGCCCCTAAGGGCCTGGTCGCACTAGGGGTATTTGGATCAAATTTGTGTCTCTTTAAGATAAAAATCTATCATCACATCAAGTTTCCTAATGCGAACGGTGTTTCGCAAATTTGATTAACAAATCGACCGCATTTTCCATGGTCTATACTCTCATCGACCATAGAAATGACGTCATAAAATGTTCAAAACTCAAGTGGAACCACGAGCCGTTAGGCGAGTGGTTTCACTGCCAAGTTTTGAACATTTTATGGCGTCATTTCTATGGTCGATGAGAGTATAGACCATGGAAAAATGCGGTCGATTTGTTTTTTACAATAACAAACTTGAATAACTGCGAGCGCCGAGCGAACGATTTTAGAAAATCCAGATAAACAACCTAACACTGACAAACTGCTGCAAAATGTTTTTTGCGTGGGGAATAATTAAAGCCTTAACTTTTTATGTGAATAAATTATGCAACGAAAAAGGCTCACACAAAAATTCTCTTCAGCTTAAATCATCGCAAACAAAACAAAACAAAACAAAACAAAGAGCCGTTATTCGGGAAATTTTAGAGAACCGCGCTCGGCGATAATCGCAAAATAGAGCACAATAACCTCACACAAAGTCAAATATAAAATTACTAGGCACAGTTTACAAAGCTAACCTTTTTCAAATTTGAAATATCTTCGAATAATCAGATGAATCTTTGCTCGAGTTGTTTTCGGCTCTTTCGGGCGCCGGCGACTGATTCCGTGGATTTTCCCGTGAAACTACGACAAGTTGTTTGTCCTTTTTGCTTCGCACTTAATTCCAGGCAAGTTTAGCTGATTGTAAATTAAATTTAACTGACGAGAGAGCATTCTTTTCATTGAAGAATTCCAGTTTTAAGTGCCTTTTTCAATGTTTGAAGAACCCGTAGCGCCAAAAGTTTGACAAAACTCACCGCGTTGCGTTACCCGTTACGTCATTTTCATGGTCTAATAGAAATGAGCCAATCAGCGCGCGGGAATTCACACAGTTATTGTAAAAAAAGAATTGGAAATTCCGGCTAAACTTCAAAGACACCGTAGAGTATGGGTTGGGCGGGCTGATTTTGAAAAAATCGAGAAAAACAAAAGAAACCGCTTCCGGGGCTGTCACCGCTAATAGATTTGACCCAGATATAGAGGATGTGCAATACGGCTTCGTATTTTACGAGTCAGTTTACACCGACAAGTAAAAGTGACTAGCCGTATTACACTACTTTTCACTGAATAAATTGTTTATTATATGACAGACATCTTCTCCCAAGTCTATGTTTTGGCAAGTGTTTTCCCTAGCGCGTACTTAGAAGGGTGTAATATCGTGTCATCCTGTCGTGTCGTCTTGGTGCGTATTCGCACTGTAAAATGCTATGTCCAATAATGGCCATTTTTATACTTGAGACGCATTATCCGTCTGGACGAACTTGAGCAAGCATTTGTAGTTCGTATGGTTATGCGTCTCAAGTATAAAGACGGACACAAGACGCATTATGCGTCTAGACAAACTATCATTCGTAGTGCGTCGTTCAAGACGCATAACGAAATATAGTTAGTCTGGACCCATAATGCGTCTGTGTGTATAAAGACGGGCAACAGACAAACAAGGGTAAAAAATAAGACCAACACGGCCGCCATCTTGAATTTTGCCGCCAAAAAAAACTCTAGTACTCATTCATTTTTATTAGTGGTCGCGCGCAATGTCTCTCATTGTTCGTCTTCCGTAGTTCGTCTTAAACGAATAACGTGACAGACTGGACGGATAATGCGTCTCTACTGTATAAACGGCCAATAATGACCTGTATTCAACATTCAATCGACGGGAACTTTGTCATAACGCGTATGTTTTCGACAGCATGGACGGACAGTGCAACCCTGAAATGTTCTCAAATTTTTGGAACTTCTGTGCATGCAAGGTCCATTGATCTGTTCCTCGACTTGGGGAATCTTCTGTTTACCATTTTTGCCTCATTAGCATATCCGCCTCGTTCTCTAACCTACCTACAAAAAATCAACTCTGAATATTGAAAGGGCATAGCACAATTAGCTTTTTCTGAAAATTTGAGCCCGATATACTAGATACACTTCATGCAATGCTGTATTAAAAACTCAAAATTTTACAAAGAATGTATGGCTCATTGGCGCTTTTGCCAACCATCAATTTTGCAGTTTTTGATAGCAGATATTTCATGAAAAAAGCTGAAAATTGCATAGATTACAAAGTTTAACAAGCTCTTTCAACTTTTGAAGTCAATTCGTATTTAGCATGATGCCTTCTCTATGCAGAGTCGTATGCTAATTAAGCAAAATCTGAACAATTACGTCAGCAAAGATTCCCCCATAAAAAAAAAAGAAAATCGTTTTCGATCGGAACTCTCGCCAAATCAGGCAATAATGTAAATTCGTTTTACTTGATATGTTTCTTTTCGTCATTTTCCTTTTTCTTATGTTGTAAATTGATTTTCATTTTCACGATATTGATAATTACACTACTGGCTATGCTTCGAATTCTTAATTTCTTAATTTCGGTTTCACAACTCGTAAAGAGTTCTTGTTTAAAATAATAAACTATACTAGTAATAACCAAAGGTTAGGAAGTGCGGGCGAGGACGATGCATTGTGCTTTTGGGTTAATAAAAATGTAACAGAGGTGTACTAAGTTGTAATCAGTGGCGAATTGAGATTAATTCTAAAATAGGGGCGTTATACATTTTGGCTCTTTGGATAATTAAATATTTTGGGGCCCAAAGGGAAAAATGTTTTTGTTTCGCAGGTCTTAAACATTTGCCCATAAGGGTAGCATGGTCCCCCTACTCCACCCTCCTTTTCCTCCTTTGTATTTGCCACTTATAATTTATTTGCCAGGAAACGTACGTGGAGGTGTTGCATGGAGTGTTTTCACTAAACCTATGAAACAGTTACCTAGACTATAACATTCCATGAGACACTAGTTCCATTGTTTTGTTTTGTTTAGTTATACTAATACGCTGTAATTGTTTCTTGTTGTTTCACGGTGTAAATAAAATCACTCTAGGTTATAAATTGTGGGTATTGATTGATTGAGTCAAAATGAATAACGCAACAATGATTTATTTAAAAATTATAACATGCAAAACTTGAAGTTGTCATTTGAATAAATAATAATAATGAAATCAAACAAATAGGGCACTTGTTGATATGCATAAGTCGAAATGTCACTGAATTGAAAGTGAAACGAAACGACTATATTATGGCTTCGCTGTGCTTGGTAAGATTTTTAAAGAAACACGAGGCTAATCAGGAGCGGATCCAGGGGGGGGGGTGAAATAGGTGAATTTTCACGCCCCCCCCCCCTTTCTGAGACCCTTTCTTTCTTTTTTCTAAAATACTTGTCAAATAAATAATATTTTATTAATCTGATATCTGTTTTTTCTCTCTTTTTTTCTTTTGTTTGAAATTTCACCCCCCCCCCCACCCCCCCCCCCCCCCCCCATTTCAAAATCCTGGATCCCGCCCCTGGGATTGCACGTGATTGGTCGTGATAGCTTACACTGTATTTGCCGTGATTTCACTGTGATAGCTCTGTGTTTTGAGCAAAGCTTGTTACAATACAGTTGAGTTATTTCGTGGTGAACAAAGTGGTATAATGGTACAACTGTGGCAAAACTGTCCCGATATTTCATAAACAAACCAAGTAGGTGACAGGCTGACAGCTGGTGTGAAATTACGCACACACGCACGGCGAAAAATCAAAAGCTTCTCTTTACTTACGTAGAAGCAGCGGTAAAAACGTCACTGTATCACAATTATGATACAACAAAATAATCTTTATAAGTGTAAAAACCTTACAAATTTACTAAACTGCAGAGATAGAACAACGCTCCCCCTCCAAGGACGAACAACGCTCTCGCTCCACGCTTTAATGAGATCAAGGACGAACAGATCGGACGAACAACAAGGACGAACAACACTCTCTCTTCACGCTTAAGGTAAAGGACGAACAGATCGAACGATGCTCTCGATTCACGCTTGAGGTCGAGGACGAACAGATCGGACGAACAACACTCTCGCTACTCTCTTGAGGCGGAATAAGGCCGGAAAATGACATCCAACGACGCTCGATTTGGATTGGACGGCGGTGCTGCTATTCGTGATTTTCACGTGATCCAAGGTCCAAATACGCGTGATGCGCGTGATAAAATTGCGTTCTTTGCATTTCATGCATTCCATGCATTTGTAGTGGAAGTCCACACGAATAGAGCAAAAATTGAGGCCTCGTCCACACGTATCCGGATATTTTTTAATCCGTAACTTTTTTGTTGCGGATTGGCCTTCCGTCCACACGTATCCGGCGAATTCGGGCAAATACGATTCGATTACGCTACGTGTGGACGCGAATATTTTC
>JAJGOT010000472.1:532500-535000 GCA_022457155.1 Cladopsammia gracilis
CTGCAAAACATTTTCGGCCCTCCGTGTCTTATTTTTTCGCGAGATGGGAGGAGGTGGTGGGGGTGGTGCTGGGGTGAGGTGTGGAAGAATTTCCAAAAAAATAATTCCTGCAACGCTTTTGCAAAAGAAAACATCTCCGCGGGAAACGATGCATCCTCTCGCCAATGGAGAACCGTTACCGGCGCGAAATTCAAATTTGGCAAGCTAAAATATTATATGCATGCTAAAAGGCGCATAAATTCAAATAATGTTTTTAGTTTTATTTTCGTGAAAGATAAATCCTACACAAGATTGAACTGGTAAAGGTAGAATTACACCTATTTTGGGGGGCAACGGCCTTCCTTCGTGTTGCTCGCAGTGTCGCAGTGTTTCTAGCCGTTGAAGCAGTGGTGTGATAAAGAGGGGGCGGAGCTATCCCTTTTATAGCGCGGGTCCTTATTTAAGAGTGAGGTGGGAGTGAAAATGTTAGAGAGTGACAAATATTTTCGGCCCATAGCTTCGTGTCTTATTTTTTCGCGAGATGGACGAAGGGGGGTGGGGGTGGTGCTGGGGTGAGGTGTGGAAGAATTTCCATAAAAAAATTTCCTGCAACACTTCTGCAAAAGAAAACATCTCGGGAAACGATGTTAGTTACGCACAGCATTCAAAACTAGCTTAAAAAATAAACCTCAAGCTGACAAACATAACACATGAAACTGACTGCAAGGTATAACCTTACTAAGTGAATCAGCCATATTTTTACATAGGATCTGTGTAAAAACCTGTTATATCAAAGGAACAAAGCGATAAACGTGGTTAAAAAAACTGGATGAAAACAGTCACGGCAAATGGAAACTTTTTTTTGAATTAGAACTACAACTACACAATTTTGGTGCGCCTACTTTTTTAATGACAACATTGATAAGAGACTTGCCAGTAATTTTTGGATCAGCAGACTCCTTTTGGGTACAAGTTCTCAGTATCTGGTCAGATATATCCTTTGAAAACAAAATAACGTCACTTAGCCACTTCCTCTGGCATAATTCTTCAATCAGAATTGGAGATAAACCAGTTTTCTTGAAAGAGTGGTGGTCAAATGGTATCCAAAACATATCTCATTTGATAAGACTCAATGGAATAGCGGCTTCGTTAAAGTGCACCTAAACCCAAAATTGTTTTTCCCTAAATCAACTCTATGTACGTTGAAAAGTTTAAGAGTTAAATATTTCTTGCTTTTAACGTTGCGTTGGTGAAGAGGTTTGAATTTACAAAATGTTAATAAGATGACGTCAAATCAAGACTCGTTTATTATACAACTACTTGTTTCCACCTCCAAGTAATATTCTTTTTTACAAATCAATTGACTATTAACAGTTTTTATTTAGTATTTCATAAATTAATTATCTTTAAGCTGTGAACTGCGTATTGTAAATTGAAGTAGAAATAATGGTAAAGTCTTGATTTGACGTCATCTAATTATAATTTTGTAAATTCAAATATCAATAGCTCACTAGCGCGACGTTAAAAACAAGAAATACTTCACTATTCGACTTTTCAACGTACATTGAGTTGATTAAAAGGAAAAAAAATGGGGTTAGGTGCACTTTAAAATATTGAGGGAAGTGTGCACTTCAACCTAAGAGCATGAAACTTTCCACAATTAACTAAATAAATGTAAAATAACACGGCAAACTGATCCGTACGGCCGAGAAAAGAAATTAACTAATTAATTAATTAATTAACTAGCCTGCCTAGCTGGCGGTTTTTTTGTTGGCGCGCGCGAGAACTCGCGAGCGGCGAAGCCGCGATTTTCGAGTTTCGAGCGGCGAAGCATTAAGGACGTTCGGGCGAAAATCTTCTAACATTGATTTTTTTCTAAAACTTTTGCTACAGCCAGGTAACGAGTTACTCGTGTCAGAAATGCAAAAAAAAAAAAAAAATGGGGCTCACCGAGTTGGTTTCGGAGACGAGATATCTGAAAGGCCACCTTAATTTGGAAAAATCGGTCTTACTTTATACGCGATATGGCCCCAATGTCTGTCAGTCTAAAAATATTGCAAGTGAATCTCTAGAATGCAACTTTCGGTGCCAAATTTTATACGAGTGGGTCTATTAAGCAAATTAAATCAACTGATGACGTCCCCTAAAGTAAATCTTATTTTTAAACGACAGTATTTGCAAACCATGATAATGACAGCCGCAAGTTGGCTGGATTCTATGTTGCGTGGGTAGAAAAATGGGAAAATTTTGAACTTCCTACATTGATTTTTTGTTCATTTTTTTTTACAATGTCGAGAATTAGAAAAGAAAATTATCTAGCCAAAAAAAAGTAGGGGTCGCCGACCATCCAAGCGAGTAAAATCTAAGCAAAGTTAACGCAACGGCCACCAGCCTCTGTGAACAAGACACCTTCAAGATCCTAATGGAATTTCTGACTGACGTTACTTCCCGATTAAAATCTCAATTGAATAAAGGATTTCGGAAAAAGTTCAATCGGGACTCACCCCTACCAATAGATCTC